>JARFJB010000418.1:4930000-5360000 GCA_036346205.1 Vesta saturnalis | reverse complement strand
TCTTGTGTTGTGCTTGTGCTTGTGTGTGCTTGTGCTTGTGCCTTGTGCTTGTGCTTGTGCTTGTGCTTGTGCTTGTCATTGTGCTTGTGCTTGTGCTTGTGCTTGTGTTGTGCTTGTGCTTGTGCTTGTGCTTGTGCTTGTGCTTGGCTTGTGCTTGTGCTTGTGCGTTGTGCTTGTGCTTGTGCTTGTGCTTGTGCTTGTGCTTGTGCTTGTGCTTGTGCTTGTGCTTGTGCTTGTGCTTGTGCTTGTGCTTGTGCTTGTGCAGCTGTCAGCTTGTGCTTGTGCCTGTGCTGCTGTGCTTGTGCTTGTGCCTTGTGCTTGTGCTGTGCTGTGCCTTGTGCTTGTGCTGCTTGTGCCCTGCTTGGCTGTCTTGTGCTTGTGCCTGTGCCCAGCCTGTGCTGTGCTGTCGCCTGCCTTGTGTCCTGTGCCTTAGCCAGCTGTGCTTGCCAGCTGTGCTGTGTGCTTGTGCTGTGCTGCCTTGTGCTTGTCTGTGCCTTGTGCTGTGCTGCTTGTGCCTGTTGTGCTTGTGCAGCTTGTGGCTTGTGCTTGTGCTTGTGCTTGTAGCTTGTGCTTGTGCTTGTGCCTTGTGCTTGTGCTCTGTGCTTGTGCTTGTGCTTGTGCTTGTGCTTGTGCTTGTGGCTGTTGTGCTTGTGCCTGTGCTGTGCTTGTGCTTGTGACTTTGATGTGCTTGTGCTTCTGTGCCTGTCTTGTGCTTGTGCCTTGTGCTGTGCTGCTGTGATGCTGTGCAGCTTGTGCTTGTGCTTGTGCTTGTGTTTGCTTGTGCTTGTGCTTGTGTCTATGTGCTTGTGCTTGTCTTGTGCTGTGTGCTTTGTGCTTGTGCTTGTGCTTGTGCTTGTGCTTGTGCTTTGCTGTGTGTGCTTGTGCTTGTGCTGTGCTTGTGATTGTGCTTGTGCTTGTGCTTGTGCTTGTGCTTGTGCTTGTGCTTGCGCTTGTGCTTGTGCTTGTGCTTGTGCTTGTGCTTTGTGCTTGTGCTTGTGCTTGTGCTTGTGCTTGTGCTTGTGCTTGTGCTTATGCTTGTGCTTTTGCTTGTGTTTTGTAAAACTTGCTTTCATAGGAGCCAATTTAGTATGCATGAATCGTATTACTGCGATTTCAACTGTAGTTAATTGTAAAATTTTTGTTTATAAATGCAATATCCTGTATATTATGCGGTATTCACATAGAAAATCAAGACACGTATTCAGCTATACACGACAATAAGTTTGATGGAAACTGATTTCAAATCAACATCCTAGAGTTTCATCTTGTGTTTGTTCCTTTCTAGATCTGCACATTGTTTTTGTTTTTTGTATTAAAATCGAGTAAGGTTGGTATAAGTAATTAGCAAAATTAGAGATAGAAGTCGACTTGTCTGACTTTTATGTAATTTCAAGGATTGTTTGTCTTTACGTAATTGTTTTCTAGAATATAAATATCGAAAATTGACAATGAATGTCGCTTTATTTACCTTTTTAATATCAAAATGATCCTATTGGTTTCTTTTAAGAAATATTTACTGTATTCAACACGTGTTTAAAATCGTGTATCATAGTATTTATGAAATGTTGATGATTCTCAACGAGCTTTTAATTACCCTATTTTATTTTAAAGCAATTTGTGTGTAGATATAATATATAACACAGTTGAAGGCTGGTTTTTATAATCTCAAGGTGAGCTTTCTTTGTATACGCGATCAAGGTGAAAATCATTTTTGAACTCGTGCGTAAATAAAATTCATATAAGCAGACAAGGTCGCACTAACGTGATTGTAAATAGTTTTCAAATCTATTGGAAAGATTAACACTAAGAAAATACTAAATCATCTGAATAACGAAATTCGCTGCATCATTCTAAAAACTGAATAAGCTTAGTTCTTCATAATGTAAAATATAGGAAAATACATGAATCCTAATGATGTTCAAAATGCTCGCTTCGATCGTCTTCGCAATATCTTAATCTAAAGTAAAACTGTCTTCTAACGTTGATCAACATCTGTGGTGTCGCAGGACCTTAACGTTATTCTTGTTCTTAAGTTCGTTAAATCTAGTGGTTTAGTCTTGTATATGATACTTTTCACGTATTCCCATAAACTGAAGTCTAATAGGATCTCCTATTCACAGATCTGGAAATATTAGGTCGAGCTACTGCTGGAAATAGATCAGGTAAATGGGCGGTGCTCCATCTTACTAGAAACGTTCATACTCGCTGGAACTTGTAGGTTTGTTGTATTAGGATATAATCTTTACGAGTATCGGAGTCGGTCTTATTTTATAGGGATTCATTTTATTTCCTCATAATACTTTAAGAATCGATGAATGGCTAGCATCCAATGTTGCGGCAGCTTGTCGTCTCGAAGTGTGTGGGTTTTCCTCAGAATCAAGCATTACATCCGATTTTATATCATTACTTATTGCATTAGAAAGTATTTTTATCTGCCTCATAATATTCCTATAAGAGTCTTCGTTGAATTGACGACGTTTCGTCAAAATCATTTTGGCGGTTTCAGGTCACTAATTGTCGCGTTTCTACTTCTCCTTATTGGAAATAATAATGTTACTACATCCCTCATTGGTGAATAAATCTAGCTCTATAGTAAGGATAACAATATTTTCTACCCGACAACTCATAAGACCTTTAATTGGTACTACAGAACCACCATATCTAGCTGTAAAGACATTTCAATAGCTAGCCGAGGCTGAAAAAGTCCTGTATCCGTTGCAGCAAAAGTAATACTTCTATGTGGATGACATATAGTACTGTCTCGAGGTAATGCAATAGACATATCAACCGAATTACAAAAGCAAATGATAAGCATATTAGCAATGCACAAATAGTCCGCAAACAAAGAGGAGTTGCTAATCCATGTCTCTAGACGCATGTAGAAAATCACTGGGCATGTTATAGGTACCAAAGGACGACCGTTCACCTTTTAGTTGAGAATACTAATGAAACATGACAACCAAACTATTAACTAAAGAGCTATATGCAGACAAGTTTGCATGGAATGAAGTTTTACACTGAACGACATTTGGCGGAACCAGTAATAATTCCGAGATGGATGCAATGGGTGTATTTTTGTATTTATATTTTATACGAATCTATGCGTTTCGATAACAACTACAGTTATCGTCCAAAATAAGTGGTAATATATGTTCGAACTGCTTGAAATGTTAGAATAAATTTATGAAATATGAAAAAGGGGAAAACGCAAAAAAGGCACAATGACACGTCTTAATTTTAATTCTAGGTTTTGTTATGTCTAGATTTTTTGCTGTGTTTATGCCTTGAAGCAACCAATTATATGTTAAGTTACCACAGCAATATAATAATTTAACACATGTAGTTAAAATTAAAAATCATATTAAACGTACTATATTGTATTTTCACTATAAAATAAAAAAAATAAAATTACAGTTATAAACAAAAAACGATTTCTTTGTTAGGTTTGACTAGACGTTTAATTGGTATGTTTATGGTAAGTTTCTGTTTATGAATGCTTTTATCAATTTCAAATTAAAGTTTTTCTCAACTTTATGCTTACATCAAAATTTGATTAAATTTTGTTATATTTTCTCTTTGATTATGACATTCCAAGCAATTTTAACAGTTCCTACCATTTACTGAGTACGATAACTGTAATTTTTATTAATTTATTATAAGTTTTGTTATGAACGAATATTTTGTTATGAAAGGTATATGTAATTAAAAATGATTATCAATTTTATTAAATACATAAGTAAAAAGTTTACCTCGAGTAGGATTTGAACCTACGACCTGTACCGCGGAAACCAACTGCGCCATCAAGGTTCAAGTCCCAATCGATGTAAATTTTGTCTTTATGTATGTAGAACTGATGTAAATTCTAAATATAATGAGATTACAATCAAATTACTTATATTAATGAAATGTGAACCTGCAATATGTTTTGTTATGTACGAATAAGTTCAAAGGTGAATATGTTATTAAAAACTATTATTAATTTTATTAAATACATGAATAAAAAGTTTACCTCGAGTAGGATTTGAACCTACGACCTGTAGGTTCAAATCCTACTCGAGGTAAACTTTTTATTTACGAATTTATTAAAATTAATAATAATTTCTAATTGTTATTAGGTTTATATAAAATATAAACATAAAAATATACTATTTAGAAACCCAAAAGCTAAGTATTTTAATTAATTATGTCCTATACAATTATTTTATGCGACACGTAAGCTGTGTTTGTTAAAGTTTTTGCCTGTTCTTATTATGGTTTATGGATTACAATAGAGGTTGCATAACTATCCTAGAAAAATGTTTTATTTTATTTTTTTAATTTATTTAATTTTTAATTTTGAAAGGCAGTGCGTTGGTACATACCAGACATTTTTGTTCTAGAGGGGTCAATAAGGGCGCTAAAGTAACATGCACACATTTTGAATATTTCTTCGGTACTCCTGGCTTGTACCTTCAGAATCTGCAGTTTTCAATAAACCCTTATCTAATGCTCGCGTTTTACCTTTATTGGAAGCACTATCGAAATGATCAATAAACATCATTGCTATGTTAGCACTGCATGGCTTGCACTATCTAATCTACCGTTTCCGAAAATCAGTAAAGCTTTTTGCACGTAGATATGGTGACTGTAGGCTAAAATTGACCGTATCATGTGGAAAGAATGTCTAGAGCTGAGAAAAAAAGAGAATGAAGAACATCTGATTACGCGGAGAAATTAATTTGTCGAAAAACATACAAAATTGGAATAGGAAGCATGGGCTGCTGAAAAATAAAGATTCGTTTAATCGTATACAAGAAAAAGGAGTACATTATGCTAGTGAATTTCCCCAATGTGTACAATAAACGCTCCTATAATACTACCAACAGTTTACTTCTGCTCTAATACGCCTAGGACATTGTGCCGAATTCCCAAAACGCCGACTATATATTTTAATGGTCCAAGACGTCGAACTAGACCAAAACGCCGAATACCATTTCGCCGACTACGCCCATTCTGTTGTATTTCAGAGTTGAACCATTGTAATGTGTGTTAGAACGCCCTGTATATATACGTTTTTTTTTCTTTTCGTCTCTTTTTCTATTTACTGAATTCTCGCCTTCACGCTAACGAAATTTGTTGTTTTTATGTGTCTTGATAAAGTTAAATTAAATTAATATATCGTTTTTTTTTATGATTGTGGACCTGAACAGGCTAAATTTGCCCTATCGCGCTAAAGCACTCAGGAACACTTAGGAGGATGGATAGAGGGATAATGAATTGCCAATAGATGCCTATGAACAGCTACCTTAAATTTTCTCATCTAATAAGTGAGAGGAAAGCAGGAAGTAGGGAGATCATTCCAGATTTTAGAAGCCGTGTAGAAAAATGTGTATTGCGCCCGTTTGGTACGACAAGTGGAGATTTGTACTGCATACTGATGATGTGAATGAGCGAACCAAGTGTTTCTGGCAAAGATAGCCCGAGATGGTATCAAAGAATATAATTCAGCAACACAGTAGCCCTTGTAATAACGATAATACAAAGATAGAACTGAAACCATCCTTCTATGCTCAAGGGACTGTATGTGAGAAGTTAAGGACGAGTCATTTATAAGCCTAATCGCGCTATTTTGAATACGATCAACGATACCGAGAGCGTATTGGGGAGCACTAACCCAGAGGTGAGATTATATTCCAGACGAGGCCGAATTTGGGCCTTATACAGCAGAAAGAGTTGTCGAGAGATAAAGTACTGCTTAGATCTATACAAAAAGCCTATTTTACGAGCAGCTGTTTTGGTAGCTGACAGAAGATGGTCAACCCATGAGAGATTTGAAGATACAGTCATACCCAACAGAGTAATAGAGTCTGAAAACTTAAGAACTGAGCCATGCATACTTACAACAGGAAATGATCGATCTTTTTTGGCGGACACAAGGCAACACTGAGTTTTGTTAGCATTAAAATTAACTAGATTATTGCTTCCCCATTCGAGAATACATTGAATGTCTTTGTTGATTGAATTTGCCATTTCAGCTTTAATGTCTTGAGATACAAAAGGTAGATTACCATTATGAGCGTATTAAGATGAACTACAGTGAAGAGTGCTATCGTCAGCAAAGTAATGGATGGGTTAGTTGTTGAAGAAATAAGGTCATTTATGCACAGCAGAAAAAGTGTAGGCGCTATAACGGATCCCTGTGGTACGCCCGCGTTAATGCTAACTTCTTTTGAAAAAACGCTATCAACTACAACACGTATTCGACTTTTATCAAGGAAACTAGAAACCCAGTTGATGAGCGTATCATTTAAACCAAACGAGGTGAGTTTGGCAAGTAAACATTTATGCCAAACTTGGTCAAATGCCTTTGAGATATCTAAAGCGACTACAACTGTTTCACCGGACTGCTCTACTGTATTGTTCCAAGCTTGGGTCACATATGAAAGAACTTTGCCTAAACCCCTATTGGTGGTCACAAAAGAGTTTGTTAGTTTCAAGGAACGTGAGCAGTTGCTGATTGATGGCTTTTTCCATGATTTTAGACAAAATGGAAGTGATGACAATTGATCGGTAGTTTGAGGGATCGGTCTTATCGCCTTTTTTGGGAATAGGTTGACCATTTGCTAACTTCCATGATGAAGGGAATTCCCCAGAAGACATCGAGATCGTATAGAGCTTAGATAAGATACGTTTACTTTATATTGTATTTCGGATTAGAATTTGTCGTATTTAGTTTAAAATGGATTTCGTTGTTAGTATTAATCTACATTAGGATTGAAATTAGATAAATTTTCGTAAGGTTTAAAATTAAGATCGCCGTTTGTTATTGAAAAATAAAATTCCAAGTTGTTTTTCGTATTATGTTTCTGTTAACTCCCATTTGACGAAAGGAGCCAAGATTTTATTGCAGTATAGTTTACCAATTCACTTTCAATTAAAAATTATTATAGGAGAAGGCCATATTGAGCTGAATGACAATATGAGCTCATTAAACTTTAAGTGCTTATGTGCTGTAGAGTAGATAAGCGTTGCTTACTTGGAAAATCTTCCCTTGCAGTTTCCTGTGTGAAGGCGAAGATATGACGCAATCTTCCTTGATCATTTACGGGAAGGGGCATATCGTTTATACCGCGTTTTATAATATGAATGTAATGAAAGTATGATTGGTTGTCGTTTTTAAAATCAAGTATGGCGTAACTGAAGAATTTTTGAACTTATGTCCTCAGTCTTGGAGTGATGCCGTAAGGGCCAAAGCTCGTTTGTGCTTCGTCGCATACACGAAGGTTGGTGTGTGGAGGTAATGAAATATTTACGCTTATTTGTAGGTTAATTGAAGCTATCGTGGAGTTTGTCTCGTTACCCTTAATTGGGGATTATTTTGTGTCTTTTCGCCTTCTGGTGGTGTCGTATAGCGACATATTATCGTCCATGGAATTTGGGTTCAGTGTCGAATGGTGGTGGCCTTAACTCGTTTGGAGTTCTTTCGCACCGGGTGTGCGGATCAAAAGTAAATATTTCAAGTACTGTAAATAGTTCTAGTGTTAGTTGGCGGCTTCGTGTAAATGGCAAACGCACAACAAACAATTATCGCTGTAATTAAAGAAAGCTTTTAGTTTAAGTGTAACCATAATATTCGTCAAGAACTTTGTAAACATCGTTAATTAGAAGACGCCGGTTAAGTAAATACACCGAGTTTTAAGTTTGAATGAGTAAAATTAATCAAGGAACGCTTTGTAAATAGTTGTGCATTTACGTTGAACCAAATGAAGAATTAGTTAACATAGCTTTGGTTGAAGTAATAGTCGTAAATATGAATAAAATTTGTCGTTTATGAAATTTCACATGGAAATTATTCAGTACCCGGTAGACCTGTTGTCCGACCGATTAACGTAGCTTAGAGTCGGAAGAACATCTTGTTGTTGGTGTTATGTGAGGTAACGTTTATTTTTTTAGGTTTGGTGACAACAATAAAGTGTGTTCTTTATTTTTTCTTGTGTTTATGTGGGAGGATGCAAACGCTTGCTTGTGTAATCTATGGTAGATACGCCCTTCAGGCAATCTTGGAAGCAGACGTATTCATCCTCACAATTTATTGTTCATGTCCCGATTTTCTTTGTTGTGCAAATTTTGTCTACCGAAAGTTTATATTACCGATATTTTGTATTATTTATGTTGTATTTAAGACAGGTATTTGTTTATAATACGCGGTAACTGATCTTAAAGGGCTTACAAGCGCTGAGTGAAATTTTATTAGTTTTATTCTGGATTTCTTGTTTTGGAATTGCGAATTTTAATGTTTTTTTTAGGTAACTGTATCAAAATTTGAGATGTAAATGTAATAATATACGACCATTGCTATTGTTTATAACTGTTCTTTTGATAAATATTAATCTATTGTGATTCGTCCTCTGTGCCACACTTTTGACGTAAAGTAATAAGGTAAAAGAGTAGAAACCTTTTGATTCACACTTAAGGTTGCTAGTAATTGACTTCATTTGATAAAAGTTATTTAAGTTTTTTTTAAGTAATTAATTAAAGGTAAATTTTTCAGAAATGAGATTAATAATTTTGTTTGACGTAATGCATTTAGATAACGTAGTATGAGTCTACTGGCCGAACAGCTGATTTGTTTGTGCATACGAGGGTATCACGAAAAGTTGCGAGATCTCTAGTATTTTTCTAGGTATCGGCTTATCGATTTGAGACATTCTAGTGCCTAATTTGCGGAACAGGTAAGAGAATATAATTGTTTGTTACGGCAGCTAGGTTACTTATTTTGGAATTTGCGTATTACATCCCGATATGGACATTTGATAAATTTTAGGATTCCATAGATTTTTTGATCGCGTTTGTTTAGTTTGTGGCGTCATATATTTTTCGTTTTAATTGAATAATTAAATTGTCATATTTCCAGTTATTCTTGGATTAGTTGAGTTAATAATTTTTGACGTAGATTTATCGAAATATTTAGTGAGCTTTAGGTTTTATTTCGCATTTTGCGGCTTTTGTATTTCAAGCTTAAGATTTTATTGAAGTTTAGGTGAACCCGGCGTTAATATTTTTGGAGTAGGCTTTGTAGAATTAGTAGATTTTTGAGTGAACGTTTTGGTTTCCTGTTAGACCAACACAACATCAGTTCATGACGTTTTCCCGCTATAAATGATTTTAACAGATGGCGCCTTTTTGACTTTATCTACCGATTTTGACGATTTTTGGAGTTGCTTCGGGGCCTTTTTGCGAACTTTGAGTAAGAACCCCGCCCACACCACTGAGCTATGCCGTGGCACAAATTTCCTTTACGGGCTGGATGCTCTAGTGAGTATTTAGCCTACAACACCATTACGCCGACAAAGACCAAAACGGCGAACGAGATTTAGGACACTTCACTGAATGTCCAAAACGCTGACACTCTATTTTAAAAGTCGAAAACGCTGATGACCGTTTCACCGACTGCACCCATTCCGCCGAACTTCCAAGTAGACCATTACTCAAAACGCTGACGACCATTCCGGCGAATGATTCTGCCGAATTTTAATGTTGGACCATTACGCGGGCAATTTGACTAAAGCACCCAATGACCAAACCGCCGAATGACCGAAGCGCCGAATTCCCAGAACGCCGAATGCCCAAAACTTCGATATGATTATTTTATGTAGTCCCAACGTAATTTAGTTTTTTTTTAAATCAAAGACAATAACTTTTCCTTCAGGTGCTAAGGTTAAATACAATGTTGAATATCATCTACCGTTTATTAAGCTGGAGAAACGCTTGCTTAAATACGTTACTCTAGAATTATTGCTCTTTGTCGTTTCTTTGTACTAGATAGAAAACTTGAGAAACACCTTCGTATAAACAGTCTCAAACACTGCGAGATTATTCAATCTCACAGCTGGTATTAGTAGTTATTAGTACTCATTATTATTAACGATTCTTTTACAACGAAGGATTTAAAGATAGAAAGTAACACAAGAATTGTGATACTATCGTTAGTAGATTGAGGCGTGTGGAAGCTGTGAGGAGCATACCTCGTTACTTTTGGTGTCGCCAGTTAAAGATACAAAGAAAAGTGTATACGTGTTCGATGTAAACAAAATGGAGGCTAAAAAGTAAGTAAAAGTATATTTAATATTATTAAAATTTTAAGGTTATTGTTTTTAATTAAACTTTAAAACCCAAAAAATAATCTGGTTATTACAATTTTTAAAAATTCGGACTTTTAGGGGCACGAAAAAAAGAAATACTTGGGCAAAAGTTAAAGTATGAGAATCCCACAAAGAGTGTAGATAATGTAGTAGAAATATGTTCTAATGTGATGGGAGTGGGGAAGTTAACAATAGATTATTAAAAGAACAAAGAGAGGGCGTTTTTAAAGAACCGGCTTGCTCAACAGGAAGAAAAAAACGTTTAAGAGAAGAAGAAGAAGAAAACTCCATTCATTATACTTCAATAAAGGAATTCCTACCCTCAACAAAATAGTTGCAGTACTAAAAGAAGAAGTTGATGGACCACAATGGTTTCGGCCGATACTACATAGTATACTACAGGAACTTAACTTTTCGTGGGAAAAATGAATCGAAAATCAATGCTAATTGATAATCTCCAAATTATTTCTTGGAAAAGTAAATACCTTCGTGAAACGAAGAAGCTTCATGCCGAAGGACGGAAATATTTTATCTCAATGAGACTCGGTTGAACGAAGGAACTACTGTAAAAAAATATTTGGCAAGAAAAAAATGTTAAAAGTTGCCATCAAGCAGTCCAAGAGGGTTGGTCAACTAGAATAAATCCACCATTGGGCAAAGGTCGACGACTAATCATTACATACAGTGAGTCCCAGAAGTTACGTCTACATTCATTTAAATTTCAAGGGTCTAGTTTTTGAAGAAACACTTGTACACGTCGATTTTTATTTTGACTGCGATCTTTTTAGTGGTAAAATTTTGTATATAGGGTGCCCCAAAAATTAGTTACGACCACCAACTTGATTTTGTCAAATAGAAACACCTGTTGTTCATTTCATTTTCTGAATCTGCTTTGAATTCTGAGTAAATCTCATGTACTATGTCAACAGATCTCGAGATATTTACGAAAAAAATTAATATTGTCTTTATAAAACTATCAAGAACACTTACAAAATAATCGTATCCAAGGTGATCCATAAACAATAAGTACATGTTTTCATTTCGTTGTGTATGTCAATTTAATTCTGACGTCGAATTTCAACATTTGTCCTTCCCGAAATGTATTTTTGGACGGAACGTTTCCTAATAGGTGGATAGGAAGGAGATGGCCTATCGAATGGCCTGCTAGGTCACCCGACCTAAACTCGTTGGATTTCATTCTGTGGGGTTATCTCAAATCAAAAGTATATGTTGACAGGCCAAACAGTCTGGAGATATTGAAAGAGAAAATCAGAAGAGAAGTGCCTGCATAACTCCAGAAGTGGTCGAAAACGTGGAAAGAGTGTTTATTCATCACCTTGACTATTGTCAAGCTGCAAATGATGCACATTTTGAACATCTGATTTGATTTGTTGTTGTGTTTTTTGAATAAATTGTTCCGTTTGACAGAAAACAAAGGCCGCTTTCCTTTATACGGTCATAATTGTTGATACGTTCAATTGTAAATTCCTCGAGACCTATTGACTTCAGGTATAGGACATGGTACATGAGATTTACTTATAATTCAAAGCAGATTCAGAAAATGAAATAAAAAATAGGTGTTTCCGTTTGACAAAATCAAGTTGGTGGTCGTAACTTATTTTTGGGCCACCCTATATACAAAATTTTACCACTAAAAAAACCGCAGTCAAAAATAAAAATCGACGTGTCCGAGCGTTTCTCCAAAAACTAGGCCCTTAAACTTTAAGTGAATTTAGACATAACTTCTGGGACTCACTGTACACAGGTAGCGCTAATGGATTCTTAAAAAATGGTTTACTTGTGTTTGAGTTCAAGCACACAGGGAATTATCATGAAGTTATAAACGCTGATGTTTTTGAAAAATATTTTGAACAAATGATAGCACACATTCCACGGGGAGCTGTAATTGTTCTGGATAATGCAAGCTACCATTCTGGACAATACTAATAGCTTCATGAAAGAAATGTGACGTTATTAAATCAAAACAAATACAATTTGAAGAAGCTATGGTCAATCGAGAGCATTTAGCTATAGCAAATCAGCATAAACAACAAGTTTTTAAGTATGTTATTGATGAGCTTTGTGCTTCTCGCGGGATTACTGTACATAGATTACCAACATATCATTGTGAACTCAACCCCATAGAGTTAGTTTGGGTTGAAATAAAATGTGAAGTAGGTCGTAACAATACATTTAAATTTAGTGAAATGCGACAGCTTTTAATGCAAGCCATAAACAATGTCAATGCAGAAAAGTGGAAAAGTGTAATTAAAAAATAGCAGCGTATGTGGGAACTAATCTATAATTCTTAATACACTGACATCCCAAGCGCACGTCTATGAGTCGAATTTTAAAGGGTCGTCATTTGTTTGCCGTTTACCTAAACCGTCTTTATTTAACATAATATTTTGCAAACGGCACATCAACAGTATCTTCGTTTAAACTAGCACAATTTGATACTAATTTCTGTTTGCCGCTATTATGCAAAAAACGACACTATTTCACTAATAACATGATTTATTACTCTCTGATATCCTGGGACGCACTTTAGCGAAAAGTTTCCCCAACAACATATCTAAAGCCCATGCCTGTACTTCCAACAGGGCAATAAAAGAAAGCGCCCAAATTCCAATAGGAAATTTTTTTTCAGACATAACCGTCGGTTGAGAAGAAAACTATCCTGCGTCCATTTTTTTAATGGGATATTAGCATGATAGCTTATGTCTGACTATGTTCTAGGTGATGCACAGGTTTCCAATGTCCTACCTGGTTTCATGACAATCAAAAATGAGTTTTTTTATAAGTATCCTATCTTTATCGCCTCCAGCAATAAAAAGTTATCCTAAGTCCATCACATGGACATAATTCGAATAACTTCTGACTTTTTCAAAAACTGAAGTAGGCAGCGTCCAATTTTGAAACTACACCTTGATGCTATTGACTCATTCCACATGAAGCAGTATCGTTGTTTTTTCTTCACCGTTGTTAAGTTACAAGTTGCAGTATTAGACTTGTAGTAGGATTGCCCGACTTCAGTTTTTGGACAAGTAAAAACTTGCTGGAGATCCAATTCAGTAATACGAAACAAACTACCTCTCCCTGATCTTAACTTATCCTCATTATTTCTCAAACTTGTCATCCTGTCTTTGTTGGCGATGTGTCTGTCGAACTTTTCTTATAAGACGGCCTTTGGTTCCATTGTGGACTTTTTGAAGTTAGTGTACAAATCATACTGATTTTTTGCAATGTGAAACCACAGATTAAAATTGTTTGGAAAATAAACCAGTATATGGATGTGCTAGCAGCCAGCATGAATTTTTTTATAATGCATCCATAATATTTTAGGTATACATCGTACATTTTGCTTTTCAAAAGACGTTATATTGTCCCTGATTAGTTTGGGTATGTCGCTAACGCGTGGTTGACATGTTAATCCTGGCTGATCTTCTAACGTACAGCCAGAGGAGCATATTTTTTTGCAAACAGTCAATGCAGACAATACTTAAAGTATTAAGGAAAAATGTGTGACATGCGTGAGTTTTTTCTCCACTGTGACTATCAGATCCAGCGCTGGCAGTCTCTGGTTGAACACTTGCTCTAATTTTTGTCGCATTCTTCTGATTTAAATTAGACGAGTTATACTTTTATCTACAAAGCCCACATAATATCTTGCTATGTAATCTCTTTGACGGTTAACGTCAATGACTGACCAGTATTCCAAAAAGATATAATTTCTTCGATCTCCGGAAAATCTTGAGCTTCATTTCTAACAATAATAATTTTTGCAACTGTTTCTTTTTTTTCTGCAATTAAATTATTTTTGCAGTTTTTGTAATTTCAAAATTAGTGGCTGTTTGACATATCTTTTATTTGTCAGGGTTACTTAAGTAAGTATGTTGCTATTTGGTATTTTAATGCAGAGCATATGCCGAGCTTGTCTGTAAAAAATGATACATCAGAGGTGGAATTACTCAATGTGCAAGTCCAAGACGAAATTGTTACAAATTCAGCCGATGGAATAAATATTCCAACGTTGACCTCTCTGCAAACCTATTGCAATTTAGCCACAGTAGCAGATAAAATCGAGAGCAGCAGTACTTCTGCAGAAAAAAACAGTTTCGAAAATACAGATGGAATGGAAATGCAAGTAGCAGAGTTCAATACCGTTGAGCCGGAAACAGAACTTAGTTCTGAACAATCTTTAGAGAGTGATCTTCATGCAGATGGTGATTCGGACTATGTACCAGAACCTCAACCGGAGCCAGATACCTCCCACGTCGATACTGAGGCAGAGTCTTCCTTTATCGATACTGAGCCAGCTATTAAGAAGTCTAGAAAACGACAAAGAAAATCAAGCGATTGGAAGTCTTATATAAACAGGAAGAATAAATTAATTACGGAAAGAAAAATGAGAAACAGATGCACAAAACGTGGATTTTGTAGATAAAAAAAGAATTCGTTTAAGAAGAACAAATCAGAAGAATCCGGCAATTACTACAGCAAATATTCAACCAGGGACTGCCAGCACTGGATCTGATAGTGACAGTGACATAGAACCTGTGCCCAGCCGAAGGAAGGAGTCGTTTTGTTAACACTTACCTTTGGAAGGTGGAGAAAGAAGTCACGTATGTCAGACATTTTTCCTTAATACTTTAGATATCAGCCATCAGATAGTCAAAACTGTTTGAAAAAAACTATACCTCTCTGGCTTTGCGGTTCAAGAATATGAGCGAGGATCATCCACGCGTTATCGAAAAATCCGAACAACTAATCAGGGATCATATATCGTCTTTTGAAAAAGTTGAAAGCCATTATTGCCGAAAAGATTCTAAGAAGAACCTACCATCAACATAAGCAAAATGTAAGATTTATACCTAAAATATTGTGGAAGCATGAAAGAAACCCCTTCTAGCAAATCCACATATCGGTTTATTTTTCTTAACCATTTTAATTTGGGATTTCACGTTCCAAAAAAAGATCAGTGTGATTTGTGCACTAACTTCAAAAACTCCAAATTGGAAGAAAAGGCCGCCTTGCAGAAAAAGTTTGATAGACACATCGCCAACAAAGACAGGATGAGAAATTTAAAAAATGAGAGTAACCTAAGAACAGAGATCGATAGCATTTTGTATTGCTCAATTCGACCTCCAGCAAGTTCTTCCTTGTCCAAAAACTGAAGTTAGTCAAGTCTACTAGAAGTCTAAACTTGCAACTTATAACTTAGCAGTCTTCGACGCTGGAAAAAAGCAAGGTTATTGATTTATGCGACATGAGGTAACAGCTTCAAGAGGTAGTTTGGAAATTGGAAGTTACCTATTTCAGTTTTTGAAAATTAAGTCAGAAGAAGGTATTCAGGAGATTGATTCTTATTCGGATAATTGCACGGGGCCAAATCGCAATAAATATATATTTGTATTGTTAATTTATGGAGCTGTAAAATACAAAATTAAAATAACACATATTTTTTTCGAAGTCGGTCACACCCAAAATGAGAGTGACAGTATGCATAGCACGATATAGCGTGCTTCAAACCATATTCCTGTTTATACTCCTAGTCAGTGGTATCTTTTAGCTCGGACTGCTTGCAAGAAGAAGCCTTACCATGTCAAAGAAATTAATAGTACAGGCTTTTTTGATCTGAAACAGGTATTGCAAGATACTACAAGAAATTTTTAAAGAGATATTATGGGTACTCCAATTAGAATATCCGATGTTACTTCAATTAAAGCTGATTACAATGACCCCTACGTTCTGAAGATAAAGTACAAACTGGAAGAAAATTACATCGGATTAAACGTTATTGAACGGTGTCGTAAGCCTTTTCAATTATTTGATAATTATCAGCTAAAGATTCTTCCACTAAATGAACAAAAATACAAATCACTACTTTACGTTTGTCAGAGCAACGCTATTCCCAAGGAACACCAGGACTTTTTTGAAGTTTAGCACATGAGTAATCAGTGACCCACTTATAGTACTTTTGTTCTTCATTTATTATTTGTACCCTTTTGTGTCTTTCTATAAATATAATAATTCCATGTCCGTCTCTACAGGACATAGGACAATTTATGTTAAACCCCATTTCAACAAGTTATCCCTAGAATTCAGTTTTGTTTTTCTAAAACCATTTATTAAGTATATTTAGCCAAATATTCGACAGACTTGTCCAAAACTATTTTTACTGCAAGACGATAAACCTTTTAAAGTCGTTTTTCTCAAAACTATATATATATATATATATATATATATATATATATAGGGCGTTTCCTAAGTACGGTACTTAACTTCAGGGGGGTATTCTGCCACTAAAATAAAGGCAACTTTGATATAAACTATGTCTCAAAAATGCTTCTTTACGGAAGTACTGGGTGTGAAAGTTTAATTGAAAAATTACAATTTTTTTAATATTTCCTTAACCACTTGAGACATTTCAATAAAATTTTTCCATTTTTTAGAGTTAGCAACGGTGCGTATTTTACGCTAAAACCGGCGGATTTACTATAATCAGTGGGGTGCAGGCAGGATAATCGTTGCACAATTTGAAAGAAAAAAATGCGGTACACCACTGTTTCTAATCTTTCTCAATTTTTTTTAGATTGTATGTTCCATTTGGACGAAAAAACGGCTCTCGTCTTTTTTTCCTAAGGCTAGTCGTTTTCGAGTTTTCGAATAAAACACATTGTAGTGCTCCGTGATGTAATAACCAGTGTTCATGAATGAGTCTCGTGGCAAACTCATAATAAACCTATAAAGAAACTAAAGTTTTTTCATTGCTTTTAATTATTTTTAGACTGTCTTAACAATGTACAGGTTGTCCCATTTTCGTATGCTTATTTTTTAGGTTAGAACCTTGCGGTTTTCGCGACACCGTGCTATTTTTTAATGAAACCAAAGATGCACTAATCAAATTTGCCATCGCCATTTTAGTTTGTGTGCTACGGGGTGATTTTGGAAAAATTGCATTTCCAGTCATCCCCTGCAACTCTGCTATTGTCAGACATATTAAAAAAGTAAAAACTGATATTTGTAGATTTTTTTACGTAGAATCCAGCGGCGTACTCAGATTTTCTTTAGACGTCACAGTTTTTGAGATATTGACATAACCTACTTTTTTTTATGGGACACCCTATATATTTTTTTTAAATCTTCTTCCCCTTGCCAAGAGTTTTTCAAAAATATAGCATAGTCTATATTTATTTTTATAAATAACGTGACAAAATGATTTTCTTCTATAATTTACATTGATAATAGTGGATAGCCGTGGGTAACCATGGTAACGCAAAAAACAAAATAATTAACGTTTTGCCATTACTTAGGTATTTGATTTTTGAAGTTTCTGCTTCTCTCAAATTATTCCTCGTTACATTTTCCCAAATTTAGTGCTGATATTTATTGTTATTCGTTGTTTTTGTATATTGTTATCGTTCTTGTTCTTGTTGTTGTTGTTGTTGTTGTTTAATTATTTTTTAAAATGGTTCGAAACCAAAAATTTGAAAACTTTGAGAAATATGATATGAATACCTGCTTCATATTATCTAATGAAAATGCAGACCAGGCCTTAGAACTCTATCTGAACAGGTCAGTTAATCTTTACCTTAGAATTTGTATTTATTTTATACCTATTTTGTCATATAGATATCCCGAAAGAAGACAACCCGACAGAAGAATATTTCAAAAATTAAAATTTAATCCTTACCAACATGGATGTTTTGACAAACCTCGACCCAGAGTTTACAACAAAGAGAACGAGTAATCAGAGATCAACGTTTTAGCAGATGTTCAAGCCACTCCTGAAACCTCGTGCAGGAAAATAGATGAAGAGACCGGTGTGTCTAAAACAACAGTGCAAAGGATTTTAAAAAAACATAAATTCAAATCCTACAAGTATAAACTTGTTCATCATCTGCACCCTGGTGATGCTGAACGTAGATTGGAGTTCTGAAATTGGTTTATAAATATGAAAACTCAGGACAATAATTTTGAAAAAAAAATAATTTGGTCAGACGAGGCACATTTCACAAGTTCGGGAATTCTTAAAAGACACAACTCGCGGTTTTGGAGTCAAGAAAACACCCACGTGATTTTTCCTAGAGAGCGTCAAGGCAGATTCGGATTTAATGTCTCCTGCTTTATTTTTAACCGAAAAATAGTTTACAAGATTTATGAAGAAAACCTAAACTCTAATGGGTACTTACAAATTCTACAAGAAAAAACTATGAACATTTTAGAAGATATTCCACTGGCTCAACTGAACGATATATTCTTCCAGCAGGATGGGCTCCAGCCCACAATGCTAGAATAATACAAAACTGGCTAAATGAACGTTTTCCCAGGAGATGGATTGGAACAAATGGACCTGTTCGATGGCCACCACGATCAGCGGCTCTCGGTTTTGGATTTTTTTTGTGGGGGTATTTAAAGAATAAAATTTATTCAAGGCAATATGCCAACATGCAACATTCAAAATTGCAACGAAAATGCTTTGCAGAATTACGAAGACAATCATTTATTTTGGAAAATGCTATTAAAACAATTTATAAACTTCGTGAAACTTGTAGGAGACATAATGGTCTGCTATTTGAACAATATTTGTGATTAATTAATTATTTAGTTTTTTATCAATGTAAATTATAAAAATAAATATAGACTATGCTATATTTTTGAAAAGCTCTTGGCAAGGGGAAAAAGATTAAAAAAAAATATATAGGGTGTCCCATTAAAAAAAAAAGTAGGTTATGTCAATATCTCAAAAACTGTGACCTCTAAAGAAAATCTGGGTCTCGCCACTAGATTCTACGTAAAAAAATCTACAAATATCAGTTTTTACTTTTTTAATATGTCTGACAATAACAGAGTTACAGGGGATGACTGAAAATGCAATTTTTCCAAAATCACCCTGTAGCACAAAAACTAAGATGGCTATGGCAAATTTGATTAGTGCATCTTTGGTTTTATTAAAAAGTAGTACGGTGTCGCGAAAACCGCAAGGTTCTAACCTAAAAAATAAGCGAGATACCCCGTAAAACATACGAAAATGGGACAATCTGTACAGCAAAAAAGTTATCTTAAATTGTAATGCATCGTAATTAAATGTTCATGAATAAATACAACGCCATTTTGATTTTTTGTATTATTTAATTACAAATAGAAATCATAAAAATAATCACCACTGACACAGAATTAAAGTAAATGTTGAAAATGGCCACCTTCTGATAAAACGCACGATTCCAATCGTCTCATCAAAGACTGTCTCAGTCGTTTAAAAACTCCTGGAGTATTTCTTATGGCATTACAACTTTGATTTTTTAAACCATTTTTATATAATACAGGTATTTTATACACGAGTGACTTGAGGTGACCCCATGAATAACAGTCCAAAGGATTCAGATCAGGACTGCGAGGTGGCCAAGCGTGAGGACCTCCGCGACCAATCCAGCGATTAGGAAAAGTGTTGCCGAGGTATTGACGTGCAACAAAGCTGAAATGAGCAGGGGCACCGTCGTGTATAAACCATAAATTAGCTCTCACCTGCAGAGGCACCTCTTCTAATAGAACATTTAGTTCGTCAGCTAAAAACTGTCTATACGAATTACCATTTAGTCAGGTGGGTAAAAAGTGTGGTCCAATAAGATGGTCACCAATAATGCCTATCCATAAATTTAGTGAAAATTTTTGCTGAAAGCGACCTTCTCTTAAGGCATGGGGATTTTCGTCCGCCCAAATATGTTCATTATGAAAGTTAATAATAGCTTCTCGCGAGAAAGTTGCCTCATCAGTAAATAAAACTGTACTCAAAAAAATGCTGTCATGAGCCACCTACTAAAATTTAGCCTTGGTTGAAAATCGCGTCGCAACAGAGCTTGTACTCGTTGTATATGGTACGGAAATAGTAGAGAAATTTTCAAAACTTTCCAAACAGTCTTTGGACTTACTTGAAGCTGTTGTGCTATCTTTCTGGTACTAGTAGAAGGATTTTATTCTATTTCTCGTAGTATAGCATCTTCTAGCAAAGGCGTTGTTACTGTTCGAGGTCTACCAGAAACTTCCGACTTATGCTTAAAACTGCCGGTTTCACTCAATCTGGCGGGTAGCTTTCTAAATGTTTTAGCACATAGAGTTACTCTATTCGGATAACGTTCATGATAAATTCGCCGAGCTTCTACTGAATTTCCATTTGCTAGGGCATAAATGAAATGCATCTGAGCCAATTCAACGTTAGTAAAGTTATTCATTTTATGTTTTGAATGCTTTACACAAAGATAAATACGGTGACAAGTAAAATGTCAACAATTTCACTACCAAACAGGCAACTGGATAATAAAATACATGTTCATACCTTCATACGAATATTCCTTTTTTTTAAGGCTGAAGCCTAGTATTAAACAAAAAATTTTAAATAACTTTTTGTTGTACATTGCTAAGACAGTTTAAAAATAATTAAAAACAATGAAAAAACTTTAGTTTCTTTATAGCTTTATTATGAGTTAGCCACGAGACTCATTCATGAACACTGGTTATTACATCACGGAGCACTACAATGTGTTTTTATTTTTTTACTCGAAAACGACTAGTCTTAGGAAAAAAAGACGAGAGCCATTTTTTCGTCCAAATGGAACAGACACTCCAAAAAAATTTGAGAAAGATTAGAAACAGTGGTGTACCGCATTTTTTTCTTTCAAATTGTGCAACGAGTATCCTGCCTTCACGCCACTGATTATAGTAAATCCGACGGTTTTAGCGTAAAATACGCACCGTTTCTAACTCTCAAAAATGGCAAAATTTAATTGAAATGTCTCAAGTGGTTATGGAAATATTAAAAAATTGTAATTTTCAATGAAATTTTACACCCTGTACTTCTGTACGAAGCATTTTGAGACATAGTTTATAAGCAAAGTTGCTTTATTTTAGTGCAGAATAGCTCTGAAGTTATGTACTTAATATATATATATATATATATATATATATATATATATATATATATATATATATATATATATATATATATATATATATATATATATATATATATATATATATATATATATATATATATACAGTGTTTCTAAGTACGGTATATAACTTCAGGAGCGTATTCTAAAATGAAGGCAACTTTGACTGATTTTCACTGACTAGGAGTATAAACAGGAATACAGTTTGAAGCACGCTCTATCGTGCTATGCATACTGTCACTCATTTTGGGTGTGACCGACTTCGAAAAAATATGTTATATATATATATATATATATATATATATATATATATATATATATATATATATATATATATATATATATGTATATTGACAGATAGTTTTTCAACCGACGAATCATAATATATGGGTTGTTCTGTTTAAGATAACAGGCCTGCAGCCACACTGTGTAAGACACTCTGTATCTACGTCAATATTTTTAGGTCGTGAAGCTTTTTGTCACGAATAACTTATAATATTATAGGCGGTATCTTCCGTACACGTAGTGGTGCAGGGCCCTGAGGAAAAGTCTATTCGTAGATCTAATAGTTACATTTCAAGCGGTTTAGCCAAATTTTATCGAATTACATTATGCCTATTCGCATAAAACATGTCTTTTATCAACTAATTTGTAATACCAACCTAAAGTGGTTCGTATATTAGTTGGACATTATTCATTATTTTATTTACAATGTTGTCTATGTCTGAACTATCGCTTCGTACATTACTCTTGAATTTACTGCCAGACGAAGTCATTCAACAATAAGCTTTTGATCTAAAAATTTACTTTTGATTTACATACACCAATTATGTTAAAGGTAGAAATACTAAATATACGGTTCTTTTACAATAAATCTAAAATCACGTAGTTGGAAAATTTTTGAAAACGAAACGTGTATATCGCTTGTTGAACACAGACGTGTCATTGCTTGTAAAGCATACGCTTATGTTAAATGTGCTGAAAATATTTAGGCAGCGACATTGTCTGCAACAGCCATCCCCTTTAGGAAAATCGTTACAGACGAAGAAATTACTATTTTGATTATAATTTTTCACTAAGTGAAAATATTAATGAAGGGAGCGTAATAATACGAATTCTGGACAGAGAAACGAGGCATTACACACATATAGCAAATGAATATTAATTCAATATTTCCCAACAGAAAAATTCAGTGAATTCGTTCGCAATACCCAATTTAAAAACAGTGACACCACCGAGGCTAGAATTAACAAATATCCTTCTCCCCCGAACATAATTCTAATAATTCACAATTAACAGTGGCGGTCGTATGTCCGCTCGCGTTCTTTAAATAAATAAAACACAGCGCCGTAAATAAATTAATTTCAAAAACCGACAACGCGCTCAAGTCTTCGGTTCAAGCTTTCAGCATATTTACAAATTATATCTATGACGAAAGTTGTACTTTTATCTAATTTAGAAGTTAGTTTGAAATAAATAATTTTTGTGTGACGCAGTGGGGCATTAAAATATATCACGGTTAGACCAGCGAGCTGAGAAAAAAGAAAGATATCAGAAATCACATTTTCGCCCAATTTATCTCGAGCTCCATCAATATTACTGCGAACACCAACAAAACCCTATCGCAGATTATCGTTACATAAGTAAGCGTTCAAATTCAAAGTATGAATAATAAAAACGTATAAGAAAATCTAGAGTTTTAAAGTCTATGAATTTGTGCGGTCAGATACCGGTAGAGGGGGTAATTAATTATGAAAAATGTCGCGAAGCGGCACTGAAGTCAAGGTGCGGAAATTTATAATTCATTTTGCAATTAAAAAAAAACGGGCGCGAGTAGAATTTTAAAACCCCAGCGCGAATTATCTGCTCACCATTTCTTATTGAAATTTGAAATTATCTAGTGTTTTCTTAACCATTTAACTTACCAAGAGTAATTTTTAAATTTTAATCAAGTTTTGTTTTGATTAAGTGTCTCATTTATGATTAAACCATCAGAAGAAATTAGTTTTTTCTTTAACAAATGCGTCATGCTCCCTCATTTAATACGAGACTTGTATAATTGTAAGATAACGAAAGCGACTTTCGAAAATTATTTGTAAAAATGTTGAGTATTCACAAATATATCGTTTTCGAAAGGTTTAGATTGCTTGTTGCAGATTTTATAGATAACAGCAACATGTATTGGTAATATATTCTCCATTTAGATACCCGGGGCAGAAACCTATTACTCCGAAATGCCAAAAGTTTACCATTACTAACGTTACGGCTTTAAAGCAAACTATTGTAGCCCGGGCATGTTTCTCTTACTTCTTGTTTGCATTAGAAAAAAATTAGGTAAGACGAAACATATCTTAATTACATTACGATGCTAGGACGCGATCCCGTAATTTATACACATTTCTGTTTATACAAGATACAGTACTGCTTCTTAATTCTTGAGTGTAAACAAACGGCATTTTCTCTGTAACAAAAGTGTTCTGTATCTTATTTCAATTGATCGGCCTATTTCCATTGGTTTTGTTTGTGTAGCTAGACGTTGCGGAAGCGCACTCTACTTCCGTCATCAGGTTTAGTCTTAAGAAGGACTGATTTTAGGACCAACCAGAACTAATAAAACGGCATTTAGTATCTAACCTAAACTATATAACATGCTTCTGTAGCTGCATTAGATGAAATGTATGCTTACTAAACACCATACTTTAATTTTTTTTTTACGATTGTGGATCTGAACAGGCTAAATTTGGCCTATCGTGCTAAAGCACTCAAGAACACTTAGGAGGATGGATAGAGGGATAATGAAATACCAATAGATGCCTATGAACAGCTACCTTAAATTTTCTCATATCATAAGTAAGAGGAAAGCAAGAACTACGGAGATCATTCCAGAGTTTAGAAGCCGTGTAGAAAAATGTGGATTGCGTCTGTTTGGTACCACAAGTGGAGATTTGTACTGCATCCTGATGATGTGAATGAGCGAACCGAGTGTTTCTCGCAAAGATAGCCCGAGATGGTATCAAAGAATATAATTCAGCAGCACAATAGCCGTTGTAATAACGATAACACAAAGAACGAACTGAAACCATCCTTCTATGCTCAAGGGACTGTATGTGAGAAGTTAAGGACGGGTCATTTATAAGCCTAATCGCTCTCTTTTGAATACGATCAATGATATCGAGAGCGTATTGGGGAGCACTAACCCAGAGGTGAGAATTATATTCCAGATGAGGCCGAATTTGGCCCTTATACAGCAGAAGGAGTTGTCGAGAAGTAAAGTACTGCTTAGATCTGTACAAAAAGCCTATTTTACGAGCAGCTGTTTTGGTAGCTGGCAGAAGATGGTCAACCCATGAGAGATTTGAAGATACAGTCATGCCCAACAGAGTAATAGAGTCTGAGCCATTCATACTCACAACAGGAAATGATCGATCTTTTTTGGCGGACACAAGGCAACACTGGGTTTTGTTAGCATTAAATTTAACTAGATTATTGCTTCTCCATTCGAGAATACGTTGAATGTCTTTGTTGATTGAATTTCCCATTTCAGCTTTAATTCCTTGATTTGAAATAGAAGGTGGATTATCACTATGAGTAGACTGACATGAACTACAGTGAAGAGTGCTATCGTCAGCAAAGCAATGGATGGGGTTAGTTGTTGAAGAAATAATGTCATTTGTGTACAGCAGAAAAAGTGTAGGCGCTATAACGGATCCCTGTGGTACGCCCTCGTTAATGCTAACTTCGTTTGAAAAAAAGCCATCAACTACGACACGTATTCGTCTTTTATCAAGGAAACTAGAAACCCAGTTGATGAGCGCATCATTTAACCCAAACGAGGTGAGTTTGGCAAGTAAACACTTATGCCAAACTTGGTCAAATGCCTTTGAGATATCTAAAGCGACTACAACTGTTTCACCGGACTGCTCTACTGTATTGTTCCAAACTTGGGTCACATATGAAAGAAGATCACCTGTTGAACGACTTTGCTTAAACCCATATTGGTGGTCACTAAGGAGTTTGTTAGTTTCAAGGAATATGAGCAGTTGCTGATTTTTTCCATGATTTCAGACAAAATGGAAGTGATGAAAATTGGTCGGTGATTTGAGGGATCGGTCTTATCGCCTTTTTTGTGAATAGGTTGAACATTTGCTAACTTCCATGATGAAGGGAATTCCCGAGAAGACATAGAGATCGTATAGAGCTTAGATAGGACTGGTACTAGTTCGGGGGAACATTTCTTTAAGACAATAGCTGGAATACCGTCTGGGCCAGCCGCCTTATTGAAATCAAGCCTACTGATGATCGATTCCAAGAGCTTGTACCGAAAATGAACTGGTTTCATAACGTATGAAGAAGAGTTGACTAGGCGCACATCTTTTCCAGAATCATTGAGACACGAGTTTGATGCAAACAAATCCACAAAAACGTTGGCTGTGTCTACAGAATCAGCAACTACCGATCCGTCAATAGATGCCAGGGGGGGAAATGAAGATGTTCCAAAGTTTTTACTAATGCTGCCTAAAGGAGATGTAAGTAGTTCATTGCATTTTCGTTGTTCGAACAACTCTTTAGTTTTAGTGATGACACTTTTGCAGATATTTCTAGCACCAACGTATTCTACATGACTGTCGTCTGATTTATTAGATTTCCATTTAATGTAATATTTATTTTTTGAAGATATTGCATCAGCACAAGCCTTATTGAACCAGGGTTGGGAACGTGAATGACCTATACGGTACTGTTTTTTGGGAATGTATAACTCCATTCCCATGAGGATGACTTCAGATACTGAAAGAGCGATGTCCGAAGAACAGGACGACTTAAAACAATATTCACGCCATGAAAAGGTTGCAAAGAAATCCCGTAAATCACTCCATCGAGCTGACTTAAAACACCACAAAGTTCTATCGGTTTTGCGAACAACAGTGGAATTAGGTACAGTAGAAATGATAATGACTAGCACACATCAGGAAAAAAATCTGACCTATGGACTTCGGCTAAACACTTTCTCGTATAAGAAAACTCACTGTTGCCCGTAGCAATTCCTGTATCCGGCCTAGGATAGGTTGGAGAAATCACATAAGGCTCATTATATATTCGTTATTTGTCACGAGCATTGCAAGCACACAGTGATTTACAATTATCATGAAAGTTCACACCTAGTTATTTTGCAAGTCTT
Source organism: Vesta saturnalis (assembly GCA_036346205.1). Classification (NCBI taxonomy): domain Eukaryota; kingdom Metazoa; phylum Arthropoda; class Insecta; order Coleoptera; family Lampyridae; genus Vesta; species Vesta saturnalis. The sequence goes on along the minus strand of JARFJB010000418.1, from coordinate 5,333,754 downwards.
TCATTTGCACAAGTTCACCATAAGTTCAATTTGAGCGTTAGTTGTTGGTTGAAGTTGTGTTGTATCGCAGTAGTTCCGTCTTTCTCCACAGTTCAAAATCTTGTTCAACTAAACAGTCGGCTTGACATCATTCAAGCATGATTATGAAATCGTACAACACATCACTAATTAAATACGTGTTAACTGTGAACTAAACGAATGACCTCAGCATTCGAAGCTTTAAGCAATAAAAACTGTCACTTAGTTGAACGATAGTTTAAATGTTGACGATACAACCGTATCTTAAACGTAAAAACTCGCTTCAGAGCCAAGCGCGGGTTGGTGTGCTGAACCTTGTCTAATGGTACAACTTCAAATTTCAAGTTTGGGCTATACGTTGATAGGTCAGTCACTATAACTTGCAATATAATAAGATATATACTCTGTGACGTAAGAAATGCAACACCAAGATGGTGTTGGAATTTTGGGACCAAACCGGGCAGAAATGTTTAACTAGTCAAATGTAGTAATTGGTTAAAATTTCATTCAAAACAATCCAGAAGCCATGGCAAATTCGACGTTTTACTTGTAACAATCCAAATGATCGGGTGTGTTTATTTAGAGATTAAGTCGATTTCGGTATCGTTTTTGGTTGCAATTCTTTTGATTTTGTGTTCTTCTTTGCATATTGGATTTGGGATTATTCCTAGAGCGCGGCAACGTGAAACTGAGCGAATTCAACAGAGGTCGCATTATTGGCTTACGTGAAGGCGGTTTTTCATTCAGAGGAATTGCTAATCGTCTTAACCGTAATCAATCCTCTGTAGTATGGTGTTATCAAGAATGATCCAGAGAAGGTGAAGAACGTCGTAGGAGAGGAAGTGGACGGCTCGTCATCTACAGCAACGTTTGGATTGGTGTACCTTGCGACTGAATTGGGACGTGGAATAGCATAGGGTGGTCTTCAGTGACGAATCCCAATTCTGCTTGGGAATGCACGATGGTCAGGCGTAGAACACTGTGGCGATTATGGTATGGAGTGCTATTGTTTATGGAAGCAGGTCCCAGTTGGCATTCATCCGAGGAAATATGAATGCCCACCGATATGTTGATGAAGTGGTAGAACCCCGTACCTTTCCATTCCTTTAAGAGCTGGAGGACCCGATTTTCCAACAAAATAATGTCCGTCCTCGCATTGTAAGGCATTCTATGGAGCATCTCGAAGAGGCTAACGTCAATACGTTGCCGTGGACACCCAGATCCGCCAACCTTTCGCCCATCCAACGTGTGTGGAAATTTTGGGTAGAAGTCTCAAGCAATTAGCCAATCCTCCACAGACACTAGAAGCTCCACGGAATGAATTAGAAATTATCTGGGATGCAATACCTCAGGAAGAAATAGACCATGTGTTGGAATCCATGCCAAGAAGGGCGCGGGAGTGTGAAACTAATAGGGGTGGTCCAACACATTATTAATAAAAAATGCCTTTATCTTTTGTTTAATTTCTTTGAAATTTTAATCAATACTACATTTGACTAGTTAAACATTTCTGCCAAGTTTGGTGAAAAAATTCCAACGTCATTTTGGTGTACCATTTTTTATATGACAGAGAAAATCACTGTATACTTTTGCACATTCGGATAAGAAATTACCTTTAAAATAGTTTAAATTTGTTTTTAAAACTTTGATATAAGATATTTAAAAAAATTCAAAAATAATTTTTTTTTTATTTTTGGCAAAAACGAAAGCGCTAAAAATCTTCCAATATAATTTAGTAGCTATCTATGTCTACTATATAATCCCTTAATTTGAACAGTTCATTTTATTAGAAACATAGTTATAAGGCACTGAAATTTTCAAATTTGAAAATTCCTAACTCCGCTCCTGGATAAGTTTCGTTATATTTCGTGTGTCTATAAAATATGTAAATAAAAAAAAAATTAACAGGGCAGTTTTTGAGAAAATCAATAGTGAAGAAAAGGGCAAGTCTAACCCCGTAGTTAAGGGCAACATTTTATTTTTTTTTTCAAAAACATTTACAAACCGTTCGAAAGCATGAACTTTTATTTACAAGTTGCGATTTTCAAATTGCATTTAAAATTTTGCAAAAATGTTTATTCGATCTTTCCACCAAAGATGTACTTTATGGCTCTGGTTTTGGAAATACATCCCCAAAAAAACCATCCTCATTTCGGCCCCTATTGATTGATTTTTATGGGAAGCCAGTTTTATACATAACTTTCAGAATCGTATTTAACCACGAAGCTTACCTGTAACACCTTATGGGAGACTAAATATTTTTTCCCAGATTAAATTATGGCGCCCCGATATTCCATTGAGGAACACAGGAAGATAGCTACCTGGATGGAGGTCTTTCAGTCTCTAAACATTGTACAAAAAAAATTCGAAGCCTCGGCAGGACAGGATGCATAATCGCGCCTGACAATTGGTAGGATCTACAGGAAGTTTGTCCAGACGGGGTCCGTTCAAGACGATTTTAAGGGAAAAAGCGGTAAAAAGAGATATGTCGAAACTGAAGAGAATATCGTCCTCGTCCAGGTAGCGATGGTAGTCAGCCTAACCCAGTCCACGCGCAGACTTTCCTCTGGTTAGAATTTTGCATCGTAATTTAGGAATGAAACCATACCACTTGCAGATTGTACAGGAGCCCACAAACGCGGACAAGCAAGCACGTGTGAGTACTGTACAAATTCTATTGTAAATAGTGCACATGGAGCTTGACATACTGTTCATGTTTTCTGACAAAGCAACATTTTATACCAGCGGTCATGTGAACAAGCACAACTGGGGGGACCGAGCACCTGAAGGAAGTTTGAGAGCGCATGCGGGATTCCCCCAAGGAGAAGGTTTGGATTGGCGTGAGAAAATTTTGAGTGATTGGACCCTTCTTTTAGGAATAACAGACCGTCAGGGAGAGAATTTTCTTGACATCCCAGCACGTCCATGGAGGAGAACGTACCACCTGTCGTGTTCCAACGTTCAGTAAAACGGTGCCCTTGCCAATTACAGTTGGGTTTGGGATTACCTGAACGACACGCTGAACCTTGGATTAGTAGAGGTGACCTTTTCCCATGGCCAGCACGTCCACTCAACCTGACACCATGACATTTTTGGCTGTAGGGCATGGTCAAGGATCGGGTCTAGGCCAGCAAACCTCAGAATTGGGCGACTTGAAACACTGTATCACTCACGTCTTCGTTGAAATTTCTGCCCAAATGTCCCGGGCCTTACAAACAACAATGTACATACTCCATAAGTGCATTGACAGGGATGGGTGCCAAATTAAAACCCAGTAACCGAATCCCTGTCTTGTAACTTAAATCATTCAAGGTGATTAAAAATCAGTTTATTTTTAACACCTTTTTACCTCACGATGTACACTTACAGAAGGTACTTAAGAGTTCCTTTCTCAAGTACTCTACTTACAATTTATTTATTAACTTACGAAGCTTGCCTAAAATTAAATTATTTGCAAAAAAAAGTTTTTATGATTATTGCACTAAGTTCACAATTTTTAATACATTTAGTCATGCAGAAATTGCTTTTTTGGGTGTGAATTACTAAACGAGCAATAAATTGTATAAATGAAGCGTATGTAAATCTGTATTATCTTCAAAAAAGGTCTCAATGTTCTTTGCTTGAAAATTAATTCATTTTAGTGTGTTTATAAATCGTACTTTAGAGAAATGCTTAAGTACCTTTTTAAGTGGATTGTATTTTATAGAGAAGACTTACCTAACATTGAATTATCTTTAGAAAATGTTTCTACTTGTTGCTCCAAAGATAACAGTTTTCGAGATACTTTTACAGCACCTATTTTAGAGAAATTCCTAAGTACTTCTTCTATGACACAAAATATTTTTATGGAAAAACTTTGAAGACTGATTGTGTTTACGAAGGGTCTCTACACATTTTGCTTTAAAGATGATGTTTTCGACGTATTCACAAAATGTACTTTTAAGACCCCCTTTGAAAAATATTTTTAGTGCGTATATTTTGTCTGATTGAAAACTTTAATTAAGAGAGCTTGTCAAAACTGAAATACCTTAAAAGCAAGTCTGTCTTACGCCTCAGCTTACCTTTTGTTTTGCTAAGGACTTTGATTAAGAAAACTTACACAAAATTAATCTACCTCTACGGTATTTGCTGCAACGTTAATCACAAAACGTGTTTAAGAGATATTTTGAAATGCTTTTTGTAAAGGTAGCGTGTTGCTACTCAATTACTTACATAAGGAGACACTTAGAACTAAATTACCTTGAAAGAACCTATCAACTTAGTTTATTTATTAACTTATAAAACATTCTTACAAGGGAAAGGTGTGAAATTAAATTATTTACAAGAAAAGTTTCAACGATTTTTGCACTATTGTTGATCATTTTCGATACATTTACAAAAGATACCAAAGAGACTTTCAGAAATTACATTTTTGCGGAGATTTACTAAACGTACAAGTTGCGTAAACGAAGCGTATGTAAATCTGAATTATCTCCAGAAAGGTCTCAGAGTTGTTTACTTCAAAGTTAATTGATTTTGGTGTGTTTACAAATCGTACTTAAGAGAAACGCTTAAAATGGTTAGGTACCTTTTTCAGTGGATTTTAATAGAAAAAGCTTATCTATCATTGAGTTATCTTAAGAAATTTGTTCTACCTATTACTCCATAGTTAACAGTCTTCGAGATAGATTTACAGGTCCTATTTAAAAAAAAATGTGAAGTACCTTTTACATGGCATACAAAACATATTCATCAAAAATATTTGAAAAACTGAATTGTGTTTACATAGGGTCCCTATACATTTTGCTTTAAAGATGACTTTTTCGAAACATTACTACACAATTACTTGCATAAAATAGATTAATTGGTTGGTTTCGATGAGTTAGACGAACACTTGCTATACTAATAATTTTTACAGGGAAAGTTTCTTTTTGCTCCAAAGGCAATAGTTTTCGATATATTTTCGGAACGTACTTCAGAGGAACTTTGAGTATATTTTTGGCGCATATAAATTATGCTACTTTAGGATCAGCTCTGAAGTTGAAGTTCTTAAAGGAGTTTGGTGTTTACACGATGTTTCTACCAGGTCCCACTGCTCGTTTTCAAGTCTGCTGCTTCGATCTATTTTGTGTAAGGGGGACCTGGCCGAAAAGTTATGTAAATGCCAAAAGTTCTAAGAACAAGTGGAATTTGGATACACGAGAGGAAACATGTAAAAACAACATTGTACATAATAACACTCGTGGAAATCTTAAAATCAATATACTCAACCCGTATAGGGAGGCAATTTTACAAGGATGGAAAAAGTTCGAGAAACTGACGGAACAACCTAACGTTTATGGAAATATGTCGAGACGAAGGAATTACACGAAAGTGCATAGAATTAAAATTCCAGAAACGAAACAACAAAGTGGGAAATATATTAAAACGAGTAAGCATGGCACTGTTACGAGGGTCCATTGAATATTGGGCAATATGGAAAATAATGGATCAACTCACGGATTTCAGAACGGAGGCAGAGTATAGGATAACCACTGCAAAGAAGATAAGCAAGTTTGAACGCTTGTAATAATCCTGCAAATCCTTAACATAAATTTTCCTATCCTTGTAAATAATTCCAATCAAAACTTATTTCCTATTTCCTTCCACAACTGTATTATCATTATTCATAAATGGTATCAGTTGTACACTCCATACAAACTGTCTTTATAAATACCAGAACACCTACCATCCAACTTCACTTATATTCTCATTCCTTAATATTCCTAATATTATTTGAACCTGTAAAGGAACCAGCATCATGACTGGTATTATTATTTCCAATTACCTGAATCCCAACCAGAATTAGAATTACCTATCCACAGCGTTCACATTATCAATTTCATCTCTGTTGGAGTCCAACATCCTCCCTAGCATCTCCAAATATAATTTGTGATTCCCGCACGCTTTTGCACGATCTTCTTCGAGGTATCCAACTCCCCGAGGAGAGTGCATAAAATTGACGCAGGCGAGACGTCTTTAGTTTGACGGCGGTTACGCCCCTAATAGCTAACCATTTCTCAACTCAAAACTTGTGCTTTACCGCTATATAACCGCAATCACAAAATAGTAAGATATGACCGTTAGTGTGGTCTTTTTGGTGGTGCTATACGCCCCGAGGAGAGTACCTAAAGATTGTTGAATGACGTGGTTATTTTGACGGTGGTTACGCCCCGAATAATTAACTATCTCTATTACTAGTAAATTTCCTTTAACGATACCAACCAAACCAAAATCAGAATCTCGAATATTACCCCCTTATATTTGTCTTCCCAAAACGTAATCCCAAAACCACAGTTACCTGAATCGCATACTTCCGAACTCTCTGTAATCACCTTATACACATCCATACAAAGAATCTTTTCTATAAGTCGAATCCAGTAAATACATATCAACCCTTTTACCTACATTATGTACAATTTACCCTATAAACCCGATTTAATTTTAGTTATAAATAAGCAACTATAGTAGTACAAATCACTCATCTGTATTTATCAACACTTTCACACTTTGAATAAATTCCAATCCCCCTTCATAATTTCATTCTCACAAAACTAAATTCTAATTATTAAACAGGTTTAATTCATAATCTTACAGTATCATTCAATTAAACCGCATTTTTGTGAATCAGCTGTTCATTATCAATACCTTAACCTTTACACAATTTACCAGAACAAACTTAATACTCACTTGTAAATAATTCCCTTAGAATACTGAACCTATACAACACATAGTTCACTGCACTTATCTTGTACTTTCACGGTAATTAACATATTTATTTGCAAACTATTTAACGTGTTTGTATCATATCTGTTTTAGTTTTATATTTCCAAACGTTATCCACAGAGGGCACTCAGTATTAAGACCCCGGGGAATCCAGGCAGCGGCGTCCCGCCTATTAACAACACCTAAGAAGGACCAGAATAATGTTTAGTTTACTTTTTATTTGTTTATTGAACCCATTAGACTTGATTACTTAATAAATTTGTTAGAAACCAACTAAGCTTAATTTCCCAAATAGGCAGCCCAACTAGCGCCAGGGTAGTGAAGGTGATGAACTCACCCTGAGAGTCGAAAATAGGGCAAAGGAATTACATTTGTAATCTGCCAAAACAGGGGCGATGCACGCTTAAAGAATCAGCAGAAACCGATCACACTAAAAAAACCGCTGAATTTGGATAAAATAGTACACAACGTATCCAAATAAAATACTTATCTTTTTTGGGATTTTTTAATGGTGTACTTTAAATTATACAATCTAAACGTATTATTCAGTTTACCATGGAAAAAGAAACTAATGGAAGTTTACCATTTCTTGACATATTAATATCTAAAAATAATAATTCACTATCTTTTAAGGTTTACAGAAAACCGACACACACTGATAGATCCCTTCATAAATTATCCAACCACCATCCACGTCAAAAAATTAGTGTAATTAAATATTTAGTAGATCGAGCAAAACGAATTTGTGACCCTGAATTTTTGAATGATGAATATAAATATTTAAGAAAATCCTTACAAGATAATGGATATTCACTTACAGATATTAATAATGTTATTACACCTTCTAGGCGTAACCTTAAAGAAAAACCAGTTCTTAATGTTGGTACTGCTTTTCTTCCTTTTATAGCTAATGTTACAAATAGAATTGAAAAATCCTAATCAAATATGGCATTAGGACTATTTTTAAACCTACAAGAAAAATTAAAGAACATTTAAGATCACCTAAAGATGTGTCAAACCCTTTATCATCTTCCGGAGTGTATAAGTTATCTTGTTCATGTGGAAAAGTATACATCGGGACCACAAAACGTAGCTTTGATACAAGACGCAAAGAACATATGAGATTTTGTAGATTGGGTCAACCAGAGAGGTCTGCTGAGGCTGACCATGCCCTGAATAATCTAAATCATGACATTCAATTTGACAATATGAAAATATTGTCAAGACAAACCCATTATTATGTTCGTTTGCAACGTGAAGCTATTGAAATATATAAACACCCGAATAATTTTAATAGACAAGAAGAAAATCTCCGTTTAAATAGGTTTTGGCATCTTATAATTAAAAAAAGAGCATAATGATACGCCTTGATCTTAATTTATTTTCAACTTTTGGTATGTCTAGGTTTTTTACTGTGTTTTTCCTAGACCTTGAAGCAAATGCTTTACCAATTATATGTTAAATTTCCACAGCACTATAATTTAACATAAGTAGTTGAAATTAAATTGAAATTAAAAATTACAAAGAACGTTCTGCATTGTGCTTTTCATTGTTAATAACACTTCCAATTATTGATAAAGATATCTCTTTGTTAGATTTAACTGGGTTATTTTATTTGATGTAATGTTTGGATTTGTGAATGCTTCTATCATTTTAAAAGTGAAGTTTTTCACAACTTTACACTTACATCATAACTCGATTAAATTTTGTTAAATGTGTTTTTTGGCTGGCAAATTTCATTGTTAGCTTTCGTCGTAGAGAGTGTTCTGGTTTGTCATCTTTGAGGCAGTTTAACAATATTTAATTTTAATGACCTAGTTATTCTTTACTACAATTTTATAGTTGGCTTATACGTTTCTCAAACTGTTATATTAATAGCAGGCTTATGTTTATGTTTGAATTTTTCAAATTTGACAAAATTGTTTACTACATCTTTAACAATTTTTAACAAACATTACTACTGACGAAGATAACTGTAAGTGTTATCGAAACGTTTAGATTGTATAATTTAAAGTACACCATTAAAAAATCCCAAAAAAGATAAGTATTTTATTATGAGTGTTAATGGTGAAAGTTTACATTTTCATACAATGTATCCAAGTACCAATTGTATTAAGCAACGCAGTTCGTTCTAGCCAAGGGTTTTAACTAAGCGATACCACCGTCAAAAGTACCAACGGATGAGGTCATGTGTTGAGTAGAAACATCAATCTCTACACTACCAGGAGATGCAGAAAACGATAACACAATTGTACTACCTGCAGACAAGGGCAATTCAGCTGTAGTTATGGATATAGAAGGTTACAACAGGAAAATAAATGGGTTACTACAAGATTCCAACGAATCAACAAGGATCCGACGATCCAGCAAAAACCACCTGAATGAAAATAAAAGTAAGCAGCACCGACCAAGAAATTCAATCATTCCAAGGGAAAAGTCGTCCAGCAAAAATTTTACGGATTACCGAACATTCATAAGAAAAGAGTACCAGTAAGACCAATTGTAAACTTTACTAGATCACCACTTTAAGAACAAGCAAGCATACACTGAGGAAGCCGAATCATGAAATGCTGAAAAAACAAAAAGTAGCAACTGACAACGAAATTCTAAATATCATCAAGAAAAGCTACAAGCCATCGGGGGGCACCATTAACTTAACGGAGCACTGTCTGAAAAATACATATTTCACATGCCAAGAGCAACGTTATAAACGAATAGAAGGAGCGCCAGTAGAATCCCCACTTCCTTCAGTCATAGCTGATCTGTTTATATAAAACCTGTAGGTAAAAGTAGTACAAACAGCCAAATAGAAGTCAACGCTATGGCTGAGATATGTAGAAGACACGATTGTGATATGGAGAAGAAAAGCAAAATATTTTTGGACCACATAAACAGTGTGCGTAAGAAAATAAAATACACGATAGAATTGGAAAACGAGAAACAACTACCGTTCCTAGATGTTTTGATTTACAAGAAGGAGAACGGAAAACTAGGGTATACCGTCCACTCATACGGACAGATACCTCAACACTGAATCTCATCACCATCCTTGACAGTTATAACCAGTGATAAAACTCTGATGATGAGATCAGAAATACTAGCAGGCAAGGAAAACAGGAAAGAAAAATAGACAAACTGGAGAGAGAGAGTTACTGTTGCTGTTGAGCTAGTTGCTATGTTACCTAGTGTTCGTGGTATAAGTTAATGTAATGTAGTTCAGATTTTTTTGTTTGCATGTTACTTTTAAAAAGGTATAGACTTTGTGCTAAAATTTAGTTTTAGGTTTAGTCCTCTGATACAGCGTCGCGCGCGTAGTCGGGTTTTCGTAATTTAACAAATGTGTAGCTGTTCATTGATTACTGTACCTTGCGCTACCTTAAGCTTACGTTACGTACAAGTTGTACGTTTTGAGACATGTACTTGCAATTTAACATTTTTTTAAATTACATAAAGTTATAGGTCAAATCTGAAAAACAATTTTTTTAGAAGTAAAAGTTTATTCTCCATTATATCCAAAAGTATAAAAATCGAGGATATAGTATTGATTGACGCATAGAACGTTATCCCTTGAGTATTAAGAAAAGGAACAAATAGACTTTGTCTTTACTCGATTACAAAAATTATTCCACTGTTACTATATTGACTACAAATTAAAAAAAATAGAAATGAAAGGAATTGAATTATAAAAAACGAAAGATGAAATACTCTTTCTATTGAACGTAGTAGTTGTCGTGGTTAAAGCTCATCTCTAAAACCATTTTAAACAATATCCGTCTTCAGTTATATTATACAGTAAACAACAAAAAATAGTATCTATATGTTAGTGTATCGCCTCCAAAAGATGATACAGGCACCAATGATTATATCAGATTCAGCGATGACACGTTTACAAATCTATTAAATTTTTAATTTTCTACGAAGAATCACTCAGGTTGCACTGGATGAGGGTTGGAGTCCCACAGCCAAGAAGACGTAGAGACATTTACGTCGTAAGGAAAGCCAGTCTTGCTTAAACTTCACCTTAAAACTTATTAGTAATTTTTGCCGTAGTTTAACGGTATTTATTGATTGTAAAAGGAGTTTGACACGCCCTAAGCATACTGTAGCACATTAACTCGTACAGAAAATGTGCATTTTGCCCAACTAGCTCCCTGTGCTGGGCGGTATCTTTTATTTACAACCACATACTAGGGTAATATTCTTGTTTTACAAAATGTCAAATTTGGTATTTATTCTGGAGCCATCTGCTTGAAATTTATATCGGAACGCGTCAAGAACGTGATCTAAAATTGTTTACCTAATGCAGGCCAGTAAACTATCCACCCAGTTAAATACTTAACTCTACCTGTCAAATTTGCTTCATACTAGCTTACGTACTCATAAAATCTTGTCAAAACATCGGAATTTCATACCTAAACCCAACGTATCCTAAAAATTCTTATCACCAAAAAAACATTTTATTTCATAATAGCATTTTCAGACAGATACAAACAGAATAACATTTCCCTTCCCTTTAATCATTAAAATTTTACAATGTTCGAGGTAATACCGAACCCAACCAGAAACAGCTTTCACTTCACACATAATTTTATACTACATCACTGGTATTTTTACTTAGTTACCAATTAGAAAAGCGCAATAGATGAATTACTTCTTTTCGTCAAATCCTAGCATGTTGTGATTATCACATCTCAGATAGCGTTATGCCCGAAATCTACTTGTAAGATGAATCCAGACTGTCACTGATTATTTACCTAAAAATTCAATAAACCAACTGTTAGATTAAGTTCCTAAATTCTAATTTACACCACTTAATGCGTTTTCCCCGCATTCACCCTATATTTTTACCTCAACGTCATTTTTATTTACGATAGCACGCTAAATTATTAAGCCAGCTGAGTACGTTAGGCTTATGTGTCGGTTGATGGTATCGGCACAGATCGGCGTAAAGTCACAATGGGCGCACCGCACACCGCTTACGAAGAACCAAGAATTCTCCGCGATGGTACATGAGTTGTATTAGTGACGTAAATGTTTACAATAACCAATTAATTCAAATGCACTTAACCTTTATTATACTAACTAACGATACGTTAACACGCCAACGCACTCCATCGAAACACAGGATTGCGGTGCTCGCAAAGAATTAAAAAATCGTTGTAATTTAGCATCTCCTATTTGTTTTGTTTTTACTTTAAATACATGTTTATCGTAATTTTATTTTTATCAACAGCCTCAATATACTAAATCTTTGGGTCAATATTAAGGGATGAGTTTGAAATTGATCAACAAACTTAGCGAATGTGATTATGGAGAATTTTAAAACAAATAACATTTGTAAACTGGTTTTATTGTGTACTTTCGCAAAAATGGTAAAGATTTGAGACGTAGAATAGACCTTTTTGCTGAACCGAGGATTCTGTTCAAAATTTTAAGGAATGCAACAGATTTATGTTTATAACATAAGTACATGTACCGTTTTGTAAAATACGAATTAAAACATACAGAGTTTTAATTGTTATAAATTATTAGGTGATTTTAAAGTTTAAATAAATACATTGTAAATAAATTCTAAAATAACCGTTTGTAAAAGTTACGTTTATTAATTGAATATTTGTGTTAGTAATTTAAATAAAGTATATTAGCAGGTTAAAAGGATTTAGATAAAGTTTAAAAAATACTGCTAACATAACTTTAAATAAAGTATAAACATCTTATATTTTGCATTAATTAGTAAACACAGGAAGATGCTTTTATATCAAAGAAATTTCAGCAAGTAAACGCCAAATCAAAAAGTTAGTATAATTCTAGAAGATATTAAAGTTAAGAAGGGAAGCTAAAAGCAAGTATTAAAGATGAGTCTGAACCCTTCAGAGCATCATTGGTATATGAATATTCATGGGCTAAATGTCATTTTGGGGTGGCAGTCAAGCTATTTAAAGTAAATCTTTAATCATATTCAAAAAGATTTTCAACTGTTACAAGATCTAATTTTATAAAAAAAAGAAAACTAGAATAATGTAAAGAAAAATTATAAGATATAAATAAAAAGTATTTAATGCCGTGTTTTTAAACAAAAATTAATAATATGCTGTTGGAGAAACCGCCAGGGCGGTACGAATCGAATTACAGCAGTTTTAGAAAAAAAAAGGAAATTTTTTCGTAAATATTTTTCTATCTTTGTTGTTAATAAGTAAAACTCTAAGGTTGACAAAGATGAAGTGAACGACTACTAAAATACGAAAGTTTAAACCTATGACCCTTAAGCTTATTATTTGGTTTAAATAAATGAGGCGTCATTTATATACAATTTTAATATTGCTACAAGCTATTTAATATTGTTTGGCCAAAAGAAAAATGTTTCGATTCAATTTTCCACGTTCGCTGAAAAGTCTTCAATTATTTATAAGAAAAAAAAATCTTCTTAATCAAAACTAACTCTTTTTATTTCTACTGATTTATATGATATTTTATTGCTTTGTATATATCTTCAAATAGGATGTTGGCGTTATTTTCGTCGCCTTTCGAAGTGGATGACACCCTTCTTAACAGCATTTGTCAAAAACTAAACGATGTGTAAAAAGTCATGGAAAATTGTCATGTAAATCAATGATAAATTATATTTTTATTTTGGCAACTTTAAATGTTTTTTTTTTCTTTAAGAACTGCAATGTCTTGCCTTGCCCCGAATAAGCGTGACCTTTATACTCCATGCGTTCCCAGAATTGACGTTCCACAAGAATCGATCCTTAACTATAAGTTTGAACAGTGAATTAGATTTTATTTATGTTATGTACACAACTGGTATTCACAAATGATTGCAATTTGTGTAATTTCAGGCTTTCGTAATAAGGTTAAAAAGTCGATTGCATAACCTTCTATACCTACATATGCACATGCAGGTGGGGAGGTAAACAACAATTAAGTTGATATTTCAGTGATGTCAGGAAAGCATCAATTATTTTATAAAAATGTAACGAGACGCATAAACTAAATAAATAAAGTAAGCAACCGTTATTACAGGACGAAGTACTTATTTAGAAAGTTTCGTCTAGCTCCCTGCTATACATAACGATTCTTACTAGGTATATTGAGACCTGTTGTTGTACTCGACCATAATCGCCAAAAAGGACATGAACATAATTAAAGAACTACAGCTAGTGATGCGATTGCACTTCCCAGACCTTGTCATGGAAGCTCACATAGAAATAACAATCAAATCCAATTAAGAAGTTCAACAATATTTTACGTTAATGTCCATATCTGCAGGTTTCACCGAAAAGAAAACTACAAACCGTATTGTGCACAAAACGACATTATTATTTATTAATCAAAAATACAAACACACAATCTGTCTGTTCGAACCTGCAACTTTCTTTACAAAAATAAGGGAATGGTGAGTAACCTAGGGTACCTAGGTACTGATCTGCTGGTGATTTTTCCTAAATAATTAAAACAAAAATTCTTGAGCAGTTTCGGTGTAAAGTTAAAAAAGAAAAAAAAAGGTAAATCTAGTAATTAATAAATAAATTATGACTAGTAACATAAGAATCCGGAAAGAGATCAATAAAGCACAGAACGGTAATTAATATATTTTCAGAATACACACACATATATATATATATATATATATATATATATATATATATATATATATATATATATATATATATATATATATATATATATATATATGATTGCTACGGTAATCGAGTTAGAACGCAGCAGGAAGTTTGTGACTTATTTAATCAAAAATACCCCAATCGTCCGCCAATATCGCAATCGACAGTTAGCAAGATTGAGCAGAAGTTTAGTCAATTCGGTCATGTAAGAGATGTTCCTAGATGTGGTCGTCCTCAAGTTGATGAAAATAAGCAGTTAGAAGTCTTATTGGCGGTTCAAGATAATCAGCATGTAGTATCTAGGCAGGTAGCAAAGGACATGGATATTGGAAAAACAAGTGTTCTAAAAATACTACAAACGAATAAATACCACCCTTATAAGATGCAAGTTCATCAAGAACTCTTGGAAGGAGACTTTGAGAGGCGCCTTGAATTTTGTGAGCTTTTGCAAAATATGTGTTTGGAGAATCCAAATTTAGTAAAAAATATACTTTTTTCCGATGAAGCCACTTTCTGCTTGAATGGTGACGTAAATACCCAGAACTATCGGTATTGGTCCGATGTAAATCCACACTGGATGAGGGAAGGACATACACAATTCAATCGAAAAATAAACGTGTGGGCTGGCATTGTTGGTGACATTATAATCGGGCCTTTCTTCTTTGAAGAAAATTTAACAGGTGAGAGATACCTGAGTTTTCTAGAAGAGGAACTTGTTCCAGCTCTGGCTACCCTTTTTCCTGAGATAGAACGTCCGGATTTGCCACACCATAACATCTGGTTCCAACAAGATGGTGCTCCCCCCCATTTTGCTGTGGTAGTTCGAACTTATTTGCACGACACTTTCCCAAACAGGTGGATTGGAAGGAGCGGTGTTATTGAGTGGCCACCAAGATCACCCGATCTAACACCACTAGACTATTTTTTGTGGGGATACCTTAAAGGCAAGGTATTTAAAAGCCAACCGGCAAATCTAGATGATTTAAAACAACGCATCCGTCAAGAAATACGTCGAATAACGCCCGAAATGGTTCGAAATGTGCAGCATGAATTTGTAGATCGATTAGGCTATTGTCAGTTGACTAACGGAGAACATTTGGAACATTTGCTGAAATAAAATTATTTTTAAGTTTACGAATATTTGTTTTCGATATAATAAAACGTTATAAAAATTATTTTATTTTTCGTTTTCTTCATGATCTTTTTTCAATTTTTAAATTTTGAATGCGAATAACTCCAAAACGCTTGGACTTAGGTATAGCACATGCTACATGACAAATGTTTAGAATTGTAAGGGTAATCCAATAATGCAATAAAAAAATTGGGTTGCAATTTGAAAAAAAAAATTTTTTTAGCAAATCTTTTTTGAGACACCCTGTATAAAATTTTTTTTTTCGCAAAATATGCCCCGAAAAAATATAAAACCGACGGTTAAGCTCTTCGCGCATTATTGCAATCCATATGGATTTCATTTCCACATTAGCTTGGATTATTGGATTTTATGCTAATTCGATGTTTACACTTGTGTATACTTTTCAAAATATCCTTGCTAGCACTTCCTAAACCACGCTTTGCATTTATTATCTACCTCCTCAGGTTTATTACTTCAAAGATTGTTCCCAATCTTTCACCTGCCGTCTTTCTGAATATTTTTTACACGTCCTTACTGCCTCATTGGTTTCTTTCTTTCACAATCTGTACACTTCATATGGCCACTTTCCCGTCGCCTCATGCTTTACAGCAATGATAGCCATGTACGCGTGTGTGTTTTCAATACTGCTTTTATTAAATATTCAATACACTTACACATAGTTGTATGCATGTGTCTAGTACTGTTGTACCACAAAAGATAACCTTTTTTCCATATACACTTTAGCCCTAAGCATACCCTAGATACAATCAAAAAGTGATTTGTTCGACACTCCAATCGACGCACTACCGTTTCGTCTTTAGCCAGGTTTTTAAGTCCTTCGCCATAAACGATGAAGTCAATCATGATTTTATGTTTACTTCTCTGCCAGGTACACACATGAATGCTTTTATACTTAAGCCATGTAGTAGACACATGCAGATCTCTTTCTATACAGATATTTACGAGCCGTTTTCATTTTCATTTACGTTTGAATCACAGTTTTCCTATTCGCAAGAACCCAAGAAAATCACTCTCTCATTGGATTACACACATGCAACATGTTCTCCTCATCGTACCAGAAATTCTCGCATTCCATGTCATTCTCTCCATTTATAGTTGTGCAACATGCAATAAGATCTTTCGACATTTACTTATATTCTAACCTAGACGATGCGGATACGTATTATTTGTCTCTAGCATCGTAGGATAGTCGTCGCGTTTGCGATGGAATAGGTGTGCTTATTAGGAGTCGGTCAGTGATTGGTTAGAAAAGCAGTGCGTTTTTTGTTTGTTCTGGTAATGGAACTTGTCTCGTAGTATTCACACAAATTCTGCTTACGAAACTGAAGGCCGTGAGAGTAGTATGTGTTATGATTTTCTTAGATGATTTATGCAATGCCACCAAAAAATTAATGGTGCGAATTGTACATGCGCCAGTACATTCCCTATTAGTGATTTATACCACATCATCACAAGTGTTCAGACACTTCAAGGTACATGCCTCAATAAAAAATACAATAGCTCAAGGAAAGATCGAGGTTACGAAATCTGTTAGTCAACATAGGTACGTGCTTTTTAAAGTTGTAGAGTTATCTGGAACGTGCGCTAACCTGGTTGTTGTATGTGATCGTCACGTGACGTTATTGAACGAGTCAAGTAATGAACGAGAACCTGCATGTTGCGAGAAAGGTCGGTGATCTAATTTTTAGTGTACTGAAGTCGTGATATGCTGTTAGGGGTTGAATAGATAAAAATGTTCACTGTACACTGAAATTCTTGTGTGAAGCCTTCAATGAGTGGAACTGAGTAGAGAACAAGGCATATTCGTGTACCAAGTGCAGAGTAGTTAATCACACTACATTGTTTCCAATCTCTTATTTATTTGGCAATGTGTGTTATCTTTGTACAGATTTCTTGAGTTACCATTATAAATTAAAAAAGATTTGCTCAAGCTGAATTAAACTAATTTCAACTAACAAGGACTGTTAAAATTAACGCTGCCTAGCCGATGGAATAGGAACAGGGGGATACCGGTACTATTACAATTCTCTTTTTATCTCATATTAAAGAACCAAATTTCTAGGAGCACATCTCCGTTACTTTCAGCATTTTATAAAATGCTGAAGTAAAGTAAAAACGGGTTATTTTGTAAAACGTGAACAATATAGGCCTTAGGTACCTTTTCACTCATCTGCTAGTTCCTTGACGAATGTTATTTTGAATGTAACCCCTAGAATTTTTTCTGTAACGTGGTGAGACGTTTAATATATATATATATATATATATATATATATATATATATATATATATATATATATATTTCTATTTCTTCGGGATCCATGATCTCATGCATTAATATGATTTATTCAAGAACCTTCGTTGATTCGACGACGTTTCGGCAAACTCTTGTTTGTCACCTTCAGGTCATTAATAATCTTGTTCTGCTTTGTATTATTCAAATTGAACTGATGTCTGTTGTGCGTTCCTTGTTCCTTGTTAATTACACTTTCGCTGTCTTCCACTTTCTCTGCTTTCGCTATCTTTTGCTAGTTTTTTTATGGATCCTATGGATCCTATGTTGGTGGTTGGTGGTTTTTGTTTAATAACAAATTCTCCTGTATTAGTCAGTCTCTGCGGGTCGCCTCGGGTATTAATGCTGCTTGTGATTCTTTCAATTTCTACAGCTTGTTTTATTGTTCTCTTGATTAGATGTTCTACTGATGCTATCCTTCTAGTCTTATAGAAATTGATACTGTGAGATGTCGATTGAACCTGTGCTAAGGATGAAGTTGTGATGTTTTTCCTTATTGCTAGTCTATGTTCTTCCAGCCAATCACTGATTCGTCTGTGTAACCTATGTACTTTCGGTTACAGTCTCCACATGCGATCGGCTATATTCCCCGATGTCTCAAGTTGATTTTGGTTTTTGGGTTAGGCAGTATTGTTCCAATCTTTTCATGCGTCTTAAATATCGTGTTGATGCGATTTTTCAAAATGCTGCTAATCCAGTCTGTTGTTCCTCTATGTATGGAAATATTATTTTGTTTGTTTGTTCCTTCTCTCTTTCTTCTTGCTTTTGGATATGCTTGTTAATGAGTACTTTTTATAAACTAGTTTTGATTTCTTCCTGATGTTTTTATGCTCTTCCAGTCGCTCGTGATTGGTGCTTTGAGCACGCCGTGTGGTTATGCTGGGTGATGATAAGATTGAGCATTCAGATACATGTTGGTGTGTGTGGCTATTCTATAAACTGTGTGTCTTAGTTGTTCTTCTTTTTGTAGAAGGGAGTGTTCCGTTATATTCTATTTCCATTACAAACTTTATCTTTTCGTTGTTGAATAGTGACGCAACATCGAAACTATCTAAGAGATCGCATGCAAGTTGATCCGATTGGTCTCACGGGTACCCCAAATTTTGGTATCTTTGGTGATTGTAATTAAAAAGGAACCACTCAATGCGGTCTATTAGTTATTTTCGATGAAGTGGTAATATTTATTAACGTGCCGATCAAGGCTAGGATAGAATCGAGATAATTAAAGAAAGTACTATCCGCAAGAAGACGTCATCAACTTAACGGAGCACTGCGTAGAAAGCACTATACTTGATATGTAACCATTTGCTTGTGATATTTGTGATATAATTGATATTTCTTTATTGAAATTTGTTTGATTTAATGTTAATGACATTGCTCTATGTACTGATGATCTATGTGCAGCTAACTTATGTGCTTTATGGTGTATGAATCGTTTGAAATTGTGTCTGCATGTGTAGGTTTTTTGAATAAGTAGAACTCAAACTTACATTTTATGTTTAAATATAGAAAGTGGTATGGCTCTATTTTGTTCTCTCTAGTATAAATTTTATGTGGATGGAAATTGTTAATTGTAATTAAAAACTCATCAATAAAGTCTAATTAATTATCAAAACATGCTAATATATCATCAACATAAGAAAATAAAAATATAATCACATTAGAAACATTTAGTTCAGAAAATTTGATTTTCTAAATTATCCGTAAAAATATGGCGAAATTGGATTGCCCATATCTGAACTATTTTACTGTAAAAAAACTTTATTATTAGATGTGAAATAATTTTAACTAACACAAATAATTGAATTAGGTCCACACCTGTAACTAATCCACTATTATTATTAAATAAATAAGTATTTAATAAACGGATTTATCCTTGAGGAGTTTCGATTTATACAGGGTGAGTCAACGATAAGGTAATGTAAAATGGCGATGTATGGGTAAACTTTGCCAATAAAATGTATTTATCATATTATATCGCTAGTAAGTGTGTGAATTTTAAATTTATTCTTGACTATCAGAGTGTTCCAAAAAAGCAAGGTAAGACAAAGTGAGTATTTTTTTAATTGAATTCCTTGTAAATCATTCCATTTTTGGATTCTACGTGCAATTATGAAACTTTATATAGGTTTCATTCATATCAGGTTTACGGTTTATGAAATAAGTCTAATTTTCTCCAAAAAATCGTAATTTTATTATTATGTACCATCGCCTGTTTGTGGAAAACATTTATATTTGGACCAGGGAAACACCAAGATTAAGCCTATGCTCTAAAAAAACATAAAAGATAAATACTACAGAACAAAACATCTATGTTCAAACCTACGAAACTCGAAATTAAAAAATATCACTTTTCTCAAATAAAACGTCTTGTATATTTTTACGCTTTGTTATAGAGAATCAAAATCCACACAATTCTATATAAGTATGCCCTATAGCGATCTCTCACTGTTTTTGTGTTATTTTGATTTTTATATATTATTCATTATTTCAATGATTTTTCTAGTTATTATTCGCAGTAGCCATGAGATTTGAAAACACAAGAGACCAAATATTATACACTAACCTAGATATAAATTAACTCCAACAGAAAATATATTACGTTTTCAAAATCTCAAAATATGTTGTAAAAGGTGTCCCTCCTCCTGAATACATACATTTAATTGTTTTATTATGTACTCCCTCACATTTCCCAGCATTTCCAGTGTAATCGTTCCACAAACGTATCTAATCATATTTTCCATATCTTCTTTTGTAGTGGAAGATGTTCTTTAATATATCCACATAAGAAGAAATTTAATGGAGTGTGATTGCACGACCATGGGGCCACTGGACGAAACCTCCACGCCCTATACATTTTTAAGGATAATTATCATCTAAAAATTCACGTAACTTGCTGTGGTAGTGCGGAGGGGCACCGTCTTGTTGCAGGCACATATTCTGTTGTTCATCACTACTAATCAGATGATTGACTTTTTAAAAGAATTGAAGGTAGATACGATCAGTCAGTAAAAAATACGGTCCAATAATTCTATTGTGGAATATGCGACACCAAAGATTTAGGAAAACTTTTATATTTGGATCAAGGAAAGACCAAGCTTAAGCCTATGTTTTGAAGAAGAAATATTGGAGATAAATGCTGCAGGGTGTTCAAAATTGAAATTCAAAAATATCAGTTAACTTAAATAGAACACCGTGTATATTTTACGCTGTATTTAAAGAGAATCAAAAACCACACAATTCTTCATAATTATGCTCTATACGTATCTTTTTGAGTTTTTTGAATTTTCTACATTATTCAATATATCAATGGTTTTCTTGTGATCATTCACAGTAGCCTTGAGAACAACTTCCCATATGACAAATATTTCACCTATCAAACTGTTGTTGCATTTTAGTAGTCATTTCAGATTGTGAAAGTATTTTGTGTTCAATAATAAAATAATGGATTACCTTAAAAGTGAACTAGTTGATATGGGGTGTATTAGGAGAGGATCAAAAAATTTGTCTTCTTGCTCAAAGGCCATACAGA
This sequence comes from Vesta saturnalis, assembly GCA_036346205.1. Classification (NCBI taxonomy): domain Eukaryota; kingdom Metazoa; phylum Arthropoda; class Insecta; order Coleoptera; family Lampyridae; genus Vesta; species Vesta saturnalis. Next base: position 5,312,395 of record JARFJB010000418.1, on the reverse strand, counting down.
ATGAAGTACCCTGTTCGACACCAATCCACTCGGTTCACTTTTGAAAACTTGATGGTGAGATTCGATTCTACTGTCAGTGTGATTAATTAAAACGCAAAGTGGTATCCTTTTGGTTTTGCATCATCGAATCCAAAATGGATTATCTAATGCGTACCAGTGTACGTGACGATATACAGTATCATTTTTTCTAAACGGAGCCTCCTCAGAACACATAAGATAGAAGGTTTGGATTAATTGCAAGTTGAGACCTAATCTACTAACAAAGGTTTACTCGTCTTTCAAAGACATCATTGCGTAATTCCTGGTGTGATAAGGTAAGGATGATACTTATATTTCCTAGTTGTCCGATTAACAAGCGATTGTGACGTTTCACATGAAATTGCTATCTGACGACTACTGACATGCGGGTTTTCTTCAATATGAAGCAGAGTCTTAAGTTCTTTTTCTTGGTTACTGATATTTCTATGCACCAATTTATGTGTTACCTAGTGCACACAGTAGAATCGAATCTCTCCATCAAATTTTCAAAAGTGAGCTGTGTTAATTGTCAATGTCCTTAAATATCTATTTAATGCCAAAGATTCAACTAACGACATTATAATTTGAACTGCACATTGTGTAATTCTGTTTAAATTGGACAAACACTTAGGAATTTTGATACATAGAGGAGACGTTAAACGTTACAAATATAAATGTAGTATTATGTTTCTACATTTTTGTAGTAAAAAAGACAAATTATATGATTTAGAAGTATCCGAAATGTATAAACATAAACAGAAGGTACCTTTTATGAACGAACAGGTTGATCTTATGAGCTCACCATTAACACACATTTTAACTATAGAATTATAATTTACATCAAGTTTTCCTTTTTATCATCATGATTCGTTATCATTACGTGTTATTTTACTTACATATTTGTCTTGATAATGATACATACCGGGTGCGGCATTTAAAGTGACCACTTGGAATATCTCAAAAACTAAAGCCCCGGGGAAAAAATGTCTCAAATGAAAAGTTTAAGTCAACGAGGGGCAGATCCAACGGTCATATCCATTTTAAATGATCATCACGTTTTCAAGGTTATTTCAAGGTCAACTTCATTTTTTCAAATGGAAACATATATTTTTCATTAAAGATTCTGAATCTACGTCTCAAAGAAATAAGTTTTTTTTATTTTTTTTCAAAGTCATTAGTTTTCACAATATTAATTTTACAAAGAAAAAATACACGTCTTTCTTTGCAATTCGGCATTATATCGCATGCACAGCAAATAGACATTAGTTGTAAACCGTTTGTCAATCATTCCATACACTTTCGTCGAGAAATTTGATAATTCTTTCCATACACTTTCGTCGAGAAATTTGATAATTCTTATTTATGGTGAATGAAGACAAAATGTGATATCGGAATCATTCGTCGCGAAGTGCATTTCGCCGTGCTGTAATGAATTTCAAGCAACGTGGAAGTAGAAACGTGCAACCAATGAAATTAATAAAACTGCAGTATTAACCGCCGTTGCAACACGATCCTCATATCAGCACATAAGACATAGCATCTGGTTGTGGAAATTACAAGTTATTCATCAATATCGGACATTTGAAATGTAGTATAAGTTCATGAAATTGAACCTGATAACGCATAAATCTTTTTGGATGTAACATTTTTTGTCCCTTTTACGTATTTGTAAAGTATTCGAAATTTTTACAAATGGTAATCGCATTTACAATTCCTACTTTGATAACGAAATATAATTTTTGGGTTTGGTTAGATTGGAGATTTAAATTAAAATTTGGTTTACATAGTGATATCGATAGATAGTGGAATTCCCTTTTTGCTAGGGTAGGGTGAATGAATTAGTTCCGTTGTAAATAATAGTTGTTAGTATTTTGTAAATTTTGTTAATCATTATAAGTATTCAGGTAGAGTGTAGAAAAGCATATATAGCAGTTTTCAACGTTTTAGACGACAGACTGGCGGAAGTTTCTCGATAAAAATTTTGGTCTTAAACAAAGAGTATCGCTTGTAGATACGAGGCGTTAATGGCTATCGTCGTAATGAAATCATCAACTTACAGGATATCAATTATATTTCAAACAGCCCACTTGTTGCGATATGTTTTTGTTAGTGATACAATTTTCCCTTCGGTTTTGTTGCGCATTAAAAATTTAACCAATCCTTTTTTGATTGGTTAATTAAGATTTAAGGATATAGAATTCAATGTAGTGGAAAGTGAATTATTCCCGAGAGGGGACTCTTAGTATAGACGCCGAGGTATTAACAAGTTAACGTTACCGCAGCCGGTGAATTATTGTGGAACGACGTTACGTTAGATTGTAAGGTTATTTAGACGCACCGTGTATGTTTAGTATTTTGATAACGTATGTAACGTGTTTTAACTGTAGCTGAAGTGAGTTTGCATGAAAAGAAATTTTGTTGTGTGTATGCGTAATGTAAGTTGTATAAATGATACGCCACTGGATTTTTAATGAAGCCTTAGTTATCGTATGAAGGAATATTTGAATGTTATAGAAAGATTTTCGTGTTGAAAGTGTTAAATTTGGGTGATGCTTTCGCATTGTTAGCGTCTTCTTTCACGTTGGAACCTTCGACGCGGTAAAGAAATGCACGAAATACTCAGTTGTGATAGATGAATTATGATCTTAGCGCGAATTTATTGTGATGTATTGGCAATATGGCGGGCAGAAGGTATATAAGCTAGTGCCCGGGTTGGAGGGGAGAGAGTTAAGAAGTTGTAAGTTAGCTAGATGGTTAGAGATTTTGAGAACGGGTTGCGCGCGTGATAACCATCGGAATGGTTGGTTGTGGGGGTTTTCTTGTGAAAATTGTGGTTTAGTAGGGCATGTATGCCCATTGCAATGGTCCTTAGGAGGATGAGCCGTGTAGACATTCGCAAATAACTAGTGCAATATATTGTGAGTTAAGGGAAAGCATTGGTGGTTTTCTTCAAGAAATAAAAAGTACTTAGGCAGATTAGAAGTTAATACAGCAAATCTTTTGTTATTAGTGTTCGATTGTGAGACGCGTGACCTAATATTATTGTGGTGAATGTTTGAGGCGCAAACATCGCAGTGTGGAGTGATGTGTTGTTAGGCTAAAGAGCCGCTATACTAGGACGCAAGTGAACAAACTATGGACACTGCGTTAATGAGAACTATAGCCGAGTGCGTAGGGCGAATAACGGCTACCTCTCGCGTTTCGTACATAGTGCATCTAAGAAGTTTGAAAGGATTACCGAACGCAGACCATATGGTCTACAACTACCGTACCGAAGAAGGATTAATTCATGTAATACGTAAGAATTAGATTTAAAAATTTTATTGAACAAAAACAAGTACGATTATCTTTTAGGTATACAGTTTTTTCCCTGTTGTTGTTGCATTAATTACGGTTCATTCATTCAAAGGAAAAAAAAAGGTAATCGAACTTTAATTATTTTGTTTTTTCTAGTTTTAAGAACGGGGGTAATTTTAATCTTAACGTATTTATGGGTGGGTGGTGTTTTTAAACCACGCTGTTGTACATAATTTACATGCATAATTTGTCAATATATATCCACTGTTTAATTTACTTTGTCGTTTATTTGTGTCAATCGTGTCTCTAACTGGTTACACTTTCTGATAAGCGAAATTAGTCTTTGCACATTTTCGAATTTGAGGATCGATTGGAAATTGCGTAATGAGCCAGATCGATCACAACATTTCACATTAGCTTTGAAACATTAATGCCGAACACTACTAACAAAGCGCTTATTATTATTTTTTGTTATTCAGCATAAATTACAGTTTTGAAGTATTAAAGTTTAAACGTATTAATGAATGCCTAAATATGATTTTAAAGATAAAGTATTAATAAAATATAACGATTCTATTGATGATACCAGCACTAATGATTCTAACATTGCATTATTCAGCAATTAACGAACATTTTATTTTTAGATAGCAATTCATTGTTATCGTTTGTTTTATTTAGAATTTTCTAAATTGGGAATATTTATTAAATTTTAAAGTTCATTAACAGTTAGACATATAAATACGGGGGACATTTAAAAACTATACAAGTTAGTATTTTATTTTTATTTTGAATTGGAGTGGGATTCAATCCTGTATTCCACAATCAGATAGGATTAATTTACCATCTCGCCTAAGACGATTTATTTTAGCAAAATTTAAGATTGTGGTGGCGCTATGAGACATCTTTCCCGGACTGAGCTGTATAAGTTGTGAATTTATGGTAAGTGTAAGGTGTTTGAGCTTGTTATTCAATCATTTTACTCCTTACCCCGACTAATGTATTAGTATGCTTACTAATGTAAGCATACGCGACGCCTAGTGAGAATTGGACGTGTAACAAGATCCGTGTTGAAAGAACTTCCGTTAGAAGGGGACTTTCCCCAAGCAACCCTTTGAAGGGATTTTTGTGTAGTTTCAACCAACACGCGTTTGATAAGTGCAGTTTGTCCAAAGGTGTCTTATTAAGGATCCTAGAAGAAGGTGTTAAGCGTTAAACCTAGTGCTTTGTCTGGAGTAATTATCGCTTTAGTATGGAAGAAACGAAACATCCGTTCCTAATTTACATATATTCGGTTCATAGCTCGTCGATAACAAAAATAAACTCACTGTAAATAATAAGCTTTTTTTTTAAAATAATAATTGTCGTTCAGAACTAGTAAATAGATAGAGTAAAGTTAATAAGTGTATCGTACAACCAATTGAGATATTAATCAAACGCAACTTTGAAATTGAAGCGACTCGCCGCTTTCTTTCTTTGGAGGTTCGAGCGTAGTTACGGCGTCGATCACATTGCCGAAGCCGGTGTAGGTCCCATCAGGTTGCTGTAGAACGAAAAGGGGGTAAATTAGAGAACCCAGTTGATGTAAAGGCTGATAAAATTTAAAGTAATCATTTCCGTTCATATTTTTGCTGTGTTGTCGAAAATGTTAATAAAGTATTATGGGTATCGTTTTTGTATGTTTTAACGGTTGAATACGATGTCCTTTAGGATCAAATTTCTAAATATCTTACCGTTAAATTTTAACGCAAGCGTATTCATCCGTGTTATAATCAAAACTTAAGTGAGTTTTTTTGATCTGCTGTGTTGACCATTTCGTACCGAAACTTTATATTACGATTTCGTTGAAAGGGAAAACACATATTATTTGTTATAACCATTTTATCTTGCTCTTACGAGTAAAATTTACAGAAACTGCAGACGTTTAAATATAGCTAGTATCACTGCATTTTAGGTAAACAAGGTAATCTAATTATTGTGGATAATCTATGTGATAACCCAAGGTTGTTTTGATATTTCTGTATTGGTTTATTTATAATACACATATGTAGGTTAATGACCCTTTGTGTTTTTGAGGAATGTGATTTCGCTGTGAACCCAATTTCTTACGCAGCGTATTAATTACGTGCATTTTAATTGTTTGTTTTTTTATGAGGATGAGATAATCGAAACGTTAACAATGGATAATTTTAATTGTAACGTGACATTTGAAGAAAGATGCGTTAATGCATTATTTTGATGAATTTGAGCATATTTTACAGCGAATTTCAAGTGGTTGTAAATTGAATTAATGTGCTTTTTTCTTTGAATTATAATTTCATTGAAAGTCAGATCTATTAAGTAAAGTAACGTAACGACAGAGTTATTGATTTTTCCAATTTGGGTATTTAAGCGAGTTGTGTACCTTCGTAATTAGGTATTTCATCCTCGATTGTATAACTTCAAATACTCTGGAGCCCTTTCCGGTTTTATATCAGCCCAACCCCCTATTGCGACTTATTCATGGCAAACTTAAGTAACACTTTATACACCCCAACCACTGAGCAGCCGAGCAAGTTCCCAATTTTATCTGTTATTGCGTTCTGCTGCCAGTTTACACCGTAACAATTTACTGACGAGTCAACTTTTACCAACCATGGCCAAGTAAACCTCCATAACAGGCATTATTGGTCGGTGGAAAATCCTGGGTAGATAAGACAGGTTGAAAGTCAGCGCCCTTGGTCTGTCAACGTTTGGGCGGGTATTATTGGCGGGACATATAATTGGTCCTTTCCTTTTCGATGGCACATTGAACGGAGAGATATGCCATTACTTTTGGATATACTGAACTTGAGGTTACAACACAATATGTGGTATCAGCATGACATCTGTCCAGCACATTTCTCACACGTCGCTCGAGAACAGTTGTATCTTGATTTCAACAATCGTTGACGAATCTGACCTCGGTTCACTAGATCGCCAGATCTAACTCCTTTGGATTTTTCATATGGGGTTACCTTAAAGAAATGGTATACCAAGAGGTACCTACGACACCAGAGGATATGAAAGACCGTATTCATCGCGCCTGGAACAACGTTCTGCCGGACATTCTTCTGTGATGCCGTAATTCATTTTTTATGTAGTTAAGCTTCCATTCTCATGTATTACTATTGTTAATAAATTAATTGGTTTTCCGTTCAATTGAAATTATTTTTACTAACAAAATCACATAATACAAACTTAGCAACGCAGAAAAAAACGTTTCAAATAAAAGTTATTTCTTTTAAGCCGTAAATTCAGAATGTAACAAAAAATATACGATTTCATTTGAAAAAATGAATTTAACCTTGAAATAACCTTGAAAATGTGATGATCATTTAAAATGGATATTACCGTTGGATCAGCCCCTCGCTGACTTAATCTTTTCCGTTGAAACATTTTTCCCCGAGCATTAGTTTTGATACATTCCAGATCGCCACTTTAAATTCGCACCCGGTATATTAAAACAAGTTACGGAATAAGTATTTATATAAAATTTTGGGCAATTATAGTTGAAAAACGAATGTTATTAAAGATTAAAATTATTATTAATTTTATTAAATACATAAATAAAAGTTTACCTCGAGTAGGATTTGAACCTATGACCTGTACTTTGCTAGAATACCGCGCTAACCAACTGCTGCATCAAGGTTCAAGTCCCAATCGATGTAAATTTTCTCTTTATGTATGTAGAACTGATGTAAATTCCAAACATAATGAGATTACAATCAAATTACTTATATTAATAGAATGTGAGCCTGCAATATCGCAAGGATTCACACATACCAAAGCAACTTGAGTAACATTAAATTATTATAATTTTTGTTATGAACGAATAAGTTCAAAGGTAAGTATGTAATTAAAATTATTATTAATTTTATTAAATACATACATAAAGTTTATCTCGAGTGGGATTTGAACCTACGACCTGTACTTTGCCAGAGTAACGCGCTAGCCAACTGCAACATCAAGGTTCAAGCCCCAATCGATGTAAATTTTGTCTTTATGTATGTAGAACTGATGTAAATTCTGAATATAATGAGATTACAATCAAATTACAAATTACTTATATTAATGGAATGTGCGCCTGTAATATCGCAAGGATTCACACATACCAAAGCAACTTGACTAATATTAAATTATTATAAGTCTTTGTTATGAACGAATAAGTTCAAAGGTAAATATGTAATTAAAATTATTGTTAATTTTATTAAATACCTAAATAAAGTTTACCTCGAGTAGGATTTGAACCTACGACCTGCACTTTGCAAGAGTACGGCGCTAACCAACTGCGTCATCAAGGTTCAAGCCCCAATCGATGTAAATTTTGTCTTTATGTCTGTAGAATTAATGTACATTCTAAATATAATCAGAATACACTCAAGTTACTTATATTAATGGAACGTGAGCCAGCAATATCGCAAGGATTCACACATACCAAAGCAACTTGACTAATAGTAAATTATTATAAGTTTTTGTTATGAACGAATAAGTTCAAAGGTAAATATGTAATTAAAAATTATTATTAATTTATTAAATACATAAATAAAAGTTTACCTCGAGTAGGATTTGAACCTCCGACCTGTACTTTGCTAGAGTACGCGCTAATCAACTGCGTCATTAAGGTTCAAGCCCCAATCGATGTAAATTTTGTCTTTATGTACGTAGAACTGATGTAAATTCTAAATATAATGAGATTACAATCAAATTACTTATATTAATGGAATGTAACCCTGCAATATCGCAAGGATTCACACATACCAAAGCAACTTGACTAATAAGTTATTAAAGATTGTATGTATATTTTTTCTAAGCCGAATGATTTTTGAAATAATATAATAATTATCAACATTTATATTAACAAATTGTATCCGGTATAGAGTCACTGTTGGGAAATTGAAGAGAAATTCGGATATGAATGAGAAAATTATTTCACTTTGTTTAACTATTGCAGCTTTTATAACCATTTTAACATATTAAAACACTTTCATTATTTGAAAAACTGTTCGGGTTAAAAAAAATACCATATGTAAAATATTTCTAGATGAACCCTAACGAGGTGCTTATTTTAAAATTTTAAAGTTGAACAATGCCCTAGGTTCTGAGGCATCCTGTATAACAAAAAACAATTAGAAAATATATAAAAACAAAAAAAAGCAAAACAAACAGGAACATTTTTATTGACGAGTTTCCAGACTTTATGCTCATGGTAGATTAAAAATACAGAAATTTGATCGAAACATCCGTTAACTATTATTAAGAAAGGATCACAGTGATGTACACTAGTTTTGATTGAATGAATGAGAAAATTAAAACTTTGTAGCCATTAAGTTTTCCTTTAATTGCATTCCAGTCATGAATTTCTAAAACGTGTAACTACGAAACATCATTTAAAATGTAAAACCTACCAACGTATATTAGCTTTCTAATTATGGACTTTTCTCGAAGTTCCAACTCCAAAATGTACATCTTATCATCGTATTATTAGCAATTAACGAGTAAACTACTTCTGCATGTATAAAATCAGCACATGAAAGACCGCGCTTCTCTTTAATAAGCAATTTTATACGATAGAAAGGGACACGTGTTATTTATATACGTTGAAAGGAGAAGAAAAGGCAGTTTAGGTGTATTTCACTTTGCTAAAATTATGAACCAGGGAGTCATTGATATGCGTATAATAAATATACATTAATATAAATGGTTATCAGACGCGCAAGCTGAAATTTTGTTTTAACAGTTTGTTTACGACGAAAATTTAGTTGCTTAATTTCGTTCTTCATTAAAATAAATTTGAAAAGTTTACAGAAATACCTAGATGGGTGACTAGAATTCATATAAAATGTTTAATTTTCGAGTTATTTTTGGGAATTGCCCTTTTGTGATACACAAGCATTCTGTACCGTATCTGTACATGAACGCTAGTAACAGTAAAAGCATACTTTGTGGTATCTTAAAATATTTTTTTCGGTACTTGATACTTGGTTGCCTGATGCTCTACAATTAAGTGTTTAATTCAAGCAGAACGTAAAGGGCGAAATGAACAATGGTAAATAAGGAATAAAAAAAAGAACCAAAAAAAATGTGAAAGAAATAAAAAAAATCGAGGTTTATCCTAACGCGCCAAAGCCTAAAAGGACTTGAAGTGCCAAGAGAGAGAACTACGAAGAACATTCCATAGCTTTGAAGTCGTGAATATGGATTGCGTAGTGAATATTTGTACTGCATATTGATGATTATGAATCAGCAAACCGAGTATTACTAGCAAAGATGGGCCAATATGGTAACAAAGAATGCAATTTAGCAGCACAATACTTATAGTAATATCGATGGCATAAAAAAAAAATTTAAACGGTTCTGTTATGCTCTGGGGACTGTATGTGAGAAGTTAAGGATGGGACATCTGCAAACCTCAACGCCCTTCTTTGAATATAATCAACGACATCGAGGACATATTGGAGAGAATTATATTCTAGATGAAGTCGAATTTAGGCCTTATACAGCAGAAAGAGTTATTGAAAGTAAAGTGCTCCTTACAACTGTAAAAAACCCTATTTTATGATAGATTTGAAGATACAGTCATTCCCAACGTAGTAATGGAGACGGAAAACCATTCATACTGCAGCAGGAAATGATCGATCTTTTTGGCGCACACTGAGTTTTGTTAGCATTAAATTTAACTAGATTATTACTTCCCAATTCAAGAATACGTTGAATATGTTAATTCAAATGGCCATTTCAGCTTTAGTGCCTTGATATGAGATAGAAGGTGGATTACTATTATAAGTAGAGTGAGATGAACTACAGTGAAAAGTGCTGTCGTCAGCAGAGCGATGGATCGGGGTTAGTAGTTGAGTAAATCTACCTGAAACTGGCCGTCAGATTTAAGAAAACATAGTGGTAACTGACTGATGACCTTTTCCATGACTTTAGTCAAAATGGAAGTGCTGGAAATTGATCGAATAAGACGAGACGATAACGATCATCTTCCGGACAAATTACCCTTTACGGCGCGAAAAAAATGCATAAATGCAATTGGAGAGACAGGTAATGTCCTTTTTTTTGAGAATAGATATATTTGCTAACATCCATGAAGAAGGAAATTTTTCAGAAGACATAGAGATCAAATAGAGTTTTGTAGTACTGGTGTGATGCTTTTACGTTTTAAACTATTCAAAAAACAAGATATACCAAAATTACGAGAGATGTCCGGTTACTAAGGTACATTTGTGAATTACAGACTACTTTATTTATAGAAGGAAGTAAAAGCTCGAACTTTTAGATACGTTTCAACGTAATCGCAGCCACTGATAATGCACTTACCGTAGCGAGGCACAACATTTTGGATACCCTCTTCGTAAAAGGTACAATCGAAATTTCTAAAAAACTACCTCACTTCATATTGAAGTTCGTCGTCGTTTTCAAACCCTATACCCGACAAATGAGTTTTTAACGGCCCAAACAAATGCAAATCAGAAGGAGCCAGGTCTGGACTATGGGGCGGATGGACCATAACTTCCCAATTGTTTTTCTGAAACCAAGCCTTCGACTGAGCTGTTGTGTGTGGTATCGCTTTGTCATGCAACAACCTGATTCTTTTTGTCAACTTTCCTCTTCGTACCTGGCGAATGTAGTTTTTCCGGAGTTTGACAATAAATATCACTGTTGATTGTCGTTTTCGGTGGTAAAAGTTCTATGAGCAAAATGCCTTGCATATCCCGAACACAGTTGCCATTGTCTTTTTTGAAGACTGCGGTGTTGGTGAACTCACATGCTTCCACGTCGAGTCTCTTTTGACTCGAGATTATGACTTTACCCAAATTTCGTCTCCTGTAACTATAGACTCTAGAAATCCGTTTTTCGGACGATAACGCCTTAAAAGTTCCAGTATACCTCCGCCATTCGTTGCATTTTGTGTTGGTGGGTCAACAGTACCCATCTCGCGGCAACTTTTCGTAAGCCTAATTGAGATAGGATTTCTTGAACAGAGCGTTTAAGATTTTCAATCTACGATCTTCTCAAATTAGTATATGACCTTTGTTGTTGATGTTTTTGGTCGCAAACCTTCGGGATCATCGTTCAGATTTGTGCGTCCACTTTTGAACTGCTGACACCAAACATAAACTTGATGCCTTCTCCGTATGTGTTCAGTATTTTTTTATGAATTTCGGTAGGTGTTTCATTATTTGCAAGCAAAAAAGAAATGACCGTTCACACTTCAAATTTGGAGCAAGTTTCGATTGGAACTGACATCTTGCGACTGTCACTGAGCACGTTGTACATAACCTGAAACAATGACAATAGCCACCTACGTAGCAGACATGCACATCTAAAATGCGTCCAAGTTTTAACGTTATAGGGGTAACGTAGACGGCGTGCCGCGCAAACATACTTTAGTAACCGAACATCCCTCGTATAAACAGGTTTATTAAATAAAAAAAATCTAGAGTATCTCCACTAAACATTACCATAAACCACAAAATTTTTAACGAAGTTATATAATTACATAATAAAACTCTACGTACAGTGTAAAAATGATTTCATGCTCTCCATGCCTGTCTACACTTTGAATTCTATTCTACGTAAATAAAACAAAAATTGGAATAATAGTCTTAAGGGATATCATTTTTAAAATACTTACCTTTCTTGGGTTTTTGAATGGCGTATTTTAAATTATACAGTCTGAACGTTTCGATAACACTTACAGTTATCTTCATCAGTAGTAATATCTATTACAATTGTTAAAGATGTTGAAAACAATTTTGTCAAAGTGGGAAAATTAAAACATAAACTACAGACTGCTATTAATATTGCAGTTTGAGAAACGTATAAAGCAAACTATAGAATTAAATTTTAGTAAAGGGTAACTAGGTCATTAAAAATTAAATATTGTTAAACTGTCTTAAAGATGACAAATCAGAACACCCTCTAGCGGCGAAGGCTAACAATGAAATATGTCAGCCAAAAAACACATTCAACCAAATTTAATCAAGTTATGATGTAAATGTAAAGTTGCGAAAAACTTCAATTTGAAAACGATAGAAGCATTCACAAATATAAACATGACATCAAATAAAATAATCCAGTTAAATCTAACAAACATATCTTTGTTAATAATTGCAAGTGTTATTAACAATGAAAAGCATAATGCAGAACGTTTGTTTGTAATTTTTTTATATTAATCTTAATTTTAACTATTTATAGTGCTGTGGTAATTTAACATATAATTGGTAAAGCATTTACTTCAAGGTCTAGGGAAAACACAGCAAAAAACCTAGACATACCAAAAGTCAAAATTAAAATCAAAATCAAGACGTATCATTATGCCTTTTTTTTAATTATAAGATGCCAAAACCTATTTAAACGGAGATTCTCTTCTTGCTTATTAAAATTATTAGTGTGTTTATACAGGGTTAGTCAAAAGTATGGAATATGCAGTTTATCTCCGTAAATATGAACTTTATGACAAAATGTTATTGACAAAAGTTTTTTTACTAATTATTCTTTATCTCTTAGTATGCTCGTGGTTTTTTTTATGTCAACGCATTTACATTGAAACGTAACTTTTTTTAGTTTTTTAAATAGCAACCTAGCAATTTTTTGCTGATCCTTGTTCCCTTTTTTTTTTAAATAAGCTGGTATTTTTTAATATCATTTAATAACAAGATTTCTGTGTAAAATCATAATTTCTAATAAACGACAAAGAATGGTATCAAATCAAATTCTCCGGTTTTTAATGATGCTTTTTATTTGGATGATAATTCTACAAAAAATAATAGTAGCATCTGTTCCCTTAATGATATTTTTCATGTCATTGTGACGTACCTTTCAATAAGTTAACAAATTAATTTAATAAAGATAGTTTTATTTTAATTTGTAAATATGGGGAAACTCAGTGAAACAGAAAGAATTGAAATCCTCATGATGGTTGGTTATGGAGATCGACAAAGTTCACACCAAGATGTTTGTGATTCACTTAACAACGTTCATCCTACAATCCTATTGTACAATCCACGGTGTCTAGATTGGTTAGAAAATTTAGAGAAACTGGAAATGTAAAAGATATGCCAAAGTCTGGATGTCCGAAATCAGCCACAAATCATGATCAAGTTCTTAGTGTATTACTAAGTGTTATGGATAATCCAATCACGTCAACCACGCAACTTGCTTTGTATAATAATATTAGTAAGTCTTCGGTTGTTCGAAGATTGAAAAAGAACAAACACAAACCCTACAAGATACAACTTCTCCATGAACTAAACGAGACCCAGACAGAAAAATACATTTTTGTGCAAGCATGATGGAAATGACTGATAATAATCCAAATTGTCTAAACAACATTTTATTTTCTGATGAAGCCACGTTTTGTCTTAATGGATTTGTGAACAGACACAACTGTCGATACTGGTCTAGTGAGAATCCTCATTGGATGATGGAACGCCATACACAGCACCGTCAAAGACTTAATGTATGGGCTGGTATTATTGGGAGCACATAATATTTCATTGATAGGAATTTAACTGCGGATATATACCTACTCCAATTGCTTGATCACGTTGTACCCGATATTGTACAATTAATTCCGGATGCAGATCCACAAGGAGTGCAGACCGAGATATTTGGTTTCAGCAAGACGGCGCTCCACCCCATTATGGGGTTGATGTTCGCCAATTTCTGGATAACATTTTTGCACGTCGTTGGATAAGACGTTGGAGTCCTACTGAATGGCCTGCTAGGTCCCTCGATTTAAGCCCCTTAGATTTTTTCCTCTGTGGTCATTTAAAAACTACAATTTACAAAGAAACATCCCAGCCAGAATAAGGCATGAAATAGCAGAATACCACCTAACCGGTTGCAAAATTCATTACGCAATTTTTATGACAGATTAGGTTATCGTCAAGCTGCAGTGGGTCTTCAGTTTGAACATTTAATTTAAGTTAAATATTATTTTATTGAATAAAGTATTATGGCCATTTTTTCTAAAATTTTGTTATCAAGTTACGCAAAACCATACCAGGTCATTTCAAGAAAAAAAAAGAACAAAAATCAGCAAAAAATTGCTAGGTTGCCATTTAAAAAACAAAAAAAGGTTACGTTTCCATGTAAATGCGTTGACATAAAAAAACCACTAAGAGATAAAGAACGATTAGTAAAAAAAACTTTTATTAATGACATTTTGTCATAAAGTTCATATTTACGGAGATAAACTGCATGTTCCATACTTTTGACTAACCCTGTACATCTCAATAGCTTCACATTGTAAACGAACATAATAATGAGTTTGTCTTGACAATATTTCCATATTGTCAAATTGAATGTCATGATTTAGATTATTCAAGGCATGGTCAGCCACCGCAGACTCCTCTGGTTGACCTAATCTACAAAATATCATACGTTCTTTACGTCTTGTAACAAAGCTACATTCTGTGGTTCCAATGTATACTTGTCGACATGAACAAGATTACTTATGCACTCCGGAAGACGATAATGGGTTTGATACATCTTTAGGTGATCTTCAATATTCTTTCATTTTTCTTGTAGGTTTAAAAATAATCCTAATGCCATATTTAATTAGGATTTTTTCAATTCTATCTGTAACATTAGCTATAAAAGAAAGAAAAACAGTACCAACATTAAAAACTGGTTTTCTTTAAGGTTACGTCTCTAAGGTGTAATAACATTATTAATATCTGCAAGTGAATATCCATTATCTTGTGACGATTTTGTTAAATTTGAAAAATCTGGAATACTGGAACTGTGGCACGATCTGTAACAAACAAAATACATCAACGTACCACACAAAATCAAAAAACACCGAACGCGTTTCGATAGCAACGCTATCATCATCAGCGGTCGACTAGTCGACCGCTGATGATGATAGCGTACGATCGAGACGCGTTCGGTGTTTTTAATTTTGTGTACGTGTGTTTTGTTGATTTTGTTAAATATTTATATTTATCCTTCAAAAATTCAGGGTCACAAATTCATTTTGCTTGACCTACTAAAGACTCATCGTGATATACCAAAAGATCCAACAAAAAGTTTCTTTTAAAAACTAAAGGACTGACTAAATTATCATCTGTTCCTGAAGAAATTAAAAAGCAACTAACTAACTCTGAAGTTATTTCACTAAAACTATTTGGCTTGCCAAAAATTCATAAACCTAATATTGCTTTAAGGTCTATTGTTAGTGCAATGGGTTCTCCTACATATAATCTTGCAAAACATCTCACATTTTTATTACAGTCTCATATAGGTAAAACACTCCATTACATTAAAAATTCTACCGACCTTGTTGAAAACATGCATAGCTTCAAAATTGAAGAGGGTGATATAATGGTCAGTTTTGATGTTGTTTCACTTTTTACAAAAGTGCCTCTAAAAGAAGCTATTGACTACATTGATTATCTTTTTTCCAAAGGATATAACCATTCTTTTTTTGGATATAACCATTCTTTTTTTGATTGTCTTACTACAACTTATTTTCAGTGGAATAGTAAATTTTATGAACAGATTGATGGTGTAGCAATGGGTAGTCCTCTTAGTCCTGTTATAGTTATTTTTTACATGGAAAAAACATTAGCGTTACAAAATACACCAAAAAAACCTTCAGTTTGGTATAGATATGTAGATGACACATTTGTTATTTGGAGATATGGAGAAGAGGCACTGCATGAGTTTACCATTTCTTGACATATTAATATCTAAAAATAATAATTCACCATCTTTTAAGGTTTACAGAAAGCCTACACACACTAATAGATACCTTCATAAATTATGCAACCACCATCCACGTCAAAAAATTGGTGTAATTATGTCTTTAGTAGATCGAGCAAAATGAATTGGTGACCCTGAATTTTTGAAGGAAGAATATACATATTTAACAAAATCCATACAAGATAATGGATATTCAAGTACAGATATTAATAATGTTATTACACCTTCTATGCGTAACCTTAAAGAAAAACCAGTTCTTAATATAGGTACTGCTTTTCTTCCTTTTATAGCTAATGTTACAGATAGAATTAAAAAAAATCCTAATTAAATATGGCATTAGGACTATTTTTAAACCTACAAGAAAAATTAAAAAACATTTAAGATCACCTAAAGATGTTTCAAACCGGAGTCTATAAGTTATCTTGTTCATGTCGAAATGTATACATTGGAACCACAAAACATAGCTTTGATAGAAGACGTAAAGAACATAAGAGATTTTATAGATTAGATTAACCAGAGAAGTCTGTGGTGGCTGACCATGCCTTGAATAATCTAAATCATGACATTCATTTTGACAATATGGAAATATTGTCAAGGCAAACTCATTATTATGTTCGTTTACAACGTCAATGAGATATATAAACACTCTAATAATTTTAATAGACAAGAAGAGAATCTCCGTTTAAATAGGTTTTGGCATCTTATAACTAAAAAGAGGCATAATGATACGTCTTGATTTTCATTTTAATTTTTACTTTTGGTATGTCTAGCTTTTTTCCTGTGTTTTTCCTAGACTTTAAATTAAATGGTTTACCTGTTATATGTTAAATTACCCCAACACTATAGTTTAATATAAGTAGTTGAAATTAAGATTAAAATTAAAAAATTACAAAAAACGTTCTTGATTATCCTTTCATTGTTAATAACACTTGCAATTGTTGACAAAGATATCTCTTTGTTAGATTTAACTGGACTATTTTATTTGATGTCATATTTATATTTGTGAACGCTTCTATCATTTTGAAATTGAAGTTTTTCACAACTTTACACTTACATCATAGCTTGATTAAATTTGGTTAGATGTGTTTTTTGGCTGACTTTCTTCATTGTTAGCCTTCGCCGGTAGAGAGTGTTCTGATTTGTCATCTTTAAGACAGTTTAACAATATTTAATTTTTAATGACCAGTTACTCTTTACTAAAATTTAATTAAGTTTCTCAAACTGCAATATTAATAGCAGGCTGATGTTTATGTTTTAATTTTTCAACTTTGACAAAATTGTTTTCAACATCTTTAACAATTGTAATAGATATTACTACTGACGAAGATAACTGTAAGTGTTATCGAAACGTTTGGATTGTATAATTTAAAATCCACCATTAAAAAATAAAAAAAAGATAAGTATTTTCCATGGTGTTAGTCTTCGGACATTGCTATTTCAGTATCTGAAGTCATGCTTATGCGCATGTAGTTATACATTCGCAAAGAACAACATTATCGTTCGCCACTATGGTTCAATACGGATGCAATATCTTTGAAGAATAATTGGTACAACCCTTAAAGTTTTATAAGTATACTTCTACAGCCATGGCTACAAATTTTAGCTATTTAACAGTTTGGGTAATAACTAGAAGATTTCGTGCCTGATGCTAAGTCGTAGATTAAAGTGGGCCAGACTCATAAAATTATCGATTTTCCTTATTAACCAAAACAATATTTACATATGTTCGCTTTAAAATCGATAGGGGTTGCTTCTTTCTGAAGCTAACAGTTAAATACTCGGACGCCAACTTGTTTTTAAATATGGTATAAACAAGTAAACCATTATACAATAAAGTTAAAAGAAAATTTTTACGATAACAAATTTTATAACACAACCTATATAATTATAAACGGAAATACTTTAATGCTAATGTTAGTAAAATCAAACAAATTTAACAGAGCAAAAATGGATGCTCTACTACTTTTCAGTATCGCCAAAAACGCGCTCCCAAAAGGTCTTTGCGCATGAACATGTCTGAAAGTGAATGTGCAAATGATATGCTTGGAAGGATTCACTTTAAACAAGTAAATAATGTTTATGTAGCTGCGATATGCAGCACACCTGGCACGAAATGCATGTTAGTTGGCTTCAGAAAAGTGAATTATTAACAACACGTTAGAAGTTTGTTACAAATTCTTATATCAAATGGAAGTGTTCTCCTGAAGTAGTACCAATGTAACGAAACAAAAACTAACTAAAATTCCTTTCTTATTCTCAGTTAAAAAAAATATTTCTCTGTTTTCGTATTCCACCGTCCGTTTCCCTATTAAAGTTTTAATTGCAGCTCCATCGACCGACTACTACCAAAGACCCCAGGAAACGGACCTATCCACTAGAATCACCCGAGCAGTGAATTTGAAGGAATAATCTCCAAGAAAAATCCTAGGCTCTGTGTGTGTGCGTGTGTGTGTGTGTGTGTGTGTGTGTGTGTGTGTGTGTGTGGGTGTGCGAGTGCGTGTGCGTGTGTGTGCGTGCGTGCGTGTGCGTTGTGCGTGTGCGTGTGCGTGCGTGTGCGTGTGCGTGCGTGTGCGTGTGCGTGCGCTGTGCGTGTGCGTGTGTGTGTGCGTGTGCGTGAGCGTGAGGGTGAGTGTGTGTGTGCGGGTGTGTGCGTGCGTGCGTGCGTGTGTGCGTGTGTGCGTGTGTGCGTGTGTGGTGTGTGCGTGTGCGTGTGTCCGTGGTGTGTGGTGTGTGGTGTGTGTGTGTGTGTGTGGTGGATGCGTACGTCGCGCGCGTACTGCTGTGCTGTGCGTGCGTGCGAGCCTGCGTGCGTGAGTGAGTGAGTGAGTGTGTGAGTGAGTGTGTGAGTGTGTGTGTGTGTAGGTGCGTGCGTGCGTGCGTGAGTGAGTGAGTGTGTGTGTGGGGGTAGGGGGGGGGGTAGGTGCGTGCGCGTGCGCGTGTGCGTGTGTGTGTGGGTGTGTGTTCTGCACAATAATCAGCAAAATTAGTTCCAGATGAAAACTGAAGTCAATTAGAGTTGCGAACATTGCAATCTCCCAAGGTTGTAATAGGGCAATATTGAGTAATATTTGTCAAATAATTATTCATACTACAAGGTGCATAAGTAAACTTTTTAAAGCGAGAAGATTGTTAAGGGTCTAATCGAATGTTGAAGTCTGGACGAAAGAGACCTTTGCATTGTAACGTGTCTTATATTTCCCTACTACCTTTATGTGACCACTCGTGTTGTTATTCATAATTACATATCGTTTAATGTTTAATAATTATTTTTTCGTTGATTTTCTCACGCTCATGATAGTTGTTAACCGTTATGGTGACGTTCTTACTTTGTTGTAGACTGCTTAGGAGTCTTCTTCCTCTGCAGTCCTGGTGATACTTCTGTTATTGTTATTGCGTCGTGTTTGTGATAATATGTTGATTACAATCACGTGTATTAATTATTTTTGGTGTTAAAAGAAAGAACAAAAAGGTTTTTTAATTAAATTTCAGTGGTGCTTGTATGAATAGTCCCAAGATAGTACGAGCGCCTATAATTATTCCATTATCGTAATTCGAGCCTTAATATTGGTCATCATTACACACACGTGGAGATGCGGAGTATTGTGTAAATGGATTATTGTATCTCTTCGAGGAGGTCGTCAAGGCGTTGGATTGATTCAGAAGGAGGATGTTTAAACTTGCGTAAGTATGGAGTAAAGCGTTGGCAATTGGTAAAGATTTCTTTGGTACAAATAGTGTCGCCTAAGATCCCATGGTGTGAAATGTTTCCTTGTAGTGTTTATATCCTATCTGTTAGAAGCGAATGTTTGAATGTTGTAAAGTGAGATTACTGGGGTGTCTGTAGTGTAATCGGTGTGTTCGTATTAAACTTCGGTGTTCACAGGGAGCAACCTGTGATCTGACCTCGGACTACGCCCAGTAGATTTTCACGTCCGGCAAGTACACACGTCACTTCTTACAGCGTAAGTCGTTCATGGTTGAGGGTAATTGCCACATACTACTCGGATAGGTTAGAAATATGGTTTTCTCGTAAGTTTGGATGTTGGATTGCTTAAGGTTTGGCACGGTTAACTGAGTGTTTCCACCTGCTAGCCAAGTTGAAGATAGACTGATCTGTAGTTGCTGATTCTGTAGGCAAAGCTAACAATTTATGGATTTATTTGCATCAAACTCGTGTCTTAAAGATTCCGTAAAAGGTGTGACGCTAATGAAGTCTTCTTCTTACGCTCTAAAAACAATTCATTTTTGATACAAGCTCGTAGAATCGATCCTAAATATGCTTGATCCCAATAAAGCGTGAGGCCCAAGCAGTACCCAAGCAATTGTTTTAAAGAACTGTTTTCCCGAACTAGTACCAACACTATCTAAGCTCTAGTGAATCTCTGTCTTCTGGAGAATGCTATACACATATGCTCATATTTCTTCGACGAAACCAGTCTTCATTGTATTTCATCTCAGACTACTCATAATAGTAATCTACCTTCTATCTTAAACCAAGACATTAAAGATTAAATTACCATTTCAATCAACAAAGCCATTTAACGTATCCTTGAATGGAGGTGTAATAATCTAATTAAAATTAAATCCATAATGGGTTGACCATTTTCTGTTAGCTACTAATGCAGCTGTTCGTAAAATAGTCACGTGATCGCTGACCGTACTTTTTAATAATCGTGGACCTGAAGAGGCTAAATTTGACCTATACGCCAAAGCACTCAGAAACACTTAGGAGGATAGATAGAGGGATACTGAACAGCTACCCTAAATTTTTTCATATCATAAGTGAAGAAAAACAGGAACTAGAGAGATCATTCCAGACTTTAGAAGCGGTGTAGAACGATATAGAGAGCGTATTGGGGAGCACCAACCCAATGGTGAGAATTCTAGTTGATGTTGAATTTGGGCCTTATACAGCAGAAATAGTTGTCGGGACGTAAAGTACTGCTTAGATCTGTTTTGGTAGCTGACAGATGGTCAACCCATCATAAATTTGAAGATACAGTCATTCGAAATAGAGTATTATGGTCTGAAAGCTTAAGATCTGAGCCGTACACACTTACAACAGGAAATGATCGATTCTTTTTGGCGGACACCAGGCAACGCTGAGTTTTGTTAGCATTAAATTATTGCTTCCTCATTCAAGAAGACGTTGAATGTCTCTGTTGATTGAATTTGCCATTTTAACTTTAATGCCTTGATTTGACGTAGAAGGTGGGTTACCATTATGGGTAGACTGAGATGAACTACAATGAAGAGTGCTGTGGTCAGCAAAGCAATGGATTAGGTTAGTTGTTGAAGAAATAAGGTCATTTATGTATAGCAGAAACAGTGTTGATGATAAAACTGATCTATGTGGCACTCCCGCGTCAATGCTAACTTCTTTTGAAAAAAAGCAATCAACTACGAGACATATTAGCATGATTATTTTAATATGTCATTAGCACCTCAATCCCTGGGTTGTATTGAATTTTTTGAGTATGCCACTGTTATGAATTAAATTTTAATTATATGGTACATTATTGAATTTTTATAAAGAATATTTATTATCTTGAATTCAATGGATGTGTATGTGTGATTCGATATTGATTTACATAAAATCAAAACTCAGATGAGGCTTAATCGCTGTACTCTACTTAAGAGTACTTTGAAGTATTAAGCCTATTATGTATTATTTCGTACTGTATTGTGGGTGTTATGCTTACCTTATACCATAGCAAAAATGGAATCCCATTGTAAGAGGGCTAAGGTCAGGGACAAATAATCAGAACCCTTACATTACCCCATGGGACCCCACTATCGGAATACGTTTTCAGCTGTCAAGTTGTCAATTACAGGCACCCGCTTACTTTTCTAAATATAGCGCTAAATAGAACCACGATCTTTATTACAGGAAACAATTTCTAAAAATACAGCACTACATGGTACCGCAACCAACCAACCAAGGCATCCAATCAGAATTCAGAGCTTTAGCGCTCGAACCAGCATGCCTTACTCCCAGGCCGTCAACAGGTTTAGGTCAGTCCTACAATCAAAGCACAAATCCTGGGATCTGGGGTAGTCTAAGGACCAACCAGGAACTAAAATCTAAAAGGTGGGTGTGGCATGCTCTTACGCCTCCGATAAGAGGAGGCAACCTGAGGCAGTAGGCGGACTCATAGACCATAGAGGAGAAAGTGAGAGAGACCATGTAGGAAGAGGAGAGGTGACTGATGATGTCGCAGTTTAGAGGAATGACGACACAAAAAAGTGGTGAAGGATGTTCGGTTCGGTTCGGTTCAAATTCGCCCCTAGCCACGTTGTAATGGTTTTTTAATGCACAAGACTAACCTTTCTGGGCCATTCAACTTTAATTTTGACATTTAAATATAAATAAGATTATGCCAAGTGGTCCGGAATTTAATTTCTGATAAACAACTTTCAGGCTTGAACGTGATAAGTGTATAAAGCATATGGCCACCGCAGTTTATGTCACGATGTAAGTGAAAATAATCTATAATTTAGGTGAATCCGGTGATCGGTAACTTCTGCTTTAAATATGTGGTGTAAATAAATTGACGTTCTAAATTTATTAATTCCTAATTAAATTTTATTTTAAGAAATTATTTGTGTTAATCCCCAATTTTGTACTGGAATGTAATTCAGCGTAATTAAGACAAATTATTAGTTAGATCTAATGAGAGAGTATGGGGACCATAGACTAGAATACTATTTCAAATTTTAATTTTTTCCTGTCATAACAAAAAGATCCTCAGGATGTCCTATGACATAGTATGGAACCCTAGTTTCGAAAATCCTATTTCGAATTTTAAGTTTTCTCACATAACAACTTCCGTAACAAACAAGTGCGTTTGCGCCAAAATTTCGTGCCAAGCAACAGCTGAGTCTATCAGATAGTATGAGACGTCCCGGTATCAGAATACTGTTTCGCACCACAACAAACAAGGGGCCCCTTGTAAGAGAGATAGCACGGGAATCCACCACTGGAATACTCTTTAAACTGTCAAGTTTTTGTCCATAACAATTATAGGGATTTACCTAAATTTTTTAAATGTAGCGCTAGATGGAACCATTACAGGAAACTGTTTTTAGAAATATACTATTACATGCGCTCCAACCAGCATATCTTACTTCTGGGCGGCTAACCATGCTTAGGTTAGCCTTGTAATCAGAGCACAAATGCTGGAATCTGGGCGCAGTTTAAGGATCAACCAGGAACTATAATTAAACGGTGGGTGTGACATTCTCTTACATCTCTTATCAGGAGGCACTAGGCGAACCCATGGACCAGGGAGACAAAAGTGGGAGGTGCCAAGTTGCTAATGACCTCCGGGAGGTGTCAGTGTTCTGATTACTTTACACGCTCATTGCTAAAGCAGCATGACACATATATGAGAAAATTAGGTGCTGTTCCTTAGAGATGGACCCGAACTAAACTATAGATCAGCTTCAGTTTGGTATGGTTTGCGAACCGAACCCCAAACCAAGCTATGAAATTTTTATGCCAAACCGAACCAAACAATTATCAGCGAACCGAACCTTTTGTATGGTTCGGCTAGTAGGTTCATTTTCAGAAAGCGCATCTAAACAGTGAAAATAAAATTACAAAATGGTGAAAGGATAATTTAAAGGTTGGTTTAATTTGGTTCAAATTCATCCCATCGTCACATGAGATGTTATAGGTATAATAAAATTACACGAATTGGTTCCAGATTTAATTTCCGGCTGTGCCATGTAAACAACTTCCAGGCTTGTAATTGTAAGTCTATGAAGCAAATGACCACCGCCGTTGATGCTTACAATGTAAGTTACACATCAATTTTTATAAATAATTTGATTGGTAACTTTTAATTTCAAATAAATATGTGGTGTAAATAAATTGACGTTTGTTAAGCAATTATTTATGTTAATCCACAATATTGTACTTGACAATAATTAAGTGTAATTAAGCCAAATTATTACTGCTAGATGTACGACAAAATACATGCAATAAGCACTTTTATTTCAGAGTCGTTGGAAGTGTAAATGTTGCA
The DNA here is from genome assembly GCA_036346205.1 of Vesta saturnalis. Lineage (NCBI taxonomy): Eukaryota > Metazoa > Arthropoda > Insecta > Coleoptera > Lampyridae > Vesta > Vesta saturnalis. Next base: position 5,288,318 of record JARFJB010000418.1, on the reverse strand, counting down.
ACAGTAATGTACACGTTTTGGATGGTTTTCAAAGGTTTCACAAATTATTTGAATGTGTGCATATCTGATTTTCATACGCAACAGGTTTGTAACCCGTACTCAAGCAGCCTTATCTTTCAATAAAAATGCAACTAAAGCTTATGACACAGTTGATCGTGACTGTAAAACGTTAAGCTTTTAGGAGAAGCCCGAATTTGACATGAAATATAACTATTTTTAATTACTTTTATCGGAGGTTATGAGGTTTAAATTAAAAATTACATTTCCTGAATTCAAGTTCCGCAACATTATCACTAAAATTTTTTGCCCGTTCACAACAGTAAAAATTCAGAAACGATCTTGGTCATATTTAAAATAAGGAGCTTATAATGAAGTCACGCATTTAGTTATTTTATGCGTTGTGCTATCTTTACGGATAATGTAGAGCTAAGAGTGGAAATATAAAGAGAAGATTTTCAAATATGTGAACGGCTCACAAACAACGCGACCGTAGAAAGGACCCGTTCAGATAAGCAGGAGAAAATTTTTAATTACTAGCTACCCCTTGTGTAAAAACTCGCATCTTATCGGTTCGCGATCTCATCACTCGTTTTCAATTATTTATAGTTATTTTAACCGAGCGGGAATGAAAAATAAACCAACCGCTGCTAATTTTTAATTTTCTTGTACGCTTCGAAATCTTGCAAAGATCTTTGGTCTCGCTCCTTTCCTACTATTCATATTTTGTGCAAGAATGATGGAAGAGAGTTATGGATATTCATCTGCTTAGATGTGTCACTATTCTTGTCCTCTTAATTGCGTCGCATCTCTAATATTTATGACCTCAGGAGATAAGGCGTGGGGATACGAAAAAATGTAAAAATGTTCAAAACTTTTGGTTCAATTTATGATCATTCTCTGACGTAGAACATTTTCATCGCGTGTTTTTCAGATGTTGAAACTTTGATTATGTAATGAGTGGAAGGTGGTTGAGAACATCGAATTTCTCATGTATATACAAGTCGAGGTTGAGTTATATTTTAAGTTAATAATGAAGTATTATCCTAATTAGTCGGATATAAAGCGAGGGTAATGTTCTCCCTCATTAAGTACGGAAGTGACCAACTGCCCATTGACCGCTGCTCTTTAAGGATTTAACATCTCTAATATGGCTTTCAAAATTACAAGGGAGAATATCTCTGTTTTTACCCCTTCCTTATATTTAATGGGATGCGAATGGGTGCGCTTGCTTTGTAGTTTAACTTAGCATTTGGATGCTGTTTTTATTAAATATCTCTTTTTGACCAACTCACGTATTATCTATCATTAGCCTAATTCGCAATCAACAAGTATTACAAAAAAATTAATCTTATCGTATCTTCTCTTACGTGTACGAAAGTACATGAAACAAGCCATGCATAATTCATTTCGCTTTCGTATTACACGTAATGAGAAAATAGATTTAAATTACCAAAGTTTGGTCGTAAATTGTCTTTCATTGAAAAAATATTAAATATGCTTCCGGTTTTATTACATTGATTCTATTGTAATGAAAGTGTTAAATCATTCTGCAACCACCAATTTATAAACTTTCTGTACGCGCTCAACACTGAAAGCCATAACCAAAGAGCTTTACTTCAAACACTGAGGCGTTTGGATACATTTTACAAGCTTATGAGATGTGTCTATAAATCCTTTAGATGAAGAAGTTTGGTTGTACTACTACAATGAATCAAAAATTAATCTCATTTTCATTTCTTGTGAAAACCTCCATAAGACAAGTAGATAAAGAAACTGTACAGAAAGCTTAATGCTCACCCGCACAATCCTGCGAGTAATATTAACGATGAACTGAAATACACTCTGTTTACTGAATGTTGAGACGAGACAATTATAACATTGACATAAACATCTAATGAATGATGTTAAATAAAGATGTATCGATCGAGGTCACAATAAGGTACAGGCATCAATCAATTATATATAAAACACAATAGTATACTTACTGACACGTAATTAAGTTAACGTAACATATTTGCAAAACGTCGCATAAAATAGGATAAAACAACATAAGTCGTAGAAGCCTTAAATAATATACTCGAGCTCAACTGGAAAATATGAAACAGGACTAGGGCGGCAAGCACAATAGGGCGCATTCCATACGGCGCGACCGAAATTGCCGGACGTAAGAGCACACAAGGGTGCACGTGCGTGTGCGTGTGCGCGTGAGTGTGCGTGTACGTGTCGTGTGCGTGTGCGTGTGCGTGTGCGTGCGTGTGCTGTGCGTGCCTTGCGTGTGCGTGTGCGTGTGCGTGTGCGTGTGCGTGTGCTGTGCCTTGCGTGTGCGTGTACGTGTTGCGTGTGCGTGTGCGTGTGCGTGTGCGTGTGCGTGTGCGTGTGCGTGTGCGTGTGCGTGTGCATGTGCGTCTGCCTTTGCGCGTGCGTGTGCGTGAGCGTGTGCGTGCGCGTGTGCGTGTGTGCGTGTGCGTTCGCGTGAACGGGTGCTGATACGTATTTGTGTATCTGTGGGTGAGTGCGTGAGCATGTGCAAGTGTGCGTGTGTTTACACGTGTACGGGTGCGTACGGGTGATCGCGTTCGGATATTTTTCAGTGTGCGCGTGTCTGTGTTTGTGTGTGTGTATTAGTGTATGCGTGTATGAGTGTATGAGTGTATGAGTGTATGAGTATAAGAGTGTATGAGTGTAGAGTTTATTAGTGAATGAGTGTATGAGTGTATGAGTGTATGAGTGTATGAGTGTATGAGTGTATGAGTGTATGAGTGTATGAGTGTATGAGTGTATGAGTGTATGAGTGTATGAGTGTATGAGTGTATGAGTGTGAGTGTATGAGTGTATGAGTGTATGAGTGTATGAGTGTATGAGTGTATGGTAGTGTATGAGTGTATGAGTGTGAAGATGTATGAGTGTATGGAGTGTATGTGAGTGTTGAGTGTGAGTGTATGAGGTGATGAGTGTATGAGTGTGTGAGTGATGAGGTGATGAGTGTGGTGTGAGTGTATGAGGTGATGAGTGTATGGTGTAGTGATGAGTGTAGTGAGTGTGATGAGGTGTGAGTGTGAGTGTGTGTAGGTGTGAGTGTGGTGTGAGGTGTGAGTGTGTGAGTGTGTGAGTGTGTGAGTGTGGTGTGAGTGTGTGTAGTGTGAGTGTGTGAGTGTGTGGAGTGTGTGAGGTAGTGTGAGTGTGTGAGGTGTGTGTAGTGTGTGAGTGTGTGAGGTGGTGTGAGTGTGTGGTGTGTGTGAGTGTGTGAGTGTGTGAGTGTGGGTGTGAGTGAGTGTGAGGTGTGAGTGTGTGGTGTGAGTGTGTGAGTGTGTGGTGTGAGTGTGTGAGTGTGTGGTGAGTGTGTGAGTGTGAGTGTGAGTGTGTGTGAGTGTGTGAGTGTGTGAGTGTGTGAGTGTGTGAGTGTGAGTGTTGAGTGTGTGATGTGTGTGAGTGTGGTGTGAGTGTTGGGTGTGGTGTGATGGTGTGTGAGTTGAGTGTGTGGTGTGTGGAGTGTGAGTGTGTGAGTGTGTGAGTGTGTGTGTGAGTGGTGTGTGAGTGTGTGAGTGTTGAGTGTGTGAGTGTGGTGATGGTGTGAGTGTTGAGTGTGTGAGTGTGATGAGTGTGTGAGTGTTGATGTGAGTGTGAGTGTGTGAGTGAGTGTTGAGTGTGGAGTGTGGGTGAGTGTGGTGTTGATGTGTGAGTGTGAGTGTAGTGAGTGTGTGAGTGTATGAGTGTATGAGTGTAGAGTGTGTGAGTGTGAGTGTTGAGTGTATGAGTGTGAGTGTGGAGTGTGTGAGTGTTGAGTGTTGAGTGTGAGGTGTAGTGTTGAGTGTATGAGTGTTGAGTGTGATGTGAGTGTGAGTGTATGAGTGTGAGTGTGAGTGTGATGAGTGTATGAGTGTATGAGTGTGAGTGTATGAGTGTTGGTGATGGAGTGTATGAGTGTATGAGTGTTGAGTGTATGAGTGTATGAGTGTATGGGTGTATGGGTGTTGGGTGTTGAGTGTGTTGAGTGAGGAGTGTATGAGTGTATGAGTGTATGAGTGTAGAGGTATGAGTGTGTGAGGTGAGGTGTGTAGTGTGGTGTGAGTGTGGGGTGTGTGTGTGGTGTGAGGTGTGAGTGTGTGGAGTGTGGTGTGTGTGTGTGAGTGTGTGAGTGTGAGGTTGAGTGTTGTGATGTTTGAGTGTATGAGTGTTGAGTGTATGGTGTGATGGTGAGTGTATGAGTGTTGAGTGTTGAGTGTGAGTGTATGAGTGTATGAGTGTATGAGTGTTGAGTGTATGAGTGGAGTGTGAGTGTATGAGTGGAGTGTATGAGTGTGGTGAGTGTATGTGGAGTGTTGGGTGTATGAGTGTGATGAAGTGTATGAGTGGTGATGTGTATGGAGTGTATGGTGTATGAGTGTATGGGTGTGAGTGTATGAGTGTATGAGTGTATGAGTGTATGAGTGTTGGTGTATGGGTGTTGAGTATGAGTGTATGAGTGTATGAGTGTTGAGTGTATGGGTGTTGGTGTATGGTGTATGGGTGTGAGTGTATGGTGTAGAGTGTATGAGTGTATGAGTGTATGAGTGTATGAGGTGTGATGTAGGGTATGAGTGTGGTGTAGGTGAGTGTGTGTGGTGGTGTGGTGTGATGTGTGTGTGTGAGTGTGAGTGTGGAGTGTGAGTGTGTGAGTGTGGTGTGTGGTGAGTGTGTGAGTGTGTGAGGTGAGTGTTTGATGTATGGTGTGGTGTTGAGTGTTGAGTGTGGTGTTGAGTGTTGAGTGTGTGAGTGTTGAGTGATGAGTGTGAGTGTGAGTGTATGAGTGTTGAGTGTATGAGTGTATGAGTGTGAGTGTTGAGTGTTGAGTGTTGAGTGTTGAGTGTTGAGTGTATGAGTGTGAGTGTTGAGTGTGAGTGTGAGTGTATGAGTGTATGAGTGTGGTGTATGAGTGTTGAGTGTTGAGTGTATGAGTGTATGAATGTATGAGTGTATGAGTGTATGGTGTATGGATGTATGGAGTGTATGAGTGTATGAGTGTATGAGTGTATGAGTGTATGAGTGTATGAGTGTGAGTGTTGAGTGTGTGAGTGTATGTGTAGGTGTTGAGTGTGAGTGTGAGTGTATGAGTGTTTGATGTGTGAGTGTATGAGTGTATGTGTTGAGGTGTAGTGAGTGTGTGAGTGTAGAGTGTTGAGTGTATGATGTGAGTGTGGTGGTGAGTGTTGATGTGTAGTGTATGAGTGTGATGTAGTGTTGATGTGGAGTGTATGAGTGTATGAGTGTATGAGTGTATGGGTAGTGTATGAGTGTATGAGTGTATGAGTGTATGAGTGTATGAGTGAGTGTGAGTGTAGTGGAGTGTATGAGTGTATGAGTGTGAGTGTAGGTGAGTGTATGAGTGTTGAGTGTATGAGTGTATGGAGTGTATGGTGTGAGTGTATGAGTGTTGGAGTGTATGAGTGTATGAGTGTATGAGTGTATGAGTGTATGAGTGTATGAGTGTATGAGTGGTATGAGTGTATGAGTGTATGGGGAGTGTGTGAGTGTATGAGTGTATGAGTGTATGAGTGTATGAGTGTATGAGTGTATGAGTGTATGAGTGTATGAGTGTATGAGTGTATGAGTGTATGAGTGTATGAGTGTATGAGTGTATGAGTGTATGAGTGTATGAGTGTATGAGTGTATGAGTGTATGAGTGTATGGGTGTATGAGTGTATGAGTGTATGAGTGAATGAATGTATGAGTGTATGGGTGTATGGGTGTATGAGTGTATGAATGTATAAGTGTATGAGTGTATGAGTGTATGAGTGTATGAGTGTATGAGTGTATGAGTGCATCAGTGTATCAGTGTATAAGAGTATGAAAACCTTTACACTTTTAACTCATCACAAGCGTGGATTAGAAACTGAAATGCTCTGTCTAGGTCAACAGTTCGCTTCTGTAGTGCTTGTGTGTGTGTGTGTGTGTGTGTGTGTGTGTGTATGTGTGTGTGTGTGCGCATATGTGTGTGTGTGTGCATGTGTGCGTGTGCGTGTTTGCGTGTGTGCATGTGTGTATGTGTGTGTGCGTGTGCGTGTGATTAAGCGTGTGTGTGTGGATGTATGCTAGTGTTCGATATAACTCCAGAACGATCAAACCTACGCAATTAAAATTTCGTAGGAGAAATCAAGCCGTGCTTAGGAATGGTTCACTGGGGACAGACAATTATATAACGAAACTGTACAGAAGTATAAAACCCACCCGCATTATCTTGCGAGTGGTATTAACGCTGAACTGAAATACATTCTGTTTACTGAATGTCGAGACGATAATCATATCGTTGACCTCAATTTCTAATGAATAATGGCAAATAAAGGTGAATCAATCGAGGTTACAATAGGATGTAAGCATCAATCAATTGTACCTAAAGCACAATGGTGTATTTATTGACACGTAATTAAATTAATGTAATATATTTGCAAAACGACACATAAAATGGAGCAACAGCATAAATTGTAATAAGCCTTAAATAATATAGGGACACACAAGGGTGCGTGCGCGTGTGCGTATGCGTGTGTGTGCGTATGCGTGCGTGCGTGTGCGTGTACGTGTGCGTGTGCGTGTACGTGTGCGGTGTGTGTGCTTGTGTTTGTGTGTATATGTGTGGTGTGTGCACATCCGCGTACGTCTACGTGGGCGTGTGTGTATGTGTGGGTGCGTGAGCGTGGCATGTACGTGTGCGTGTGAGTGTGCGTATGCGTGTACGTATGCACGCGCGTGTGCGTGTGCGTGTGCATGTGCGTGTGCGCGTGTGCATGCCCGTGCGCGTATACGGGTACGGATGCGTGCATTTGTATGTGTATCTGTGGGTGTGTACGTTTGTGTACATGTGTGTGTGTGTATGTGTGCGTATGAGTGCGAATGGGTGTGTGTGTATGTGTGTGCGGGGTGTGCGTGCGTATGATTGTGTGTGTGTGTGGATGTATGATAGTGTCCGGGATAACTCCAGAACAATCAAACGTACGCAATTAAAATTTCGTGTTTAAGCTTGGAGCCATTTTTCTTGAAGCCGATTAGATTTTAGGGGAAATCAAGCGGTGCTTAGGAGAAGTCTATTAGGAACAGTTTTTGTGCACGTGCCTATGTTTGCGTGTGCGTGCGAGTGTGAGGGTGAGTGGGCGTGTGCGTGTGTCTGGATGTATGTCAGTGTTCGTGATAACTCCAGAACGATCAAACGTACGTAATTAAAATCTCGTATTTAGGCTTGGTTTCATTTCTCCTGAGCTTATTAGATTTTGGGATGTGTCAGACGGTGGCTAGGTGGGTTTATTAGTGGCTGTGTTTGGTTTTTATCAAATATTTCTGAAACAGCTATGTATTTTAAATATATTAAAATACCGGCATGTAGTTCAAAAATATATAGATTAATTATGTTTTTGATACGACTCGTAATTTAGCGGGAAAAAATTCATAAAGTGAAATGTCAATATTAGTTCAACTTTTTCCATATCTTAACGATATCTGTATGGAAAAATGTGTAAACATTTTTTTTTAAAGAAAATTTAACTGTGCATAACTTATCTTTGTAAATTGTTTTAATGGAAAGTCAAATAAATCTATATGTTAATTGGTTGAAAATGCTACATTGTTATTTTATATTTAGAATATTTTATAAGTTAGCATCTGGATGTCTGTTTTCATTATGAACGTATTACGAAACAGGGTGCATAATTGTCCTAAAAGGTTATTATTAAAATTATTTCCTTTCTTTTAGTTTCCATATTGTAGGTTGTAGGTCGCATGTTGTTTCACACCAGATATTTTTTAAAAGTTAGAAACAAACAAGTACACCCACCTACGCTATCATCATCAGCGGTTGACCGCATATGACGATAGCATGGCTATTGAAACGTGCTTGGTGTTTTTTTAATTTTGTGTGGTACGTGGGTGTATTTTGTTTGTTACAGATCCTGCCACAGTTCCAACTTTTTTAAAAGTTAGAAGTTGATTGTTATGTACATATCGGTAAGCTTATTTGCAATGTATAACGTTAAAAAGAGGTTATAATGTATTAAAGTTGTTAATTTTATATTCTTTATTATTGCAGGGAACATGCGTGAAATTAAAAGAAATGTTGTTTCAGCGGCAACAATTTTTTTCTTGAGTATACTGATAGATTTCCTCGAGGTAAACTGCTGTAAATTGTAAATCGTAAAAAATTTTTCAATTACGGTAAAACGAGGCAACTTGGGTAGCAAGTGTTACTATTTTTGTTTCATTAATTTTTGCTTTTCTGTTCCAGATTAATACAACTTATGCCAATTGAAGTGTTCAAGAGACTTGTAGAATCCAGAAGTGTTAGAAAAAATTAGAAACTGCAGGGTATAGATGCTATACAGAGGCAAAATGATATGCCGCGCGTAGTGCGAAGGGAGGGGATGTCTAGGCCGAGGCAAGCGGACATTGGAAGATTCTCATTGGAACTATCCACAACAAGTGGAAAACATGAGCAATCTACAGGTCATCCAACTATCGGTAGTGCAGGTGATAATCGTGCAATATCGGAGGCCATAAATAAAGTGGAACAATGGGGATTTCCTGTAACAGCGGGTGACGTCAAGCAGATTGTCACAATAGAAGGTAGAACAGTTACACACTGGCAAGATAACTTACCAGGTAAAGATTTAGTTGAAAAATTCCTACTAAGGAACAAGTTGAGCATTAGGTTAGCCTAAATATAAAACGAACCGTAGCAGAAGCAGAAGTGATGGAGTTTCTTAACCCAGGGGCACAGAGGCACCAAACGTGTAGGAAAGGTACAAGAACATTCTCCTGCAACAGTATGAATTATTTGAGGATTGCTTTTTTTTAATTTTATTACATCATGTTCAGGACAAACAGCCATAGTCATTAGTGACAATTTAGTATTACTTTTTTCTACTGCTGTGATAAAGGCTGCAAAAAAAACAAAATATACATTGTCCCACTAAGTTCCACTTTATGTAACCGCCGTACATTTCAGAGTTTGCGCCAATGAAAACAAGTGGTAAGCTGTTTTACACGACTAGCAGAAAACGACTCGAATAGGAGCCACTCTATACAAACATCAATTTCAGGGTTTATTAAGCCGCCTCTGGAAAACTGTGAGTCAAACGCTGGAAACAAATTTCAAGTCTGGATTCCGGGCAACTGATCTTCATCCATTTGACCCAATCAGCCTTTTACCTTAACTGCCCCAAACTACCATTCCTGAAAGTACTTCATATGTTTTAAATATCCGTGGAGCCAAAGATTCGACCCATGAAAAGAAGCGCGGTCGCAAAATGATTCCTGGAAAAGAGGTTCAGTTAGAAGAAGCACAATCAGATTAAGATCACACTGAGAATACTGAAAATAAAAAAACTATTGAAGATGAAGCCTTTAATGGGGATGAAAGTATAAATGTAGAACTCGAAAACGAAACTGAATATACCCGGAAATATAAAGACGCGGGTAAGGGAAAACGAAAGGGAGATAAGAATTGTAAAATAAAAATTTGCCAATCGCCTTCTTTCCTCTGCAAGAGGTGAAGGAGTGTGGAATTCGTGCAGCTGAATGATCACATTCGAGTGAATGGTCGAGTTCAGACTTTGTTCTTTGCAAGAATTGGATCCGTGCGACCACGATGGTTGAGGTAGTTATAACTAATAAGTAAGTTGTTTTCCCATTAATTTATTTTAAGAATTTATCTTTCAGTTTTCGATGCAATCTGAGTTTATAGGTTTAGGACTACATGTATTCTATATACTTAATGATATCAGACCATAAATACTTCAACAGGATGGAAACAGAAAGAAGACAGTCTTCGCTAAAGTACTTAAGCATTGGTCTTAACCGAAAACTGCTTTCTGTAAAGCACGTCACTGAGTTAAAATCAAAAATTGCGAATATTGCAAATAGAGCCTTTGTTTTAGGAGAAAAACCACCAGGAGCCTCTTCCAAGGCTCATCAGACAGGTATATTTAAGAGAAATCCGACCAGCTATTCTGTATGGCGCAGAATTATAAGGAAATGGAGCAATGGATAGAAGGATAATAAACAGGTTAAACGCTATTCAGCGTCCATTCTACCACTAAGCTTGAAAGCATCGAACGACACCCACGAAAGCATTGGAGGTGTTTTCTGGGGTTCCCCCGCTTTCAATAGAAACCTAAATGCCGTATGATTTAAACGTAGCCATTGTTGCTTAGGGACCAGATCCCAATCGAGGATTCCCCTTCCCCTAAGGGGTTTCATTACGTGACACAGCACACAGACGCCTACAATCCTATTTTGTACACTGTCGCCTCAAAAACGGACAACCGCACCTATGTGGTTAACGTATTTCACAACAGCCAAACTATTCATAATAACTGTCATCGAATATACGATTACTGCTCAGTCAAGCTGAGCCATTTTTAGCTTATTCTGCGGTAAAATACGTACATATAAATGTGGCTGTACCACTGATCGGTACATAAATACTCTAGCCAACTAACACTAGAGACCTATAACTTAATTATGATCCTTACAAGACAATGTTTAAAATGCTTTGGGGCATCACACAAAGGCCGGTAGCGAAGAAGGCAGCTCTATAGACGATAGAACGGCAAGGCTCAGACAGCCTACCACATTGCCGTATTACAACGGTCAAACAGGCAAGCAAGTGAAATAGCCACTGGAACTATTCTAATGCACTGACACGGAGAATAGCTCGTTATGCAGATATGGTTCGTTTAATCCCTACCATGGAATGCTCTGCCTCAGACCTGCCGACACCATGTGGACCTGCGGAGGCATAGATTCAATGCAACACGTACTGCTGCTACTGTACTATTCCTTGTAAACGTATGTCCTAAAAGAGCATTATAGAGAAATTGTCCTTAAATAACACGTGAATAACTACACTACGTTTCTCACATGGCAGGAGGCTTATATTAGATAAGGACCTCGAATGTGAGACATGGCTTGGGGAGCATGCAAACGGTCAGACTAATTTTTAAAGCAAAAGGTAAGCTTATGCATCACGTTTTATCTGTACACAATTTTATACTTACTATTATTTTAGTAGGACATTCTAAACTTGCTTATTAATTGCTGTGACTACAATATATTAAAAATTTTAGAATTTCTCTAACCCATACTAGCCACTAACTGTGAAAGCGTTAAACTAATTTATTTATAATAATACCTCTATGTCCAGGTTTCATACACTACAGCGCCACCACGGCCTATAAAGAAAGTGATGATCATACAAAGGTGATCTTACAACGTGTCATACAATTATAACTGTGTTGGTTAGTTTTGGCTGGTGTAGGGTGTTGGAGGTCCGAGAATGTGGTTTTTGTATGATGGCAGGTTTTAACGGCTTAAAGCCCATAAGGCTGGGTAGGTGAAATAATCCTCATAATTTGATCGTATCCAGAAAACAGATTTTTAAAGGTAATTATCGAAAGCGTAGGCGCCGCCCGTGTACAAATGCGGCAGTTTCGAATCTCCGGAAGAGGCTGTTTCTGAAGGTGTGCAGCACCCGTACGATATTAATTGTTCACAGACCTACGTTCCACAGTCAATCACTAAAAGGATGGGATATTAGTTACCAGAGGCAAGGGTTTTACCGACCAACACATATCCGGTCTCCCGCTAAACCTCTGAAAAAGAGGACATCGTAACTATTTAAAACACTGGATGATTTACAATGAAATTCACGTAGTAGGGTACAGGATTCACTCACGCATACATTATTAGGTCACCAGTTACGCCCAGAAACGTAAGAATCTTAAACAACCCTTAAGGCAGTTTTAAAGAATAGACATGAGATGTCGAACGCATCGACACTCGCACCCAGATGACGTCTTAGATTACTTCGCGTACAGGTGTAGTGTGGCATTTTTAGATACCGGTCTTTATAAGATGAGCATGGTCATCCCGAGTTACAACTTGATCTGAGCAGGTGTAAGGTAACTATAGTTAGGAACAGAGAGGCCGCAGAGTTGGCAGAGAAGGACGTAGAAACTGGTATAGGATTAGCTTAGCTACAGGTGAGGCTGTAACATCTTAGCTGTGCGACGTTGGTAGGGTACAAGAATAGCCCACACACCAATGACGAGGGATTACCCAGAGTACAGATGAGGTGGCTGGCGACGGTCCCCGCATATTGATATAAGTATTACCTGGTTAGAGGCAAGCGGAGTTACGTTTATTTATGATTTTAGTTTAGTATGTAGTACTGCGGCTCAGACCTTTACTTGCTGATGGCAAAAACTTTGTTCACATACAGAAGACAGAAAACAAATGGAAAAAGAAAAGAAAAGGAAAATAAAAACGAAGAAGACACGAAGTACAAATTATATATACTCCAAGAACCGGGAATCAGGTATCTTTAGCAACAAAGATTGGAACAGCAACTAAATCTAAGACAACAGGGCATAGTAGTGGATAAGGAGTATGACAATATAAAAGAAGCAATATACAAAGCTACATCGGAAGCATTAGGGAAAGTGGATATAAAGAGAAACAAACAAAAACAGCTATGGCTAACTGAGGACTGAAGAATTAATAACAACAGAGAAAAATGAATATTGGGGGAAAAATGTTAAGGGGTAGACTCATTGTTAGAAGGAGGGATCGAAGGAAGCCTGGATATGCTCTAAACAACTGAAGTCGAACCAAACAAATAAATTTAACAAATTCATTGAAATTGAGGAATGATATGCTCACTACAAGGAGTTCTTAACTGAAAATCGCACCCAATTTAGGGAAACCCTGGACACATCTGTAATAAACTATGGTGAAAACTCGAAAGTCACCGTGACGAAAGAGGAATAAGCAAAGTTTTAATCAAATAAAGAACGGACGGTAATATCCCGTAAAATTGATTAAGAATGGTGAAGAAATTTTAGGCCAAAGGCTAACAAAACTGATAAATAACTGCTGAGAACAAACGAAGGTACCAGTGTACTGGAGGACGGCGTATATAATATTCATCTTTAAGAAGGGAAATAGACGAGATCCCAACTGTTATAGGTGACTGAGTATCTTGAGTACTCTAAGCCTATTATTTGTAACAATTCTACAGGCAAAAATTAGGAGTGATATAGGACACATGACAGGGGAAGACCAAACCGGATTTATGCCCGGTCGGTTATGTACAGATAACCTATTTACGATACAACAGGTACTGGAAAAATTAATACAAAAGGCAAAGAAGTGCATGTGGGATTTATCGATCTAGAAAAAGCTTATGGCTCTATTCCGAGATGTAAATTGCTGTGAAGTATGGACGAGTAACGAAGAAATGAAAAGGAAAATAAATACTGTAGAGATCGAATTACAAACGAAGAAAATAGAAACAGAATGGGCGCGAGACAGACAATGCTGACGAGAATAGAAAGAACGAGATTGATCTGGTTTGGATACATGATGAGGATGGTAGACGATAGATGGCTAAAAAGAATTTTTAAATGGACACCGCCAGCATTCAATAGAAAGGGTAGACCTCGGCGATCCTGGAATGAGGGTGATGGAAAATTCTTTTCCGTTGTTCATTCTTGGTTTCCACGGGAGTATTATAAACACGTTGTTTCAATTCACCCCAGAAGAAGAAATCCCAAGGATTTAAATCCGGTGATCTAGGAAGCCAGGACAGGTCTTGATCGGCCTATCTATCGGTCTGGATATACTCTATTTAAATGCTCTCCAACTAATAAGCTAAAATGAGGTGGAGCACCATCGTGCATAAACCACATGTTCATGCGTGTTTGCAATGGAAGATCTTCTAACAGATTGCGTAATTGTTCTTCAAGAAATTCTAAATATCTTTGGTCATTTAATGTAGGTGGTAACTCAACAGGTCCTATTACATAATGTCCAATTATTGCTGCTCATAAATTAATTTGAAATTGTACTTGATGCCGGGTTTGTCTTACACCGTGAGGGTTTTCGTCTGCATAAATGTGTAGATTATGCGAGTCCCTACGAAACCCTGCTTCGTCCGGAAATAATATTAAGCCAGTAAATTCATTATCTTGGTTAAACCCCTCTAAGAGCCATGTAGAAAGTTCTACTCTTGCAGGGTAGTCATCCACGCTTAAACCTTGTACTTTGTGAATATGGTATGGATGTAGCAGTTGCTCTCGAAGAATGCTGTTTACTGTACATTTTGAAACCTGTAATTCGTGTGCTACATTCCTAACACAAATTGTAGGATCTGCAGCGACAGCATCCAGAGCATTTTCTTCCAATCCAACTGTACGTATAGTTCTGGGAACTCCACCATGTCGGCCCATATTGGGCGTACAACTTCCTTCAAAAAGTTAATGTTAAATGTAATTGCACACCCCTTTACTATTTAAGATAATAGAAGTTTCTTACCAGTTTCTCATAACCGCTGATCAATAGGTTGGAAAGTCTTTGAATTGGGCAATTGTCTATTGGGAAATCCTTCGGCGTACAATCTTCGAGCTCTGAAAGCATTAGATCGTGCCAACTCATACAATAAATACATATCAGCATATTCGACAAACGTATACTCCATAACGTTTTAAATTTAGAACAAAATTTTAACATCATTATTAGTGACACTGAAGGTAATCTTATAATAAACATTAGAAACCATAGCAGTACTATGCCGATGTTTTTTAGAGTAACTTAATTTATGTTAAAAAAATATGTAGTACACTGAATTCAAAATGCATTGATACGTTTAAAGGCAAATATCTCAGAAACTATGACATTTAAACACTCCTGACAAGTACATCTTTTTTGTTGAAAAAGGATGATAAAGTAAGATTTTTCTATCAATTATTGCATACAGGGTGGCGCAAAGATTTTTTGACAGGTTATTTACTAAAATAATTCTGTATGTAGCGCCCTCTACAGGTCTGGACAAAATTAAAGGCAGAATCTTATTTCTCCAAAAAACCGATATACCGAGTTTGATGCAAAAATCTAAAAAACTTCTCAAGCAATAAGGACAAATAGAAAATAATATATATATATATATATATATATATATATATATATATATATATATATATATATATATATATATATACTTGTACGATATAGATTAGTGCAAATAAACATGGCGCCATCAAAAATACCCGACACAGCCGCTCTTATGAAACATGGAGTTAGTATAGTGCGTTTCACCAGTAATTAGACCTCTGCAATATGGCTGCCATTTAAATTTATAAAAATAAAAAAGTGAAAAATTTATTGAATAAATTTATTATTAATTAAGTCGAAATAACCTAGTTTTAATAAAAAGTTAGAAGTAAATAATTTGTCAAAGTTCGTAACTGTGAAAAAGGGAAATTAATTTTGCGACTAAAATTATAAATAGAAAACATTTTTTATTTATTTTGAATGCACCCTGTTTGACAGGTATTATATATATATATATATATATATATATATATATATATATAGATAAGTTTATTGAATGCAGTCAATTATGAAGGCCAAGTAAAAAACCCTTTGTTAATGTGCCAAGCTTTGGAATGCTTTATTCCTTTATCAAGACAAGCTACTATAAATATAATTAAATTATTTATAAATTAAATAATTTAATTATATTTTATATTATATTTATATTTATATTATATTTATATTATATTATTTATAAATTAAATAATTTAATTATATTTATAGTAGCTTGTCTTGATAAAGGAATAAAGCATTCAAACACATTAACAAAGGGTTTTTACTTTGGCCTTCATAATTGACTGCATTCAATAAACTTATCTTATATTCATCAGTCAAGATTACCCTTACTTATATATATATATATATATATATATATATATATATATATATATATATATTGTAATGGCTATAAATAATTTTTATTAATAAATAATTGTTAATTAAATTATCTCATATAGGGGATAATTGTTATGCACCGGACTAGCTCAAATCTCAAAATTGGGGATAGAGTTCAATGTAGCTTATACGCTTATTTGTTGGCAAGTGAAATAAACATAATTTAATCTTTGATGTGAATTTGATTGCATTTAAATGTAATCGTGTAATCATGAAATGTTCTTTGTTAAATAAATTCCCAATTATAATAAATGGATGGTATGTGAAACAGACCTTAGTTAAACCTACACAATAACGCATGCGTAGCGTCCTAACTGAATTAAAATGCAGCCTGTCAAAAATGTCAAATAGAAAAATCTTAAATATGTGAGCTTAATTATGTTGTAATTAAGATTGTAATGTTGATAATAATAACGGTTCATTCGCCTTACAGGTATTTATGCCGTGTTGTTGCACAAACATATACACATATAAATTATAAACATAAATACAGGAAATTACACGAATAATGAAAACAATTTAATGGGTTATGATAAATAAAATCTCACTCAGATGTGTATCTGCATGTTTCCAAAAGATATTTTCATTTGGCTGGTTCCATATTAATCTTGGGTAGACTTTTTCCCATATGTGGCCGATGATACTGATCTGTTGTTCAATGTGGTGCTGCATATATTTCCATGCTTCATCCAAATACACGTTCTTGAAGAACGACTTTTCTTGATGGTAATTGTGATGTTACGTAAAATTGCTGAAATCGCTTCAACGAAGCACTGTGTTTTAAATTGTATTTTATTTAAGTGTTGGTTTAAATGTTTATAAAATTTTTCGATTTAAAATTTTATATTAAGTTCATATAACTTTAATTCAATTTCACTTTTGTTTCAGATCCCATTATGGAATTCGTTTATTAATTACTATACGTTGCTTCAGAAAAATAAACATCGATTCAGAGAACTGAATAATTTTATTAATGACAAAAGTAAACAAAAACAAAAACACATCAACCGATATCTGAAAACGTAATTTGAATCGAAACAAATTTATTATAATTGAGAATTATATCGGTAACCTAACTTTTAAATTTGATCGTAGGTTAAAAACAATTGTTACTGATGTCTCGACACTTCACTAACCGCGTTTCAAAATTTCCGATAATAACGTAACTTAAAACTTACTTACTATCAACACCTTGACTTTTAGTCAAAAAAATTAAAAATTGTAAGAGAGTGAGAAATCAGGAACAATTCCTTTTATACTATTCTGTTAGCCACAAAAATTTCAACTTTTTCTGTACCATACAAACAAAGTAACCAAGCCTCTGATTGGTTTAAACAAAATTAAAAACTTAACTAAAACACAAATTACGCCATAACTTTCTTAAAATAATTCGGATTTACTTTTGATAACAGAATTGGAATCTGTGCAGAATTCCGCAAAAAAACGATACCTCACGAGCCCTATATTGCTTTAAAATTGTTCAATTTGACATATTATAATTTAAATTTACTTATATCTAAGAAACTCTAAATTCTACACCTAAACTAAATACATATTCGTAATCTACACGAAAAACTGTATTAGAATACATTTATTTAAACTCATGTAACTTAATTCTAACGGAAAATTCTTTTTCATATTGGGAATTTATGTAGTTAACCCCATTTTTATAATTTTATGTTTATATACCTTGTACAATGTAAATGTCCACATGAAAACGAGGGAAACCTCCTATTAATTACTCTTATAATTTATTTTATGCTTAAATTATCCTATAAAACTATAAACTTGCAAAAACCTTAAAATTAAAACTTAACCTAACTTTATACAATTATACTCATAATTTGCGTTTACAACGTCCAAATTGCTTAAAATGTTATTCTAAGATGTTGTTATAACTGTCTTTAACATCAACACTGTTCATTTTCATTGTATTGTCTAAAACTTTGTCAACTCAAAAATCCATATTGTTAAACACACTTCTGCAGAATTTGTATACAAAAAGTATTTCTATGTTAAATATCCAAATGTAAAAATGTTGTTTATATTCTCTTTAATGTTTACAACGCACTAACGCTTCTCCTGCACTTTTTGTACACTATGTTTGTGAGTGAAAACTAAACCGTGTCCGCACCATAACCCTTTCTTAAAATTTAAATATTTCCTGCATTGTAACTAACTCGATACATGTTTAACATATTATTATAAACCCATTCCGTTTGATAAACATCTGTAAGGCTTCTAAAATGCCAAAATACTTTGAATAAACTGTGAATTTATTGAAATATGTTCTACGAACTTAATCGTACTCACAAATATAACTCCTTCTGACCTTCCTCACATGCTCCTTATATAGCCCAATGCTTTTTATGATGAAACAAACTTGTGCAAATTCCACCAAGCCTGTTTCGTTAAATCAAAATCAATTTCCTTCACTCGTTAATACTTTACTTAATAAAATGCAGTGTAAATATACTCTATTCTATCTCAATTTGCCCACTATAAAGAATACAAGCTTATTTACTCTAGTCCCTGTCTTAATCCTATATCTAACCATCTAAATATATATATATATATATATATATATATATATATATATATATATATATATATATATATATATATATATATATATATATATATATATATATGATGTATGCTGGAATAACGGTTAAATTAATAAAATAAAATAAATAAAATATTGTACAATCTTACTGAAGTTGCACTGTAATTGTGCAAATTTTGAATAAAGTTCTCATCTTCAGTTAAAACAACACTTTCTTTCATTTTAATACAAAAACTAAGCAATCACTACAACCTTTACAAATTGTTGTTTATAGTATAATGACAAAGCAGAAAATTGATTCAACATTTATAAGCAAAGCAAGTGGTCATTAATGATTTCTGATTCACATTATGCTAATGGAGTATGCACCTTCAACATTAATTACCAATTAGTAACGGCAAATTTTCAGAAATTTTTAACAATAATGATATTTATTCGGATCATTTTTTTATTTTAACAATGTTTATTTCTTAACAATAATCAATTTAATTGTAAAATTTTCCATTTTACTAACTTACGCTACCTCTCCGCGTGATACGCTACTGAGTCGGCAAACAATATTTTAAGACGTTTAAAGGTCGTACTTGTTATTATATTTGTCTTTTGGTATTGTAATCTTGTAGGAAAGGATGGAAAATGTGGTTCAGGTAGCCAACTGAAATATCGCTTTCATTACAATGTTAAACTTATAGCATTTTAGTAATTTGGTAATTGGTTGTTATCCATAGTGTAATGGCAGCCATATTGCAGAACGCTAATTACTACTGAATAATACTATAACCATTTACCGCAACATATGTGATAGTGCGCCCATACTAAATATAACCACAAAGTTAACGTTTGACGTTTAATGTTTATGAGTGGAAAGAAAAGTGGCGCCGATTCTATGAAACATGTCGTTAGTAACCATTTGCCACAACACATATAGTACACCAATACTAACCTTAACACAATTGTAGTGTTACTTACAATTGTTAATTGTTGGTAACACCTTGTAAAATAAGTTAAATCATGTTTCTATTTGCTTTTTGTTCATAATTTTGAATAATTTGGGCACTCCTAATCATTAAACGTCAAATGCTAATTTAGAGGTTATGTTTAGTATGAGCGCACTATCAAATATGTTGCGGCAAATGGTGACTTCTATTTCATAAGAGCGGCTGTGTCAATGATGTTATTGATATCATTGTATATGTTAAATTAAATTGGTACAGTCAACACTAAAATACTTCACAGTAGTTAAATATTGTTAAAAAGGGCTCATGAGCAGTACAGATTATCCAGTAAGTGTCTTAATTTGTACGTATGAAAGAAGTATATATCACCCTTTAGTTGAAATTTCTCACTAAATTGTACAAAGTATTAGCGAGTAAAGCAATTTATTTTATTAAGAGAAAACGTTCCGCAATATTGAATTCGGCAGGAGCGTCAATGTTCTCCATTATAAAAAATCAAATATAAAGAAATGAGTTCCTTTTAGGTTAATATACTTTTAGCCAAGATTGTTATGTAAGAAACGATAAAATTTAAAACCAACCTCTTGAAGTTTGCAGCAATTTTGCGAATCGTTTCTTAATTTACCTTTTTCTTTTACGGTCCTTTTCTTTAATTGTAAATAAAACAATGGAGATAAAAGGCTTACATAATCAGTTTACTAAGTTAAAAGGAAACCACGCAACCGAAATGAACAACAGATATTAACAGACGCAAAGGCAGAAATATCTAAATATCGGATCATTAACCAAGGAACAATTACAACACACAAATTGCGTAGTGGGTCTCGTATCTTAACAACTCACACAGTAAATTGTAACTTTGTGGGGTTGGCAACCTACCGTACAGATGACCCAACCGGGTGCTCCGCATTCCTGGATGACCCTCGGAACACCCCAAACTGTTTACACCCTACCTCTATAAAATACGCTAATTTATAAATAATCTAAAGGTAAACATTATCTCGAAATTTATTTTCTAAATTGATAGATAACTACGTTATTTGCATTGATAGTAGGCGTTTAGAGCTTTCAAAGGTCCCAAAGCTCTATAATCCAATTGCTAACCACCCAGGCGTCCAGAAACGAAAATAAATACGGGAAAGCTGTTTTCTAAGAAAATATCTTGAATATACGCCACATTATTATGTTATATTGACTAAATTAAGGGTCTTTTATAAATATTTAATCTTGTCCCTAAGTTTAGTTAGTCGAAAAAAATTGTCTCGAACCCCCCCACTCTATGTATACGAAAAGAGGCATATTTAACGCAACATTAACTATAGTTTTGAATTCCTATAGGGAGGAAGAGTGGGCTACTTTACATTAGGCAAATGATGCGCAATGTCTCGCTCAAACATAAAAACTAGTGAAATATCGCTATGAAAGCTGACATGGAATATGATTACAGGATTTTTAGATGCGTATTCTTGAAATTGAAAGATTACTTTGTATTGTTATGGTCGTAAACATTTCAAATATTTTCAAAGAAATGTAAATTATGTAATAACCTATATAGATTGTATGTGAAGTACTTCCCGAGTTATACACAATAATACGCATTTTCTTGATGCGTTTCAATGAACGTCTTTCTATTATAAAGCTTCAGTGCAAGTGCTTTCCGCATAAAATACGAATTGTTAAACATTTTCTTGTACCGAAACTTATTACACCTTAAAAACGTTTGGATTTTGTAGAATCAATTCTTTTACAGCATAGATTGTCTAAACGTTTTGTCCAACGTTTGTAATGTTTCAACAAGCCATAAATGGCTATGTTGAATAAACGGTTTTACACCTGCTAAGAAATCCATGTCTTTGCGAAAATGATTGAAAGAAGCAGATGTAAGTTACTGTACAAATTGTGTCAGCCTGAGTGAGCCTAGAGGATTAGAGTCTTAGCGAAGAAAGTGGTGAAAGTATGCTGAAACTTTAATATAATTTTATGTAACCTTCAGTATATTAGTTTTATAATTTTTTTAACCCTTTCAGTCATGAATTTTCCATTTTTACATAAAAATGATGAAATTTGGTGAACATCCAGAATTTATTTTTTTTAAATTTTTGGCCTGAGTGAAAAATTTGAATTATGCCTTTTTTTTTAAATTGAATGCTACGAGTGGTAAAACTTCTCGTAGATAAAAATTGTGCATTAATTAAAAACGTTTATCATTTAAGAATGATAAAACTTAAAACAGATATGTTTTTTTTAAAAACATAAGCATACTTTACATTTTGAACAATATACAGTGTAATTAAAAATTATTATTATTATTATTCGTTCATAACAAAAACTTATAATAATATACAGTGTGTCCCAGGATGGAGTTGACAAGAGGAGAAAAAAATTTATCATTGATTTTAGAACAAAAAGTCATTCCTTATAAAAAAATCCTGCTTGTCAAAAAATGAGGTTACCATAGCAACATCTTAGTTCAGATGTACAGGGTGTTGATAAATTAAGAAAATATGAAAATGAATAAAGAGAAAACTACCATTATTTATTATTTTAGACGTAGCGTTTCTAATAAAAGTTGTTTATAATACAAAATAAAGCTTAATTCCAAAATTGGAAACGTCAGTTTATAATTTTATGCTTTTGTTTGTTTAACATTGTAAAAATTCAAATATGAAAATCTAAGTGTTGTGGCGTCAATAATATTAAACTGGCAAACGTCATTGTGACATTTTGTACGGTTTATTATTGTTTGTACGTATTGTTCCGATATTTTTGTAAAAAAACAATGTTAACCAAAGAAGAACGAATTTATTTAATTAAATGTTATGGAATTGGTGATGCAATTATGTGACGGCTCCATGAAAAATTCCCTAACAGAGCAGTATCGCGCGAAGCATTGCGCAAACTTGTAAGGAAATTTTATGAAACTGGATTAGTATTGGATGTCAAAAAACTTAAGAAAATGTACAATGAGGACGACGCGGCGACACTTTTGGCCATGAACTCCGTGATAGATACCCCTTTTATAAACTCTTTGCAACCAGATATGCGGCGTAATATTTTCTGATAGCATGATGGGTGCCCTGCTCATTTCACACTTTTGGTACGGCAGTGGTTGACAAATCGTTTCGGAGATAGCTGGATAGGAAGATTTGGTCTTATTAATTTTCCAGGACGATCGCCCAACCTGACACTAATGGACTTTTTCTTGTGGGGTCTTTTACAACAAAAAATATATTCCGACGGCCTGGCACATGATGAAGATATCGTCAAAGCACGAATACAGGCCGTAGTCAACGAAATAAATGTACGATTCGGAAAGTCTATGGTGAATTTATTGTAGTAGTTGGAGGGGGATATGTAGAATAATACATGTTTACACAATTGTACTAATAATTAATATTGATTTTTATGGCTTGTTTAGCAACATGTTAACAGTAAATTTCGTATTAAAAAATCATTCAGATAAAATTAAATTAAATTAAAATTATAAAGTGACGTTTTAAATTTTGTAGTTAGGCTTTATTTTGGATTAGAAAAAAACTTTTATTTATAAACATTATGTCAACAATAATCAATAATGGTGGTTCTCTATTTATGCATTTTCATATTTTCTTAATTTATCAACACCCTGTACATCTGAACTAAGATTTTGATGTGGTAACCTCACTGTTTTGACAAGCAGATTTTTTTATAGAGTGAATTTGTGTCCTAAAATCAATAATAAAAATTTTTCTCTTCTTGTCAGCTCCATCCTGGGACACACTGTATATGAATTTTCCCTTTAAAATTGGGATATTGACATCTTACTTGGGAATTCAGGTAGGTATTCTACACCATGAAGCCGTACTTCTTTTGATGGGGCTATTTCTGATCGAACTTTTTTAGTACAGGGGCCATGGGAGGTGCTGAAGGTCGTGACGTCGATTCACTGCTAACCGGTGACGAGCTCCATAATGATGGGGACATTATTATTTTGCTGGTTGGCTTTCCCCGTTTCTTTATTTACTGCTTCCCACCCATGATCAAACCTTCTGCTACATACAGACGAAAGTGAAATAAATCTAGTATGTGCCGTTCATGAACTTTTAGTTGCTGAACTTGATCCCGGTATTCCAGCCAGACATTGGTGCAGGCTAAATGAATAGCATGTATGAACATGCGCAATGTCCATTTGTTGGACCTAACAAAGTTCCGATATATTGTTATTGGGAAATTTAGTTTATCTACTCCTCTAATATTGGCATTGTATGCTTGAATATATTCTGGACGTGCCACTTCAATATATTTTTTATTCAGAAAACGTCTTGGAAGTCAACCGTCCGAAAGTTAGACCCCATACTGACAATTTTCTTGTCATACCAGCGAGTTATTAGTACTTGCCCATCGCCACTGATAACTACTCCAGAACAGCCTCTTCCTTTTTTTAACGTGCTCTCTATTGAAAAGAAGTATTTTCCAAACCTTTTCACTCTCACTGTGCCAGTGGCATATATATGTCAGTTACAGAGTAATTTGAAAAATAATTGTCAAAATACAGTTGATGATTACGTTCTTGTACCCTTTCACTAAACTTTATTACCACCGCTGCACTCTGTTCGAATACATTTTTGTGAAGGGCATCTAATTCGGCTGTTAAACCTTGGTGGAAAATGAAGTATAAAATACCACTTGAGCCGCATAGTGCCCATAATTTTTTGCCCTTAGGACATGGTTTGCCTTTCACGTATTGTTTCACACTGAGCTGTCCCTTGAAAGGAATGATCTACACACCTACACACATACTTGTTTCCAACTGCAATTCCAAAGAACTCTTCTTTATGCAGTCATACAGAGGTCACACTTTCCAAAAGCGGTCTTTACCAGTTGCTGGCCGACTTACATTCACAAAGTGGACATGTATTCTCAGCTTAAGAAATCTATTAAAGTTCAAATATTCTCGAATGATCGGTACACATAACATTGAATTCCAATACAATCAAATAGCGCAAGTTACCCATCTGTACAGTACTTATACAGTTTGCTTAAAAACACCTGTGTACTAAATGTCGTACGCGGTGACCGAAATGGTTAATGTTCCATGTTTGTTGAAATTTTGAATAGTTGTAACTGTTCTGTCACATGCTACTAACATAGAGAACACTAAAAACTTGCAAAGCTTATGGCATCGCTAGATGTGAGCTGAACCAAAACGGAAAAGGCAGCGTTTAACAGCCCTGCTAGTATAGCAAGTACACTTCTAGATCACATAGGGATTTACATGTATAAACACATAGACAGATATATAGACAATCTCAGTAAGTGAGAGATGGAGAGTGATAGGAAGTAGGTCAAAGATCACGCCCATTCTTTCTGGGTTAGAAGAAGGGAGGAGAGGCCAAACTTTATAGACTTTTTTTAAGGTCAGAAGAAGGAAAGATGAATCAAGGGCCACGTCCTGTTTTTAGGTCGAAAAGGGGCGGGTATGGATGGATCAAACCCACACCTTTTTTTAGATCCAAATGAGAGGGGAAGGGTTAGAAGTTCATTAACCCTTTTCTAAGGCAAGGTGAGGGCGAAGAAGTCAAAGTTGATTGATCTTTTCCTAAGTCAAAAGGAGAGGAGAGAAGTCAAATAATAGGCCCTGCTTTTTCTAGGTCAAAAGGAGATGGGATGGTTTAGTCAATTCTTGAAAATCTTAAAATAGAAATTCCAAAAGTAGGTCACGCATCCTTGAAATCCAAAAACAGGATCAAAGATTATTCCTCCCGGAAGTTGTTTCGTTCCAGGAAACGAGAGGGGGAAGGGGATATAAAAGTGACTCGATGATAAGAGAGAGGTATATACAGGGTGATTCTTAAATATCTAAAAATAGAACCAGTTCCAGAAAACGAGAGAGAGCGAGGCTTTAGTAGCATGTTATGAATAATGTTATGATTATTAGAAATCTAACAAATTCCTGGGAACCCCAAAGTGGGCCATATGTGCATATTGTTAAAAACCTGAAAATTGAAATAGCTCCTGGAATTTTAGCGACCTCTAGGGGTATCAATTCTAACAAATCTAACAAAGGCCAGTTTTTAGAAATCCCTAAGTTCATTAATCCTTTTCTAAGTCAAAATTGGGAGCGAGGGGTTAAAGTTCATTTGCTTTTTTTTACGTCAAAAGGAGGGGAAAGGACCGATAAGTTGGCCAATTTTTGGAAATGTCATTGGCCTGAGGGTTTATTGATCTAGACCGGAAGTGATGGTTGGATCAATGGTGAAAGAAATCAATCAATCAATAATCCACTAGATACTGAGTTACGCAAAATATTACAGCCACCTGCAAACGAATTCTAAGGCGATAGAATCTCTAAAATAAGCATTCCAAATAAATTACGCATCTTTTCTAGGAAATGGAAAATCCTGTTGTAACTGGTTTTGCACATGTTCTGTATTGTTCCAAGTAATATGAAGAGCGGCATGTTCCTCCTTGATTCAACAACATGGGTATAAACTGTTTAAAAACGTGGTCGACATCAATACCACCGAAAAATATAAAATACTTCTATTACCAAGTAAAGTAATCGGGCGAAAACAGCTGATTTTAAACGTGTTCTACCTAAATATTTCCCTGAATATTTTAAGGTGGAAGACAGAATTGGTCAATTTAATACTTGAAATTCCAAGAATGAGCTTATGTCGAGTTTCAGGTGTACTACTGGTAAAACCACAATCATATTCACCAACGAATAACAGCAACACTGCGCGTATTTAAAGACTTTGAGGATGTGAGCTCTACACGGCTGGTATTAAACACAGTCACTTATTTAATATATAAGAATATGAGCTCGAAGGAAATGGTTCGATGGACTTGAGAAAATGCTATCATAATCTTCTCGTTTCTCTAAGAAAAAGACAATAATTGAAGGTACAAAGTTTAAGTTGGTATACCCTACAAAATAGAACTTGCAAATTTAAATTTAAACATCTTACACATGTTTATTTAATGCCGATGATTCAACTAACGACATTTTGAAATGCATATCTTGTAATTCTGTTTATATTGGACTTATGAACTTTTATATTAGATACCAATATCACATTAGATGTTACAAATATAAACACACAGACAAACCAAATTATGCCAAACATTTAATAGTAAATAATAAATTTTTGTATTTTTGTAATAAAAAAGACAGATTAGATGCTATGGAAGCATTAGAAACGTATACATACATGCAGAAAATACCCTTAATAAACGAACAAGCTGATCTGAACTCAACTATAAAATATATTTTAAATATTAAATTATAATTTACATCTAGTTTGCTCTTTCACCTTAATGATCTATTACCATAACTACTTATTACTAGTTTACTTGCATGTTTTCTCTTGATAATGTATTGAAATGCGTATAGAAATAAATAATGATGTAACAGTATTACATAATAAGAGAGGTAAGTAGGCTATTACGTACTAGTGTCGTAACATAAAACGAGTGCATATAAGTATTACCAGCTGAGTTGTGTACTATTCTTTTCCTACTCGTGAAGAGTATACGAGGAGTGACCTAAATGTATTACAGCATTTTGTGGTTCACTTCAATTTCCACATTAAAAGTTAGAGCAAAACAAAATTAGAACTAGTGACGCCATTGGTTTTGTTAGTTACCCTGAAATTAAAAAAATTAATCCCACTTTTTTATGGTTAATGATGAAAGGAAACTTTATTTTATTAACAGAAGTTATTGTTCTAAAGTAATGTCAACCTTAAATAAGTACTAAGTAGTACCGGTAAGTTAAGGGAGAGACTGATATGTTATTGTATTTCGAACTATTGAAACTTGTTGACGATGACGGGCTATAATTATTACTACTGAAGTAAACGACACAGGTCCTCATGTAGGTTTTGATGTCTTTGACAAAACTTTCTAATCATAACTGCTACTTTCAAATTTGTCACTTTTAATAAATTCTATACTAAATTGTAGCGGAAGTTTGGCATTTATTCAACACAGACGACTGTCTGCTACGTTTTATCACACACAGGTGCTTTAAAAGTCAACAGATCATTACTACATACCTCATTTACGGAATTGTTCTTAAGTTAGTTTTATTTCAATTAATCAAACGAAAAATTGTAGTAAAAATATATAATGAGTAGCACAAATCATTAATGCATCCAAGTATGTAGAATTTGCTTATTTTCATCTTTTAAAAATAACTAAAGTGATAACTTGTAAAACTTGATAGATTAGATCATATTTAAAATTATCATTTAATGTTCTTCCAGCCTAGCACTGATTCGTCTGTTTGTTTGACATACATACGTGCGGTCACAGTCTACACATGGAATCTCACATATGCTTTGATCTCCTTGTTTGTATTTGGTTTTTGGGTTACGTAATATTTTCCGATCAATTCATCCGTCTTAAACATCATTTTGATGTTGTATTTTTTTAGAATTCTGCTAATCGGGTCCGTTGTTTCTTTTATGTACGGTAAGAGCACTTTGCTTGTTTCTCCTTTTTTCCTTCTTCTTTTTCTTTTTTGACTTTTGGACATTTTATGCGGTGAATCCGTTTTGTAATGAAGCTAACTTTAGTGTTTTGACCACGGCGCGTAGTTGTACTGGATGGTGGTAGGATTGAGCATTCAGGTATTGGTTGGTATTAAAGCAATGAGAGTTTGCCAAAACGTCGTGGAGTTAACAATGGTTCTTACAAGAATCTTATCAACACACGAGATCACGGACCCAGAAGGAATAGAAATACATACAACACTCATGTGCGTGTGTGTGGGTAGGTGTGTTATATATATATATATATATATATATATATATATATATATATATATATATATATATATATATTTAAACGTAACAGTTCTAATTCGTATCACCTAACTGCATCCGCATAGTAAAGTGTCGTTATACGTATGTTGCACACATAGGAGTAGAAAAAAGAGATTGTGGGATTGTATCTAAAACATTAGTGCTATTAAATATACAATTTTACGAAGCAGGGTTAAAGTATATGTACTAATCAGTAGTTGTTAGGAATCTGCTTATGTTAATTCAGTTTTTGCTCTTTGTCGTATTTTAAAATGGAATGAATTATTGAACAAAGAGTTTGGTTGAAGTTTTGTGATCTCAACGTAATTACTCGTGTAAAATGGTACGGAGCCTCTGCAGTACTCTCTAAGCGAGAAAATCGCACGTCTTTGAGACATTTCCTGCGTGTGAATGTGGCGCGCACTTCTCAACGCATTTTTGGTAACATCATCTCCGACGACCGCCGGAACGAAAACCCAGTGTACGTGACTGAAGGCTCTGCCATTGCTACATAACTATTCTGTTAAAGTAAAAATGTGTAGAGTACGTAAGTAAAGCTTGCATCCAGGAAATCCTATTTTAGCACTAGCACCTACGACGTCCAAACGCAAGATCTCTGCGGTTGTTGCCATCTAACAACACTCCCGTCTACTGCTCAATGTCGCAATAAAGGATGATTTGAGCTGGCTTATTAACAACTCGGGTACGGTAAATAAACTAAGTTAGACGTCCGGTAAAATTTGAGGATTGGGCGGTTGGTGTCGGCATTGACATATCTCTCCTGCCACCTTCACATTCTCGTCCTTAACCGAATCATTTACTTGCTGATCTGTTTTCTCGTCATTTGAGTTTCCGAAATAGACGTTTAGCCAGTGTAGTTTTAAATTCGACACCGCCGCCACTTGTCGCAAAGTTATCACGCCTTAGCCACTTCGTCAGAACGTGTAGTGCCAATCTGATGTCTAGCATGATTGGTTCCTTAGATATCCTAGCACGTACCTTAGCCCTTCGGCAATTGCTACTAGCTCGCTATGGAAGTTCCTGAATGGCTGGTCCAATAACGCTCTACCGCAGAGGGCACCAGCTCAATGGTGTTGGTTCCTGTTTTCGTCTTTTGCTTACGTATCTCAGTCCATTCAGCACTATTGTGGTCACTCCTCCACATCTATGCTAGACTCTAAGCGATTTTATTTGTTTTGTAGGATAAAATCTAATGGAAACATCATACTCAAAACTAATATATCCATCGCTAAGTGGTTTTGTACGCACTAACCGTCTTGATGGCTATTGTTTGTTGTGAGCTTAAACTGCATTATTTCTCTAGAAGGCCTAATTTTCTACTCCACACTTCCTAACTGTGCAACACATCCGCTGCATCAGGTCTTCATATATTGTTTTAGGCACCGGTGCTTTGATACTACACGTTGGTTTAATTCGACTGCAGTATGTTCCGTATAGCTTCAGTATTCGGTGTGTTTTCCACATCGCTCGCTGTTTGCCGAGGTTTCTGTTGTCATGTAGAAAGTATCTCTCTCACAGCACTTCCGCTTTTCGGATGCCCTGATCGTCATCAACCGAGGTTGTCGTGCGAATTTTTACTAGACTGCTTACATGCATCTGTACCCTCGCTTCGCATCTTCGCGGAACGGCTAATGGTCGTTTAGATTTCCGGCCGATCCTGTTGACTTCTCTTTTAGTCTTTCACGACGGTACGATTGTATGCAGTTTTTTTGCGAGACATTGAAACGACCTTGAGGTTTTTTGGGTAAGCGTTCGTTACTTCCCGTGCGGATTCGACGATTTCTACTGCTTCCTTTCAATATCCCAGGTCGAACTCACCCCGTATCTGTAACATTATACTCGCGCAAGATGTCGTACATTTCCGCGGTTCCGGAAATCAAGTGAGATATATTCAGTACCCTGCGATCTATAGAACGTTAGGCCTCGTTAAACACGAGTAATTGCCTAACGTCGATGATTTTCGATATTACAGTACCTCACGCGTCTTCATAGTTATCGCCTCATATTTGCTATTTCACAAACATCGTCTAACGCTTGTGTACTCGGTCAAGTTTGGGGATAAGCCATTTTACGTCGTAGGCATTGCTTGTTGGTGGTAAACAAACTGGTACTGTGTAAGACGTTAAACTTCCCAGAATTGATTTAAACCCTATCGTTGAAATTAGATCGTCCGCTAGCTCTCCGACTAGCGTCGACAACAATCCCTTACTGTGATCGTTGACGCAGCTTTTGGATCCTCCGGCTACCACGCACTCTGTCGGAAAGCAAATGATTTTTCCATCGCAAGCGTGTAGTTTCTGTATGGAGCAAATGTCAATATTCGCGTTTTTTCGTGTCTTAAAGAGATTATCTGTAGCATAGTTAGTCTTACTTACGCTTAATCTTGCGGCTGCCTGTCACACAATCCGGTCATTATGTTGTGCGTGTTAGTATCTATAATTGGACTTGGCCTTCATACTGTACTTTAATGACGTCTAGCTCCCAAAACCAACTTCCTACGCAGCTTGGTACTAGTCACATTTATTACGGTGACTTTCATTTGCCGGTACGCAGTGAACACAAGCCATACGTATAGCTTGAAGTGATTTTTGATGCAGTTGAGAAAGATCACCAACAAACAAAGAGAAGGACAGTACAAGTTAGAAGAACAATAGCCTACCTTTTACATGGTCATTTCGAGTATCTCGCAATGGTGGAATAAGGTTATAGATAGGAATTAGTAACTCCCTAACAACACATCGAAATAAAACTGATTCGATACGGGCATGTCTGGAGAATGAAGAGCACATGACTGCCCAAAAAGATTATAATTATATTTATAGGGTTTCTGGCATTATACAGAACAGGAAGCTGTAACGTGGTCAATATTTTGCAAGCTACAATTCTATAGAAGTATTGTGATTGGGAGCCTTTGGCCCACCACAATCTAGCAAGTATAGCCCAGCAGCTACCGAAGGTAATTAGAGAATTTTGGATGCGTGATCAGAAAACATATTACTTGCACTAGCTTAGTATCAATGTTGAAAAGCATATACCCGTTTAATAGTAATAGTAGGTGCCATCAATTTGCTAAAATACAAATCTAAATGTTCAGAAAAGGTGTAAATAACCAACAAATTAATGCAAACCTTAGATTTTACATATCAACTCAAATTAGCGGATCACCACCACGAATATTAAGTTAGCAAACGAAATATTAAAAGTACATAAATTACCGAAATTTTTAATTGTGCAGAAAGTAGTAATACGTCAGTCATTCGTTAATTGTAAACTTCACTGTTGACTCAACGCAATAATTGTAAGTAAACCTAAAAACGTAGACCCATGAGCTCAATGAAATAGGTACTAGCATTAGTTAGTAGTTGTACCTCACTCAAACAGATTTTCATGTATGCGTAACTGCCTGTACGTACAGTTAATAATAAACAAAAGATGCTCGTTCCACTAAGTCTCTATCTTAAATGACAGATAAGTACTTACACCGATATTAAATAGGGTTACCAAAAAAAGTTTACAAATTTAGCGATATAAAAGCCACAGTTACATTTTGTAAATGTAAACTGACAGTAAATACTCAAGAAGTAACTGATAACTTACAGTTATTAAATAGAAGTTAAACACATAATATATGAATACAGAATACGCGAGTAAGTAAATTTTTCATGTAGAATTGGTTCATTTAACCAAATTTTAATATTGTAGATAACGTGCAACTGGCAGAAATAATCAAATAGTCTAAGAAACAACTATACCCAGTATATGAGCTACCCAATTTCCACTGGTGCAAACCGTCAGTAGATGGATGTCACATAACTTGTTCACATAGGGCGTATGTTTCGACAATCGGCAGGTGGAATAAATTTAATTGTATACTAACCTTTCACAGTGCATACGTAGAGATAATGTTTATAATGTAAAAAGGAGTTTTAATTCTGCAAAGTGACAATGTAAACTTTCAAATTATCGTAGGTACTTTTACTGATTCTAAATAAAATGAGTGATTAGATAGCTATCTATCAACTTTAACAACATATATGCATGCAGTTACATATATTTTAATATCTATGGAAGTTTTGTGTAAACAATTAAATTAAATTAAAATAATTCTTAATCTCTTAAATCAATTATTTAAATTAATTATGTCTAAGAGAATAACCAGAATAACCAAGTGTAATACAATGCGATTGGATAGGGCAATTAATAAGTGTTGCACTTGTGATAACAAACGGCAAATAGTGGAAAAGGAAATTACTCTCTTAGTTGACACTATAAAAAACCAAAGTGCAGAAATTGATTCTCTACAAAAGTATATATCTAGACTTAAACAGCAACATGGATGCACCTTAGAGGAATGTATTAGCATGGAACATTCCCTCCTGGATGAAAAATGCGCATTTCTGAACAATTACAGAAATACCAATCGGTTAATCAATCTCTGCGTCAAGAAATTATGGATCTAAAAACATCTCATTTCACCCCCGACGTAAAAGATGTTTCGACCCAAACAGTGCTGACTAAAAACAACCAGAAAAGGAATCTGAAGTGCAAAAAGGATAATGTACACAAGAATGTAATTTCCACTGCTTCGATCTGTTTAAAGACCGCACGTACTTCTGGATGCACAGACAAGGACACTTTTATAAGTAATGCCCTTCACCTATGATATGGTATGTCAAACACTCCCTACTTAAAATAGAACGATTCGAAGATTGTGCTCTCTATAAATGACCAAAGCGCAATAAAGCGCAATATCCATAAGGGTGAGAATTTTGTGACTCCCTCCTCTTTGAACTATTTAAAGACGCCATGTCCCTCAAAACACACAGTGGTGGACGGTTCTGTAAGAAATAACCTTTCCCTTTTAGAAGAAATGTTCTTATCCGATTCACACCTGGCTTCTGAAAGGCACAGGTTACAGAAAGAAAATTTCAAACTAATGACCAATCAATCCGAGGCCATCCATAACAGTAAACTTCAGCCCATCATAACATCTAAAGTTCTGATTCTGGCAGATAGCCAAGGACAAAACCTGGCCAAGTTGTTCTCTAAGGTGCTACCTCAAAGTAAATTTTCAGTTTGTTGCTTGTTTAAACCAAATGCGACTTATGAACAAGTGATATCATGTTCTTCAGAACATGTCATCAGATTTCATTAAGAATGACGCCGGTACTAATAGCGCCATTCGAAATTGAAAAATTAGCCATGCTTGTTTTGTGAACACTTTTCGTAACACACTTCACATAAATTGTTTTATTGCTAATATTCCTTTTGTTGAAGGCAATGGCTCTTATAATAGGCATGTTTATGATATTAACTCTCAGTTGTACTTCTCAGCGTTCAATTTTAGTAACGTGAGATGTATATGTGTAAATAGTGTACTTGATACTGGGTGCAGTAAATATAGGGGGGTGCACTCAAGTATGGGTGACAAAATCAAACTAGTACGCCATATTTGTGATTCATACTCTTCCAATAATTATACCAACACCAATAAAGGTAACATAAAGACAAACATGAACTTGATATATGAAAATGTAAACTTTCCCCACTATAACACAATAAAATACTTTTTTGTTTTTTTTTTTTGTTTTTTTAATGGTGTATTTTAAATTATACAATTTAAACGTTTCGATAACACTTACAGTTATCTTCGCCAGTATCTGTTAAAAATTGTTAAAGATGTTGTAAACAATTTTGTCAAAGTTGAAAAATTAAGACTTTGACAAAATTGTTTACATCTTTAACAATTTTTAACAGATATTACTCAGTAGTAATAACTGTAAGTGTTATCGAAACGTTTAGATTGTATAATTTAAAATACACCATTAAAAAAACCCAAAAAGGTAAGTATTTTATTATGATATATCTAACTCCCAAGCTTATGAATTGTTTTTTTAACCGAAGCCCTAGGAATAACTGCCATCAGCTAGGAAAAAATAATAAGGTAACAACCGAAGATGCTTGTAACGTAAACCTGACTAATAATAATTATATTTCGTTATTACACCAAAATGTTCAATGTCTGTCAAATAAGCTGCTTGACTTAGAGTTAATAACTAATAGGAACGTTATGATCTCTTACTTTTAAGTGAACACTGGCAACACCCTGAAAAATTTTTGTCCCTAATGATGGACCAATACTCGATAGTGTCCCACTTCTGCCGACCTGCAATGAAACATGATGGAACTGTAATTTATAAAATAAATGATCTGAATTTAAAAATCGCGGCTTTGAAACCAAAAACTGTTCCATGTGAAGCTCACTTCGAATTTTTGGAATTAGGGTATTAGAGCTAAATATAGTTGTAGTAGTTATATATCGGCCTCTAAATAGCAATATCCAAGTTTTTATAGATCTTTTAGGTACTCTCTTAGATGAAATATTTCACTTAAATACTGAGATAATAGTGTACGGTGATTTCAATATTAATTTCCTGGAGAAGGAACATACCAACACTGCATCACTAACGGATCTTGCTTCATTGTACGGTCTGGTGATAACTTTAAATGAACTTACCAGAGTTATTAAAAAATCGAAAACTTGCCTTGATAACTTTCTGGTTTCTGGAACACTAAACGTCAATTGTCAGAACCTCAATCTAGCGATTTCAGACCACTATGCCCAAGTGTTACATGCACCTCTTAGTAAAAAATTGGCCAATAAATGTGAAATAATTAAAAAAAAAGATATTTTTCTACTGAAAATTGTAATATTTTCCTCTCCCTCCTGAAAGATGAAAATTGGAACAGTGTTTAGATATGTTCTGACCCGAATGAAGCTTTTATTTCTTTTTTTAATCGTTTGAAGTATTTCTTTGACTTACGCGTTCCTATAAGAACAAATCATGGAAACGTTTCAAACGTATCTGCCAAAAAAAAATAACAAAGCATGGATCTCAAATGAATTGTATAAACTTAAACAAAAAGTTTTGGACTATAACATTTTATCAGGTAAATACCCAATCTTACATACAGCCTACAAACTTATCAAAAATTATTGATTTCCTCTAAAAAACGACATTTTGATAACATAATAAAATATTCTTCGAACAAATCGCAAACCACATGGAAGATTATAATTTCTTTAAAAAAGACCAATACTTTTCGTGACATGAAAATCTATGATGATGATGTTCCCGTTACAAACTTCAAAGCCGCAGAATTGTTTAATGTCCACTTCTCGAGATTTAGCAGGAAACATAACACGTTGCCTTCCGATTCGCAAACACTCATTTCATCAACACCGCAATCAATGTTTTTTAAGCCACTGTATGACAATGATGTTTTATGTATAATTAACCCTCTAAAGAAGTCATCATCGCATGGAATTGATGAAATTGATTCCAGGATCTTGAAGTTATCGGGACCCTCCGTTATCAGCCCTCTTTGTTATAATCAGCTTGATCTTCCAAACAGGCATATTCCCCAAAAGTCTAAAAACGTCAATCATTAAGCTACTTTTTAAATCAGGGAATCCACACGAAATAGGCAATTATAGGCCAATCAGCTTAGTCTCGTCGTTCTTTAAAGTGATTGAATATGCCATTAATGAACAGTTAACTAAGTACTTAATAAAGTATTTGGACAGTTCTCAATATGGTTTTATCAACAATGGATCAACCAATACTGCGCTGTGTGATTTTGTACGTGAATTGGTTACTTCCGTGGACAAGCATCTTCACACGTTAAGAATGTTTATCGATTTTTCCTCTGCCTTCGATAATGCAGACCATATACTCTTATTGCAGAAGTTAAGTAGGTATGGAATTTGTGGAAATTCTCTAAAGTTATTTGAATCCTATCTATTTAATAGATTTCAAATTGTGAAAATGCCCAACGGTCATCAAAGTAACAGCTCTTTAGTGTTATCAGGCGTTCCTCAAGGATCGATCCTAGGGCCATCTCTATTTTTAATCGTTGCCAATGATTTAGTTCCTTACCTCCCGTACAAAGCTAATTATGAGAACATGTTTGTTAACTGTTATGCGGACGATATTAACATTTTAATTAGATCTAAGAAAGCATGTGACGTGGTTAGAAAAACAGAATAGGTATTTGACAAACTGCAGATTTGGTGTGATGACAACAATTTAGCTATAAACCCTATAAAAACAACATTAATTCACAATAAAATACTTATCTTTTTTGGGTTTTTTAATGGTGTATTTTAAATTATACGTTTCGATAACACTTATAGTTATCTTCGTCAGTAGTAATATTAGTTAAAATTGTTAAAGGTGTTGTAAACCGAAAAAATATAAGTATTTTATAATGTGTGGTAATGGTGAAAGTTTACATTTAACATTAATTCAATTTGGGAATCCACGCAATACGGTGCGTTTCGAGCCTGTTGTTGGTTTTACAATGTCGAAATCAACCAAAATGCTTGGATTAACGATTAGATCGGATCTTAATTGGTCCTCGCATATTGATCAGGTTTGCGCAAAGCTTTATAGAAGCTGTTACTCTCTAAATTTTCTTAAAACCTTCGTAAATCAAAATACGTTGCTTCTAATATACTATGCTCACTTTCATTCACACTTAGCCTACAATATTGTCAACTGGGGAGGAAGCTCTCACGCCGAAAGAATTTTAAAACTACAAAAACGTGCTACGAGGATAATAAGTGCTCTTCCATCTACAACACGTTGTAAGTTATACTTCAAGAAATTAAAAATGCTAAGTCATTGATGTGTACAGGTTGTCCCATTTTCAAATGTTTTACGAGGTATCTCGCTTATTTTTTAGGTTAGAACCTTGCGGTTTTTGTGACACCGTCCTTTTTTTTAGTGAAACCAAAGATGCATTAATCAAATTTGCCATAGCCATCTTAGTTTGTGTGCTACAGGGTAATTTTGGAAAAATTGCATTTTCAGTCATCCCCTGTAACTCTGTTATTGTCAGACACATTAAAAAAGTAAAAACTGATATTTGGAGATTTTTTTACGCAGAATCCAGTGACGTACTCAGATTTTCTTTAGAGGTCACAGTTTTTGAGATATTGACATAACCTACTTTTTTTTTATGGAACACCCTATACATTTTTTTAAAATCTTCTTTCCCTTGCCAAGAGCTTTTCGAAAATATAGCATAGTGTATATTTATTTTTATAAATAACGCGACAAAATGATGTAATTTACATTGATAATAGTGGATAGCCGTGGGTAACCATGGTAACGCAAAAAACAAAATAATTAACGTTCTGCCATTACTTAGGTATTTGATTTTTGAAGTTTCTGCTTCTCTCAAATTATTCCTTGTTACATTTTCTCAAATTTAGTGCTGATATTTATTGTTATTCGTTGTTTTTGTTTATTGTTATCGTTCTTGTTCTTGTTGTTGTTGTTGTTTAATTATTTTTTAATATGGCTCAAAACCAAAAATTTGAAAACTTTGAGAAATATGATATGAATACCAGCTTCATATTATCTAATGAAAACGCAGACCAGGCCTTAGAACTCTATCTGAACAGGTCAGTTAATCTTTACGTTAGAATTTGTATTTATTTTATATACCTACCTATTTTGTCATATAGATATCCCGAAAGAAGACAACCCGACAGAAGGATATTTCAACAATTAAAATTTAATCTTTGCCAACATGGATGTTTTGACAAACCTCGTCCCCGAGTTTATAACAGAGAGAACGAGGAATCAGAGATCAACGTTTTAGCAGTTGTTCAAGCCACTCCTGAAACCTCGTGCAGGAAAATAGATGAAGAGACCTGTGTGTCTAAAACAAAAGTGCAAAGGATTTTAAAAAAACATAATTCAAACTCTACAAGTATAAGCTTGTTTATCATCTGCACCCTGGTGATGCTGAACGTAGATTGGAGTTCTGCAATTGGTTTATAAATATGAAAACTCATGAAAAAATAATAATTTGGTTAGACGAGGGACATTTCACAAGTTCGAGAATTCTTAATAGACACAACTCGCGGTTTTGGAGTCAAGCAAACACCCACGTGATTTTTCCTAGAGAGCGTCAAAGTACGGATTTAATGTCTCCTGCTTTATTTTTAACCGAAAAATAGTTTACAAGATTTATGAAGAAAACCTAAACTCTAATGGGTACTTACAAATTCTACAAGAAAAAACTATGAACATTTTAGAAGATATTCCACTGGCTCAACTGAACGATATATTCTTCCAGCAGGATGGGGCTCCAGCCCACAATGCTAGAATAATACAAAACTGGGTAAATGAACGTTTTCCCAGGAGATGGATTGGAACAAATGGACCTGTTCGATGGCCACCACGATCACCGGATCTCTCGGTTTTGAATTTTTTTTGTGGGGGTATTTAAGGAATAAAATTTATTCAAGGCAATATGCCACATGCAACAATTAAAAATTGCAACGGAAAATGCTTTTGCAGAATTACGAAGACTATCAGTTATGTTGGAAAATGCTATTAAAAGAATTTATAAATTTTGTGAAACTTGTAGGAGACATAATGGTTTGCAATTTAAACAATATTTGTGATTAATTAATTATTTTGTGTTTTATCAATGTAAGTTATTGAAAAAAATCATTTTGTCACGTTATTTATAAAAATAAATATAGACTATGCTATATTTTTGAAAAGCGCTTGGCAAGGGAAAAAAGATTTAAAAAAAATATATAGGACGTCCCATAAAAAAAGTAGGTTATGTCAATATCTCAAAAACTGTGACTTCTAAAGAAAATCTGAGTACGCCACTGGATTCTACGTAAAAATTCTACAAATGTCAGTTTTTACATTTTTAACATGTTTGACAATAACAGAGTTACAGGGGATGACTGAAAATGAAATTTTTCCAAAATCACCCTGTAGCACAAAAACTAAGATGGCTATGGCAAATTTGATTAGTGGATCTTTGGTTTCATTAAAAAGTAGCACCGTGTCGCGAAAACCGCAAGGTTCTAACCTAAAAAATAAGCGAGATACCCCGTAAAACATACGAAAATGGGACAACCTGTACATCCTTGAAATTTGCTGTTTCGCATACGCTCACAAAACCTCACTTACAAAGTCGGATCATGATTACAGTACTAGATATAAAAACTTACTTGACCAAGGGACACATCACGCTACTCTTTTTCAAAAGAATATTGTGTTCGCCAGCTGCCAGATCTTTAATGCACTCCCGAATTAAATCTATCTGTTTCTCTAGTTTTAAAAAGAACTTAAAACATTATTTACTTAACAAAAACCTCTACAGTATAAAGGAATATTTTCAAATTTAACAATCTAGTCTTGACTGTATTTTGTCTGCTGTACATCTCTATGACAATTATTACATTCCTGCCATACCTCATGTACCGAATGTATTGGTAATAAACAGTACTATTATTATTATTATCATTCAAACAGACCCATACAACGACAGAAAGACAGTTGTAATGTACAGAAAAAGTACAAAAACAGTCCAGAGAAGTCCTGAAGCAATAGATGCATATTTAAAGAAAATGTAATAAATTATCTATTCACGACATTGATATCATGTTACTAAGAAAAACATCTTCCGAGACAAGCTTGTTATTACGTTGTACACATTACTGCTAGATGGCGTAGCCACGACATTTAGCGTCGAACTTATATAGTTATAAGTAATAAGGTTAATTTCAATGTAGACATAAAGTAAATAAATGTATACAACGATGAGTTACATCATTATTTATCCCCACAAAATGTAAACTTCTAAATTAATTAGAGAATACCTAATGTGCACGACATACAGGTATCGAAAAATATTATTGCGGGTCTGACTTATAATAAGCTAGAAAGAAACCCAATAAGCATTATATGAGAGTGAGAGAGACATAACTTCACCGATGTTGCCACTTGTACATATTTGCAGTAGGCACAAAATATGAACTACTTAAGTCTCCTTCAATCCAGCTTTAACATTTCTAACGAAACCAAAGCAATTAAGATGATGTTGAAAAGTCGCGTGTTCTTTGAAACTATTAAGTAAATGCTTTACACTTAAACATTAAATGATAATACCTCAAACATCGAAGTTTATTGTAATTGCGAATTTATGACATGGTTGGATTACTACTCGTAAGAAGAACCAAGAGGTAACTTACGAGAGCTACAAACAAGAACATTAATATTTACATTGATAGTATAACTTAAGTTTAAGGTTTAACTTTAGCATTATGATTCTTATTGAAAAACCAACTATTTTTAAGAATGAACAGAATAGGGGAGACCGGGGCTAGTTGTCACAATTTTTACTAATACTTTTTTTATTAATTACTGTTTCTTATTTTTTCAACAATTGTTAATTCAGTACATACCTATATGTCTTGTGAACATACAGAATTAAGTACCAGTGATTATCACATTAAAAAACATTCGAGAAATCTGTGACAACATGCCCCGTGAAGGGGTATGTTGTCACAGGTTTTATAATTTATTGGCTAGGACATGTCGTCTTTATTTTTAGGCATACAAAGGAAATAAATTCAAATAAATATTTCAATAGGTATTTATTTTATAAAGTTAACAAACGATGAAAGCAATTACATATCGTCATCGGTATCACAGTTATGACACACATAATATGGATTTCCATCAGTACACTTTTCAAGAGACCAATTCTTGCATTGAGTGTATTGCAACCAAACTTTCTTGGAATCACTATAGTTTTCTTCACAAATCAAGCAAAATGTTTCACTTCTTCCTCTTCTTCTTCGGATGGAGGTGCAGGTGATTTTTTGGGTTTCTTTCTATAAGATTTGCCTCAAAAGACTTGCTTTTTTACATTGCCTGTGGATTTTGAACATTTTGATGCCTCCAACTCATTTTTTACGGGAGTGTCGGTCAAAATAGAAGATTTACGCTTCCTGCGCTGTTGTCTGCTAGATTTTCTATCCCCGGCTTTAGGCAGAGGGCGAATAATCTCTGGGGAAAACACAGGGCTCCGTCTGCTTTCCGCAGATGTTAAAGGTCTTGAAGGATACAGCTGAGAAGTTGACGGTTCAGCTTCAGTAAAAGAATCTGTGCGGGAGCTTGATGGTTCTACTGGCGGAAAAATGTCTGGTCGATCTGATCGTATATTATCTGCATCCACTGAATTTTCTGCAGAAACATGTTCTACATTAGGCCCTACGTTTTCCACAAGTGCACGATCTGTTACATAACTTGGGAAAAAATCTTGGTCCATGAAAATGTCTTTGTTAAATGGATATACACCGGTAACGCGAAATCCTCATGTGATATTATTGGTACAATTGCCATTAGAAGAGCAGTAGCAACGATTCCTGGGATATCGTAAATTGTTATAGTCTTTCCAAGATTAGTTTTCATCCAGGAAGCACAGGAAGAATTTATATATTTTTTTAATGAGCCAAAAACGCCCCTGTCCAATGGCTGCAACTTATGGCTGCAATGCGGAGGAAAAGAAAGCGTAACTACGCCATTTTCCTTAGCATAGTTCAGCGCAGGTATTGAAAGATGTGACTCATGGCTATCCAATAAGAGTAAAATGAGGCTATTCTTAGTGCACTTTACTGTGCCAACAAGGTGTTTCATGAAAATTAATAAATTCTCTTCCTTCATCCAGCCAAATGGGTTAGCTGCCCCAACACTACCAGTGCGCGCGTTATTCAAAAAATGGTTTTTAAAATGCACTCTAGGGAAAATAAATAGTGGGTGGATACTATTTCCAGCAGCAGATACCGCAAGAACCACCGTGACAAGCGTGCCTTTCTCAGCTGAGGTGAGTGAACCAATTTACCTGACTCCTTTTCTAGCAACTACACGATCTGGTCGTTGAACGGTAGTTCCTCCAGTCTCGTCCATATTGTAAATATCAGACGGAGAAAATTTATGGCGTCCATACAAAATGCCCAAATTTGTGAAAAAGAGTCTACATTGATTTTATTAAAGCTCGTGGCCCTTGACAAGCTAGTTGCTTGTGGTGTTCGTATTGACAGCCTTGGGTGTCTCTTCAAGAAGCTTGAAAACCAGTCGGGACCTGCCATAGATGTATCACTCCAGGAACGCGGCATTTGTTTCTTAAGAGCTTTAGCATAATCATATACAAGTCTCCTCACTTCATTCGGAGTGAGCCCAAAATATATATCTGAAGCTCTTTTAGATATTCTTCTAATTGGAGCTCTTCGGCCTCATTAAATACTTGTCTAGGTTTCTGGTAGCCCATAAGAACACTGGCAGTTTCTGAAGCAAGTTCTTCATTGGTAATTTTTTTGCAAAATCTTGCCGACTAGCCCCGTGAATCGCGTGACAACTTGCTCCAAACGACATTTTGAAATCAATTAACCTGAATTTTTGTGTACAGACAAGAAAGCTTGAATATTTTGGCATAACATTACAGCTTATCAACCCCACAAAAAGTAGATCATATAAATTTTACCCT
Source organism: Vesta saturnalis (assembly GCA_036346205.1). NCBI lineage: Eukaryota > Metazoa > Arthropoda > Insecta > Coleoptera > Lampyridae > Vesta > Vesta saturnalis. The sequence goes on along the minus strand of JARFJB010000418.1, from coordinate 5,245,830 downwards.
TAATTCAGCAGCGAACTTCACAAAACACAAAACTTCCAAGCAACAAAAATTACTTTACATACACACCGGCAAACTTTTTCTAACTGACGCAATAAGATGCAGCGGGGAGGTTTGAAGTTTTCTTGGAAGGCCGTTATATGGTTTAGGAAGTGGTCGGTAGATGGCACAAAGCTTCATTTCTGGTAATATATTTAGTATTCATATTGTGACAATATGCCCCTGTGACAACTAGCCCCGGTCTCCCCTACACTTTTTCAAAACTCTACTTCATAAGATTTTTGAAAAGACCTCTTGCGCAAGGCAGTAACCCAATGTGTGATAAAATTCAGTTCGGGTGTTTTGTAACATTTCTTGGGTGATACTGTTTAAAGAGTCTGTAATTTTGACACGAAGTTCGTCCAAATTGTTAGCACGTTCGTGCCTGTGCCCATAAATTTGCTGGGATACGTATCCCCAAACAAAAAAGTCGTTCGGCGCGATATCAGGTGAGCTAGGAGGATGTTTAATAGCACCTTTTCCACTAATAATACGGTTAGGGAACGTAGTTTCCAAAGACTGTTGAACCCTTATTGCAGTGTGAGCAGGACAGCCATCTTCTTGTTACCAAATGCCATCAAAATTTATATTGAGGTGTTGGACCTCTGGAACTATCTGGTTTCTCAACAGTTCTAAATATTTGCACGCATTCAAGTTTCCGTTGATAAAATGGACCAATTATGGAATTGCTTAAAATTGCTGCCCACAAATTAACTTTTTGGGGGTATTGTGTCCGGTAAGGAATACTAATGTGTTTATTTTCCCGAGAATAACCAACAGCGACAGACGGATTGTGATGTCCATGTAAGTTAAAAGAACACTTGTCGGTAAACAAAATATTTTCAATAAATCTTTCGTTTTCATTAGCCCGATTCATAAAATTCACAAAATTCCATACGACTTTCATGATCTTGTGAAGTTTGCAACTTATAGCAACGGCATTTATTCCTTTTCAAGATGTTGCGAAAATTTTTTGGTTCAATATTCACTTCTTCAGCAATTTTAGTACTATTTCACGGGAAATTAGTTTATTCTAAACTACACACTGCAATTTCTAGGAGTTCGTGCTCTTCGTTTAAGTTACGACCAAGATTCTCACCATCATTACCATCATTGCTACTGCATTTTCTACAATTATTTAAACATCCACAAATTTACAAACAGTACGCATAATAGTACTTTCTGATGGAATTGGCCTGTTTTCAAAGGAAAAAGCAAACCTGCCCATTATTTCTTGTGCAGTGCTTCCTAAATAATACTGCTTAATAATTTGTATTTTTTCTTCAGTGGAATACATGAGTATTGTTGATGGACTTGCAAAAACACTGATTTTCAATTCTCGTTGACAGTAGCAATTAAATGTGTCATTGATACTGGCCTACTCAAAAGACGCATGTATGGCATCACAGCTTCTAGTTTGTTGTGTATTTTCTCACTTAGCAGGTGAACTGATTGCACAGTCTTTGTTTTACTTATTATAAGTCAGGCCCGCGATAATATTTTTCCATACATGTATAAGGGTCAATGGCGTAACATAGGGGTTGTAATTAGGGTCAAATTATTGTGTGTGTTGACACAAACTTTACTATAAAATTATGAATATGGAGTAAAATACTGTGAATCAAGTTATGCATGTCACAAAACAGTGTACCTTTTATTTTTAGGTGATTCGTAAAACATTTTCGCTTCGTATTTTGTTTCTATCAAATAGCATTACCTACAATCCCGTTATAGCACCTACACTTTTTCTGCTGTACATAAATGACCTTATTTCTTCAACAACTAACCCCATCCATTGCTTTGCTGACGATAGCACTCTTCACTGTGGTTCATCTCAGTCTACTCATCGTGATAATCCAACTTCTATGTCAAATCAAGAAATTAAAGCTGAAATGGCAAATTTAATCAACAAAGATATTCAACGTATTCTCGAATAGGGAAGCAATAACCTAGTTAAATTTAATGCTAACGAAACTCAGTGTTGCCTTGTGTCCGCCAAAAAAGATCGATCATTTCCTGTTGTAAGTATGAATGGCTCAGTTCTTAAGTTTTCAGACTCTATTACTCTGTTGGGTATAACTGTATCTTCAAATCTCTCATGGGTTGACCATCTTCTGTCAGCTACCAAAACAGCTGCTCGTAAAATAGGCTTTTTGTATAGATCTAAGCAGTACTTTACCTCTCGACAACTCCTTCTTCTGTGTAAGGCCCAAATTCGGCCTCATCTGGAATATAATTCTCACCTCTGGGTTAGTGCTCCCCAATACGCTCACGATATCGTTGATCGTATTCAAAAGAGAGCGATTAGGCTTATAAATGACCCGTCCTTAACTTCTCACATACAGTCCCTTGAGCATAGAAGGATGGTTTCAGTTCTTTCTTTGTATTACCGTTATTACAACGGCTATTGTGCTGCTGAATTATATTCTTTGATACCATATCGGGATATCTTTACGAGAAACACTCGGTTCGCTTATTCACATCATCAGTATGCAGTACAAATCTCCACTTTTCGTACCAAACAGGCGCAATCCACATTTTTTACACGGCTTTTAAACTCTGGAATGATCTCCCTAGATAATGTTTTCCTCTCACGTATGGTATGAGAAAATTTAAGGTAGCTGTTCATAGGCATCTATTGGTAATTCATTATCCATCTATACATCCTACTAAGTATTCCTGAGTGCTTTAGCACGACAGGCCAAATTTAGCCTGTTCAGGTCCACAATCATAAAAAAAAAAAATACAGGTGAGGCAATATTGCAGACAATTCTGTATTTCATTAGTGTAGATAATCTACTACAATGGCTCCAAGACTGATTCCTTGTGATACACCAGTTGTAAATATTTCACTTATAGTCAATTTCGCAAGCACTATTTTGCAGAAAATAATGGTTTCTTCAAGTTTACGAATTATTTGAAAAATAGTGTTACACGTCACCAAATGAATGACACAAGAACTGCATCACTCCGTACATTGTTTTGGTTTCCCACTTTTTACTAATACAATCATTAGTAGGTCATTCAATGTTATCTATATTCGATTTTTGCTTTTGAAAGAAATAATTGTGTGTGTGTGTTGCATTTAACGTGAATAATAATGTCTCTGTTAAATAGTTTAGTTATCAAAGCCAGTATTTTAAGTACATTTAAGTTCTGTAAATAATGTAAAAATGCAGATGCATTTAATGATGCAGATTTTTCAGTGTAATTAAGTTTAACGGGCAAAATTTCTTGAATTTCGCAAATTTGAAATAATTCCTACCTTTCATACTTGAATGCATTTTGAACTTCGGGGGAAATTATCTATCGTTTAATTAAAACTGAGTTAGAATTTAGCCAATAATTTAGTGCATACTTAAAGAGCAATTAGGCATAATAATTCATATCTAATTCTAATTAAGTGATGTACACGTGCTACAAGTAAAATTGCAATTAATGACTCGACTCTATTCCATTGTATTTACCCATAATCAAGAGTTGTGAACAAAAAATTTGAGATATTAAATTCAAATACAGGTCACATAAAGAAAAATATGAACGAAATAGAGTCCGAAACCGATTTTCAGTCCCTATTATCAGATCGGGTTTCTTTCTTATTTGTTTTCTGTCCCTGTGGCTCAGTAGTATTTAGAGTTTTGACAGGAAGTTACAGTGCTTTGGGAATACTGACATATCATATCTAATCATCCTATATTCATATAATGTTATATGGCTTCTTGAAAATTGTACTGATTTATAATGCTGAAATTGTAGCTTTATTTCTAGAGACGAGATCATGACGATGTTGTGGGTTGTCGCAAGGTAGGCGTTTAAAAGGTTATATATCCCATTACTGTTCAGTTCTACATAAATATAAGACCCAAATTTTTTGCGATTACTTTCAACATTCCTATCCAATTCTGTAAGTTCATAATAACACTTAATAATAACCATATTTTATACAATACTTAACTTTCTAAGGTATTCAAATATTTTTCTTGCTAATGGTTATTGTTTATTTGTGAAAAGGCAATATTAATTAACTTGATCTCCGCTTCTTGGAATCATCTCTTTGAAAATGATTACGCACATCTGTATCTTTTGTACGGATTTTTCTCCTAAAGCTGTGGCCATTCGTGTAAAGGACGGATTTCACTTCAAGGACATTATTTTATTATGTTAAAATTAAACTTTCTATAATACACGATAATAATGTAATGCACCCTGCTTCAGCATTTAACGATGTAACAATATTTTTTTTTACCTTACAACGCACATACAGGGTGCATACGCTAAGTGGAATAAATTCTGTAACTCAAAGAGGTGAAGTCCGGGAGAACAATCATGATAGCCATTCTTTATAGTTGTTTCCAGCCCTCAATCTGGGAGTTACAGTTTCTCCATATAGCCCCCCCCCCGGGGGCGAAGCCACCCTTAACTATTTTTTTCAAATGTACGGGTAGATCAAGTAATACACCGAGTGCAAGCTTGTATTAAAAGGAATACAACGCAGTATTTATTTTCTCAAAATTTTAAACATTATTTTGTTGAACAAAAAAATCAAAATCAAAAATAATAAACAAATTAACGAAGTTTCATTTGAGAACTTTCTTAAACTAAACTACGATTTAACGACTTCTCTGCAAAAAAATTTTTACTTATAGGGTACACTCATAACTTTAAAGATGTACAAAATGGTATCCATTTGTTTCTTGATAAAGACCAATCGGTGATAAAAACCATTTCTCACGTTTTGAAACATGTCTTGTGGAATATTTCTGATTTCTGCAGTAATTCAGTCCCTCAGATCCATAGAGCGGTGGAGCGCCATCTTGCTGAAACCAAATTCTCTCATCCAAGTCATTTGGATTGTTATTTGGAAATAGACCCCTTCAGTTTGGAAGCAGGTCATTCGTGAGCATAGAAAGATATAACTGCCCACCAAGATTACCATTCAGAAAAAATGGCCCTACCACTCTATCTCAAATAATCCCAACCCATACGTTTAATTTTTGTGGATGTTGCGTGTTTCCCGCATCCAATGGGGATTGTGGTCAGACCAATAACGACAATTGTGATGATTCACCATGCACAGAGAAAGTATATTCATCCGAAAAGAAATTCCATTCCAACTGTATGTGACCATGGTCAATGAAGTCCATCATCCGTTCACAAAACTCAATTCGTCGGTCTGGATCTTCATGAGTCAATTCTTGTAGCATTTGCATCTTGTAAGCGTGCATTTTTGCAGTTTTTAGAACCTTAAAACAGTTCTATGACTGACCTCATTATCGCGCGCTAATTGCAGTCCCGAAATGAATAGCCAACAAAACGTTCAGCTTTCTATTTTCGTCAACTGCCTCTCTTCTTTGTCTTGGTAGATTCCTGACATGACCCATTTCTCTATAGCACCTTCCTATTTTGCTAATTGTGCCTTGAGAAAGCCGCGGTAAATCGGGATGATTTGCTTGAAATAATTCAGCTACAGCAGCTTGAGTGGGACTTCGGTCACCATATCCGATCATCATTAATATCTCAATGCGAAGAGCTTCCATTAAATAAACCATGCTAAATAATTTACTACGATGTGAAGTTGTGAAAGCTACACTAGAGGAATTATTTACTTAAATAAACGAGCAAAGAAAAATACAAGGAACAGACAATATTGTGATTTACTAATGTGCACGCTAACAAATGAAGCAGGTAACTAAAATATACATTAAAACATAGAAGATTAAGAGCCTTTTTTATCAACGATAAGACCTGGCTTGCTGACATAATAAATGAACGTTATCAACAGGGCACATTTTTATGTCCCGACCATTCAAGCATTGTTGAAATTAAAAAGCATTAGTAAGTGTACGAAATACAGAAGATAAAGATTTTTTTTCTTCAACGATCAGATCAGGCCTGTTGCGATCATAAATGCATGTTGTCACTACGGTACATTTTTACCTACTGACATTTCAAACATTTTCGGAATTAAATACCAGTGAGCCAGAGGAAGTCGTTCATTTAGGTTTTCTCACTTTATTTTTCAAATGCCCGAGAAAATAAATACTGCGTTCTATTCCTCTTAATACAAGCTTTGACATGGTGTATCACTTGACCTACCCTTCATTTGAAAAAAAAAGTTACGAGTAGCTTCAACCCCGGGGCTGGATATATGGAGAAACTGCAACCCCCAGATTTAGGGCAGGAAACAATTATAAAGAATGCCTATCATTATTTTTCTCCCGGACTTCACCCCTTTGAGTTACATAATTATTTCCACTTAGAGCATTCACCCTGTATACATATGTCGGCATAGAATTTTTTTCCACTAACGTTAAATCGACTTATTAACTCATTTTACAACGTTTTGCTAAGATCGGCTGTGATTGTGTGCGAACGCGCATATGTGTGCGTGCGTGAGGGTGTATGTGCGTGCGTATGTGCGTGTGCGTGTATGTGTGAGTGTACGTGTACATGTGCGTATGAGTGCGTGCGCGCTAAGTATTTGTGTGTGGACGTATGTTAGTATTTTCTCCTGAAGCTGGTTAGATTTCGGGAGCAACCCATCGGCGGAGACTGGAGTTGTTACGAGCAATTCTTGTATCAAATGTATTTGCAAGAGCTAAATATTTCAAAGATATAAGAATACCATCATATAGATTTTAATGCCATAAATTGCTCATATTCTAAGCCATTTTTTAATACGACGCTTAATTTCGCCGCAAAAAATGTGGAATTTCAGACAAAATTTTACATAACTTTTCGTTATAAAGTTTCTTTATACAAAGCCAAATAAGCGTTAAAATTACAAAATAAAATTTGAAATACTTAATCGGTATTATAGATACTTCTATAGATGCGGGCGGCTTTGTAATTTTTTTTCAAGTTGGTATCTGGATCTTTATTAACCTTTATCTGACCAGAAGTATTAAACATCATTCTGATATTAATCATTGTTGTTGTTTTTACAATGTGGTCAGTTTGTGATCGTATTACGCAAGCGGTTGTATAATAGTATACTGTAATATTAGACTGGAAGGTAATGGCAATATTTATTCATTTATGATGATGTAATTTGTTCGAAATAAAACAATGCGCATATTGTGCATATTCCAGAAAAAATATATTGGTTTTCAATCTTGAGATATGACGTCATCGGCAGTTTATTTTAAATCGTAACCCCATAATTTTGTTTCACACTGTTATTCCTCTTGCAATTATCAAAATAACAGTATAACGAATGGATATCTTACATAAGAAAATTTTTCAAAAACGTTTTTGAAAGTTGGACAACATAAGTTTTATTACGAACAAAAACACATAAAAAAATACAACTCAAATCAAGTAAGTAACTAACTAAAATTGAAATTTCTAACAAAAACGTTTCGTCTTTAACGCAACAAGCACAAAATGACCATTAACAGAGGCGCAATGCCCCAATCTGTCATAAAATCCACGAATAGAATTTCTTAATGAATTAGGAGGTAATAATTGTGCTTCGTCGATTATTCTCTGTTGTAGTGCTTCCAGAGCACGGGTCTGTTTGTGTACACCTTAGATTTTAAAAGACCCCATAAAGAAAATCGCACTCTCTATGATCCGTAGATCGTGGAGGCCATTCGACAGTCCTTCGTCTACCCACCCAACGATTTGGAAACACTTCATCTAAATATCTCCGCACATTTAGAGAATAGCGGGGTGGTGCCCCATCTTGTTGAAACCACATATCAACATTTATAAATTGTTCCCGACAAGCTGGAGTAATTTCTCTTGTAATAATTGTAAATACCGGTTGCCAGTTAAATTGTCATTTATAAAAAAATGAACAATAATGCGATCATGGCATATCCCTGCTCATTCATTAATTTTTTGTGGTCATTGGGTATGCTGTTGAATCATCCAATAGGAATTTTCATCCCACCAGTAACGACAATTATGTCTATTTACCCTTCCATTTAAATAAAATGTGGCCTCGCCCGAAAAGAGTATGTTGCCAAGGGAGTTTGGATGATTATTGATGCGCTCCATCATAAGCTTACAAAATTCCATACGTCGGTCATAGTCATCTTCTGACAATTCCTGCAGTAAAATAGGTTTATATAGGTGCAGTTCTTCCCCTTTCAGTATAATATGAACGGAACCTTTAATAAAGATGTGGTTTAGAGCTAGCTGACGCGTTGAAATGTGTGGATTTTCTGTGGTCTCTAACAATACCTCTAATTTTCTATCTTTGTTTGTTGCCACGTTTGGTGGACCAGATTTTGGAAGATCCTTGACATGCTTCCCTAAATTTCTTTCCTATTTAGCCGACTACCGAATGAGTAATTGGTGCTCGATTTGGATAAACATTAAAAAACTCTTCATAATCGACCATGATTAAAATCTGGATTCTCTGCGTTTTTAATAAATGCACCATAGTATTTTACTAGCACTACTTTCACAAATACACAGACATTTAAAGGTTTTTATTTGTAAGAAAGGATGTTCTATGCGCAAAAAACTTAGGTTTTGTACAGAAATTAAAATATTAAAGATAGATCGACACTTCTCTGCATGTCACCTACTTGATTTTAGTTCTGTTTTTTTATGTTTTTTTGGTGGTAAAAAATTTGTGTTTTTCAACTTTCAATAATTTTTTTCTCAAAATTTTCTTATGTAAAATATTATTTCGCCAAACAATTTTTGTCTTGAAAGCATTGTGCATGCGCGTGCGTGTGCGCGTTCGTGTGCGTGTGCCTTGTGCACATGCGCGTGAGCGTGTGTGTGCGTGGTTATGCGTGTGCGTTTGCGTGTGCATGTGCGTGTGTGGGTGCGTGTGCGTGCGCGTGTGCGTGCGCGTGTGCATGTGCGTGTGCGTGTGCGTGTGCGTGTGCGTGTGCGTGTGCGTATGCGTGTGTGTGCGTGTACGTGTGCGTGTGCGTGTGTGTGTGCGTGTGCGTGTGGGTGTGCGTGTGCGTGTGCTTGTGCGTGTGAGTGTGCGTGTGCGTGTACGTGTGCGTGTGTGTGTGTGCGAGTGCGTGTGCGTGTGCGTGCGAGTGCGCGTGTACGTGTGCGTGCTCGTGCGTGCGCGTGTGCGTGTGCGTGCGGGTGCGCGTGTGCGTGCACGTGCGCGTGCGCGTGTGCGTGTGCGTGTGCGTGTGCGTGCGCGTGTACGTGTGCGTGTGCGTGTGCCTGTGCGTGTGCGTGTGCGTCTGCGTGTGCGCGCGCGTGTGCGTGTGCGTGTACGTGTACGTGTGCGTGTGCGTGTGCGTGTGCGTGTGCGTGAGTGTGTGCGTGTGCGTGAGTGTGTGCGTGTGCGTGTGTACGGATGCAAGTATCGACGATAACTCCATAACAAAAACACCTAGGTACCTAAAATTTGGCAGACACCCCCACATGCACACACGCACACACGCACATATGCACACACGCACACACGTACACACGCACACACGCAGACACGCACATACGCACACACGCACACACGCACACACGCACATACGCACACACGCACACACGCACACACGCACACACGCACACACGCACACACGCACACACGCACACACGCACACACGCACACACGCACACACACGTTTTGATCCCGGTTGAGTTGGTAAAACAGTTGGCAGTCCCTGGTTTAACTGGCAGAACGCTTTATGGTTCCAATTTAACTGTTCGAACGCTGGTTGGTCCCAATTTAGTTGGTAGAGTCTAGATTTTCCCCTTTTGTGATGTTAGTTTAGCTGTTTTCAAATGAACGAGTTTATCTGTAACGTGCTCAAGCGCTAATGTGTGAATTTTGATAAAACACCCGTAGTACTCGACCCCGCTCTCTAATTGCACGGTTTGCTAGTCGTGATGTCATCTCTTGTATCCCTTTCTTTTTCTAGACCTCAAAGTAAATGCTTTAGCAATCATGTATGTTCAGTTATCATAGCATTACAATGATTCGACGTATATAGTTAAAATTAATTCAATATTACGTTTTCAATGTGTAATAACGATTACAGTAATGGAAAATTAATTTTGTTGTTTGTTGTATTTGTTATGACTTAACTAGATATTTCATTGGTATCTTAAGTTTGTAGCTAAGAGTTCTTATACTGTTTTCAAATTAGAGTTAAAATTAGTGTTATTAAATTTGTGTCTTGAGTGTGACATTTTCCGTTGTTAGCTTTAGTCTATTAGAGGGGGTTTTGATTTGTTGTTTTCAAGGCGGTTTAATACTATTTAATCGGTTGTAGATCTAGCTAACCATTTCTAAAATAAAATCATATTCCGTTGTTGGTTTTTTCAAATATGTTCTCTAACTGTCTTAGCAGGATTATATTTGCGTTTGCAGTTTTCATACATTTATTTGACGTCTTAATTTTTTTTTAAACTATTATCATTTACTAAGTGTCATTGTTATCGGAACCTTTAGATCGGTAAGAAAAATTAATAAAAATACACGATTACAAAAAGATAATTTAGATTACGTAATGTGTAAATTTGTAATTTGGAATTCTTCAAAGTTTGCTTTGTACTAAATTTATGATTAGATTTGTCAAGATTTCTTTGTTTATGTTCCATCATAATAAGAATGAGTTCTTAGAATACAAATCAATGAATGACCCTCGTATACATAAACAAAACTGTAATTTCTGAAGCCAATATAAGTATTTATCAGTGCGTAACAGGTTATTTTACACACCTATGGCTACCCTGATAGTTGCGGTCCTTGGAGTCCTTACGTTGTCGGCAACCAGGATCGGTCGGTAGTAAGCAAGGAATTCTCATGAGAGCCGTTATACATACAATGCATTATTGGTACAACACTCAGTAGCATTTAATTACTTTCTTCCTGTTTTAATATTTTTCTCTCTCTTTCATAAAACTAAATCGTTAATGCATTTAATAATAGAATAGTTAAAATATACGTACTAATTTAATTCCGGCAAGTGGTGATAACTAGTGGTCGTGAAGTGAACTATCTCCATTTACTTTTATAGCACTTCCACTTGCAATTACTTTCTCTGGCAAGTTTTAAAATACTCTCGCTTCTAATCTTTACCTTTCATATGCTGCATTTTGCTTTGCTTTCTTATTTTTTTAGAGTAACAAAACTAGCTTTATTAATTGAAATTTTATGGATGACAGCTTTATGGCATTTCTTTTAACAAATAAAATAAATACGAGGGCTGTTGGTAACGTTGCTCGTATTCATTACGTCACAAAAAGTAAGGAACGTAACAGTTGTTTACAGATACGAGGATTATTCCCTAAGTGCACTAAACAAACTGAATAAAATAATCTATAGGGACATTGTTCATCTAGTTAGACACATTTTTAACGTGGGATTAAAGATAAGGAATGTGATAGAATTATTGTAAATGGATTGGCTTATTAATCCAGTAATTTTACGTTTATACCTTATTTATTTTACCTAGAGCGGTAAATCGTACCGAAATTCACTAATTGCAAAGATTTGTCCCTAAGTCCTGCAGTTGGTATTTGTAGTAAACGTTTAGGGCTGAAATATATAAAGAAATCTCAAATAAAAGTCAGAGCAAAACCTATCGTTTATAACTTACAGATGGCCTGTGCATTCAAAATACTGCTAACGACTGTTTTCATTGCGTACATGGTGTATTTCTAATCTCAACATGATTAAAAGTTTATTTAGTACGAGCCTGAGTGGTGGACAACTTTTTCTTTGAGGAAACTCCAAACCAGCTATCAGGCTACTTTTTACACTAGGACTGCGGCTGCGTTTATATAACAGTCAAAATCCGCCATCCTCTTTTGTTTAATTTTTACGCTTTTCCACAACTTACCAGTGTATCAGAATTTACGCCTCTTATACACGAAAAAAATATAAAAAGAACAGCCAGTATACAGCGATTTACAACTCCTGCGTACGTGAATAACTTCACATCAACAACTTATACGAATACACCAACTTAAAGAGACAACTGCAATTGGAGCCAACCGCATTCTATAAACTAAGGAGCTACATTCAGAAACCAACAAGCGTTAGGCCAATTTACGAATAACTACACTGGAGGACAAACAAGCCATCCGCCAACTGAATTGATAAAAACAAACCTCCTCCAACTTAACCAGAATCCTACACATTCCACCAACTAACTACACCAGGAATCCTCAAGGGGGACCAGAACGCGTTCCACCAACTAAACTAACACACCAGGAGAACCACCAGTGTTGCACCAACCAAACTGAAATCTACAAACCTTCGGTCAACCACACTGGAATCAACGAGCGTTCCACTAGCACTAATGGAAACACCACGTGTTCCACAACCAAACTAATACTCCAAAGAGGAACCAAAAAGTGCTTTAGCAACTAACCAAGTGGAACAAACAAGCGTCCTAACAACTCAACTAGGACTAACAAATGTTCCACCAACTAATCCTGGCACCAACAAGCATTCAATCTACTATTGACTAACACGCGTTACATCAACGACACTAACATTTTTCGCAAGCCAACTACTTTCCGCAAACTATAAAAAAACCAACTACAACTAACATTCCGAAAGGGGACAATCTACACTCTACCAACTAAACTGGGACCAGCCAGCGTTCGACCAGCTAAAGTGGAACCATGAAGCGTTCCGCCAGCTAAACCAGGGACCGCCAACTGTTTCACCAACTTAACCGGAATCAAAACGTGTTACACTCTAACTAAAAGGTAAAGCGGCGGGAGAAGACGAGATATAAGGAGGGAAAAAGATAGCAAAAAAGATGACGGGAACAATTAACAAAATACCGATAGGGGAAGGCTTTCCGGGAAGATGAATGGAAGGAGTAATATACCCGGTATACAAAAAGGGGACAGGAAAGAAGTGAAAAATTACAGGGGAGTGACACTATTAAACACAGCATAAAAAGTATATGCGAGAGTGCTAGAAGAAAGGCTACAGAAGGAGGAAAATACTGTTGTTAGATCGTCAGACTGGGTTCAGGAACGGAAGAAGGGTGAGGATGTGTATATATATATATATATATATATATATATATATATATATATATATATATATATATATATATATAACTGCTAGAAAGGATGGAAGAAAACTATGAGGAGTAGGGCAAGAGTGAAGGGTTGGATTAGCGAAGAATTCGCCACAAGGAAGGGTCTGAGACAGAGATGACCATTGAGCTCAAGCCTGATATCTAGAGGAAACATTAAGAAGGCAACAGATAGGAGGCTTGTTGGTAGGGAAATTGAGAATGCGATCGCTGGCGTGCGCAGACGATGTGGTGTTGGTAGCTAAGAAGGAAAAATAAATGAAGTAGATGGTGAAGATGTTGGAAAGGTACATAAAAGGAAAGAAAGTGGAAGTAAACACAAGAAAGCAAAGTGCAGCAGGTGAAGAAATTCACATACCTGGGATATACGATGAGACAGGAAAATACAGGACAGATAAAGGAAAGTGTGAGAATAGTAAATAAATTAATAGGTCAAGTGTGGAGTGTGTGGAATAGGTTGTTTGGAATGGACTTAGCGAAAAGGAAGCTGCTATTGGATAAATTAATAAAAAGTATGGTGGTATATGGGGCAGAAGTGTGGAAGTGGAAGGAACGAAATGAAGTGAAAGGGCTACAAGAAAATATTGGAAATGAGTATTTGGCCTTGCTAAGAAAGCACCGGGGTATATTATAAGAGCATATAATAAGTGCAAGAAGAAAAAATAATGGTAGAGTCGGGAAGCAGGATTATAACGAAGAAATGAGAGAAAGAACAGAATGTAAAATATTACAGGGATGTTGGAGAGAGATAGAGAAAAGGAGGGTAAAATACGGACAAGATAGTAGAGAAGAATACTATAAAAGAAACCGACACGCGAAGGAAGAAGTAGAAAGATTAACGGAAGAGGAAGTGAGGGTAATAGAAGACATTATAAGAAGGGACAGGGACGTACAAAAGCAAGAAAAATGGGCAAAAATAAAAGAAACAAAATACAATGTAAATTACAGATAGATTAGAGCCTTCAGAATATCTGAAAAGAGAAGGGAAAGGGAAAGAAAAAATGATAGCGAGGTTCAGATCCGGTAATGAGTTGGGAATCATGCGGTGAAGGGGTGGAGAATATGAGATATATGATAAAAGAGTGTAGGTGGTTAAGATAGGATGACATGAGTGTAGAAGAAATACTAGAGGAAAAGGATAGGGTAATAGAGTGGATGGAGGAAACTTGGAAAAGAAGAAAACAGATAATGGGAAATGGACAAACGGGACAAGATAGATAGTGTGAGGTAAAAAATGTAAAAATATAAACATAAAAATGTAAATAATAAAGTAATTAGAAATTGTAGAAGTAGAATACTTTGCATCATTGTAAAATGAGCAAATAAAGATAAACTGGTAACTAAAATGTGAACCAGCCTCGTTCCGCCAAATAAACTGGAACAAGCAAACCTTCAATCTGTAGCTTGTTAGGGCTAACAAGCGTTCCAACAGACACTAGCAAGCGTTCCACCAATTAAATCAAGCACCAACAAGCGTGATACCAATTCGACAGGAACTAAGGTCCGTTACAGCAACTAAACTAACACTCCACATGAACCAACCGGGTTCGGCCTAATTATAATGAAAACAATAAACCCTCCACCAACAAGCGTTACTCTATCTAAATCGGGACCAACTAACCAATTAAACCAGGGAGGAAGAACCATTTCACCTACTCAACTGGGACCAACATATACTCCATCAACCATCCTAAGACCCCAAACAAAACAACTTTGCTTCGCCAATTAAAGGGATACAAATACTCGTCACACCACCTAAAACTAACATTTCAAAGGGAGACCAACTAGCTTTCCTCCCAACCAGTATACTACCAACTCAACTAAAATGCCAAAAAAAAACACACATTAACGAACTGCCTCAAACAAACATCTTTACTAAAGATCCTATAATTAAAAACAACCACCACTACCAGCAAAGAAAAACGACCAACACTGAAGAAACTATTAATCTAGCAACTGGCTATTGGAACTACCACCAACAAAACAAATAGTAAAAACCATCTCTCGCAAGAACGAATAGAAAAATCATCAACTCTTAAAGAAGAAAGAAAAGAATAATTATTAATTTTTTACCTTATTTTCAGTGTTCGCAATCCTAATTACAACCAACCTTAAAAAAACACCGATAGATCGTCCAACCGCGCCCATGATCGTTAACACTTTCGAGTCCCTTACGGATCGCGCAGAAGCCATGGAAGCTGCCGGTAATTTTTTATCAGAAGGGAAACAAAGTTACCTTATCTAGGAAACTAGATCTGCGTAGGATCATCTCCATCTGTGCTAAGAAACAAAGACATCCAATCCTGCTTCTGTTGATCCTACTGATATCAGAAGCCCTATGAAAGGTCCGGTAGGTAAAGTGCGTGGTTCGCCTTTGTACCTCAATTCCAGGAATTCCGTCACTCACAGCGTTGCTGTAGGTCAGCGACACACTGGATCGCAGCAAAACTAAACAGACGCACCATCACTACAGCTACCGAAAAGGATACCAGCGCCAGCAGCACCCACTTCCAACCGGTTCGGCGTGAGTTACGCCACAGAGCCCGGGTAAGGGCTCGATGTCATTTTAGGTTTCGTCAGATGCCCTATCTGTTTTCTGCAGGGTGGCACCGGCGCATACTGTGAATGACCTGTGGGGAGAACGGTCAGGAGATGTTTCCCCTTTTCGGGTAAGTACTATCCGGAACTGCGACGAGATGGGACGCCCTAGATAAGTACATCAGTATCAATTTTTAACCACTTCCTGTTCTAAATCTATTTTCTACTTAGTCTGCATCACGATACAGAAATATCATTCTACTAACTCTCAACTATAGCACTATTACCATGGGGCATTGTGATGACTAAATTAATACGTTTATTATCTGAGGACTCCCAACTACTATATAAATCGAGCGGCAACATAGCAGTGCACACTACACCACAAACCAGCTATAAAAACATCCGAAGAAACAAACTACACCACATATCAACTGTACAACCCATGCGCTGAAGAGGATTAAGACTTCTAAGGAGCGCACTAGACAATACATTGTATTATACTATTATTATAGTACTTTGCATTATAACTCGGCCGGTGGATCGGCAGACTAAGCAGCGGAGTATCGTGTCCTGCTGTTTCGGTGACGGCGGTGGCGACAGCTGTTTTGTGAGTTCTTATTGGTGTTTTTAAATTCTTATATTTTTACGCTTTGTGGAAAATATACTGAATTGGGGAGATTGATTTCCCTTAGAAGTGAGAAAATAGTACAAGTTTGAGGAGATAGAAGATAGAACAAGTAAAAAGAATATGAGGCTTGTCACTCTATGTGAGCAGCCGGTAGTGGCTAATGGAGAAACAGCTTTAGTCGAAAAGTAGATGGTACTAAGTTGAGGGAAATCTTTGGTGTAAGGATGCCAGTCATTTGTAAAGAAGTAACTGATAGCACCAAACGGCACCATAGTGGACCATCTACCTCGTCAGTGTCGGGCACTGGAGCTCCGTGCGTGTGGATTTATGTTTAACGCACTATTGTGGAACATAAATATGATTAAGTGAATATATACACTTGTAGTACGAGTTGCTTATTATTCTATACATGATACGTTTGCTTATTGTTGCATACTCTCTACATTTGCAGACAATTTTAATGACGTTTGCTCTCCCGCTTGGGGTGGTTGTATTTTTATGCAGGTGTTGTTTGATATATTGCTTAAGTGTCAATCATATTCCGTACTTTGTGTGAAAAAACTTTAGTTTACCACATATAATTTGTTGTGGTGTTATAGTGCAGCGGTGGGTGGTGGTTGTAATATATTCCATGAATCCATATTGCCATATCGTAAATTAAATGGAATGTTGTCCAGGAGTGCTTCGGATACTAATAGATCAGCTCACACGTCGGACGCTTCATTTTCACTACCTTGCCGAATACGGAATAGTGAACTCTCCTACACCTCATGGCGTACCCGACAGTCCAGTCACAATACACACAAATACACGCAAACACACATACCCACCCACCCACACACACACACACACACACACACACGCACATACGCACACACGCACACACGCACACACGCACACACGCACACACGCACACACCCACACACGCACACACGCACACACGCACACACGCACACACGCACACACGCACACACGCACACACGCACGCACGCACGCACGCACGCACCCACGCACCCACGCACGCACGCACGCACGCACGCACACACGCACGCACGCACGCACGCACGCACGCACGCACGCACGCACGCACGCACGCACGCACCCACACACACACCACACACACACACACACATCTCTTAACAACAAGTGACCACTGTAAAAGTAGGCTAAGGTGTTCATCCATCTATATGGCTCAAGACCATACCCATTGGTGACGTATGATCCAAGAAGACTGCTACATTTAAGTAACCAGTCGCTTTTATGCAGTAGGCTGTATAACCTAAAAAAAGTGGAGTGGTCTCTTACACATACCAGTAAATTTTCTAGGTGGCAGGCACGTGATGCCATGCCAGTTAAGGAGGTACTAGCGCACTTAGCACGGGCCTCTTAATATTGGCTCTCCGACTTTCTGTAAGGGCTGTGGGTTATTCTTTCCTTAATCCATTCTTGTCCTATCCTTCATCTCTCCTTCTCACTGTCTTCCTACCGGATTGAAAGTTCAAAATAAAAAAAAGGTGGCTGTGCTTTCTAGGGTAAACAATACCGACACAAACGGCCTTGTTCATCGAAAGTATTCACTTTTTGATTCATTGTTGTAACATCCGCGGTATTAGGTGTAATCTTAGCGCTGTTTCCCAACATCCTGAACAGTTACAACCTGATATTTCGATTCTATCGGAAGTACAAGTCTCTTCTGGAAACTCCGATTTACTGAACTGGCAATTTCCTCAGTACAGTCTTCACTTTAACTTTTAACACAAAGGAGCTGTGTGCTACCTTATGGACAACATCGCTTGCAAGAGGATTTCTTCTGTACAGAATAAAAAATAGGAAGTGATTTGGTTCAAACATCCTAGCCTTAAATTTGTAAAGTTCTTCTTCTGTCTTTTTCCATTTTTCGATATGTCAATTCTGGTAGATTTCAATGTTCATAGCTCTATTTGATTTCAATTCTCATCCACTAGTAATCTTGCTGGTCATAGTGCAGAAACATTCGCTTTTTCGCGTGATTTCTGAACCCACAGTAACGCCTAATAACCCTAACTATATTCTACATCTTCTAGACCCCTTTGTTATATCAACCCACTTGTTTATAAGTTCTTTCCACAATACGTGTTGTTACCATTGGCTGGTAAAAGTAACTTCTACTGCCCCTAACTCCTAAGTTGTTCACAACACTGATAGAACCTTGTGGTGTTTTTAGTCAGCTAAATGGTGTGATTTAAGGCATTTCTTTGCAATCTTACCATGGTGTGAGTATTGTTTTAAGTCTTCCTCGTCTTCGGACATTGCTCAATATCTAAAGTCTGCATGAGCAACATCGTATGGGTCATTCTGGTTTCCCGTTCCCAACCCTGCTTCAATAAGGTGATATCTTTGAAAAATAAATCTTACACTAAAATGAAATTTAATAAAACGGCCAAGAGTATTGCAGACTCCGTTAGTGCTAGAAATACCTACAAAGAATTATCACGAAATCTAAAAAGTTGTATGGCTAACAAAAATGCAATGGCCTAGCTATATTTCCTTTCGGCAGACGTAAATTTTGCTCTTTAACTAAACTATCAGAGAAAACGTTGGTACGTCTTCATTCCTCCCCACCTCCTCCCTATGACATCTTTTGACGGATCTGCAGTTGCTGATTCTTTAGGACAAAGCCAATCTCTTTGTGGATTTATTTGAAACAAATATGGGCCTTAATGGTTGTGGAAAAGATGTGCCCTTAGTCAATTCCTTTTCATACTCTATGAAATCAATTCGTTCATAATGCAAGCTCTTAGAATCATCAGTAGACTTGGTCCCAACAATACGAATGACCCAGACGGTATTGCAGCAACTGTCATAAATAAAGGTTCCACTGAACTAGTACCTTCCCTTTCTAAGCTCTATTCTATCTGTATGTCTTCTAGGAAATTTCCTTCATCATGGAAGTTAGCAAATGTTCAACATATTCCCAAAAACAGCGACAAGACTGATCCCTTTAACTACCAACCAATTGCCATCACTCCCACTTTGGCTAAAGTCATAAAAAATCAATCAATCTGCAACTATTTATTTTCCTTGAATGTAACAGACTCCTTAGTGACCAACAATTTGGCTCTAAGTAGTGCCGTTCAACAGGTGATCTTCTTTTACATATGACTCAATTTTATAGGTGACCCAGATGTAGTCGACTTCGATATCTCAGAAGCCTTAGGCCAAATGTGGCCTAGGTGTTTACTTACCGAACACACCTTGTTTGGGTTAAGAGATACGCTCGTCAACGGAGTTTCTAGTTTCCCAGATAAAAAACGAATACGTGCCGTAGTTGATGGTTTCTTTTCAAAAGAATTTAGAATTAACGCGGGCGTGCTACAGGGATCAGTCATAGCTCCCACACTTTTTCTGCTATAGCGTGTTACACTAAACTTATCCTGTTTAGGACCACGGTTATTAAAAAAATAATTTTGGGTTTTACAGATTTTTGTAGATGTATAAAGAATTGTGAATAATCGCGACTACATCTGATTATTTTCATGGATTAGCCGAATTGGTAAGGGATTCTGACACCGCACTACCATATAAAGTTTATAACGTCTATGATGAACTAAGTGTTGTACAAGAGGCAAAAGGGACCCGATTATATTCATAGTAATTATTGTGAATTAGGGACGTTGTTTAGTTAAAAAATATGCAAATATAGATTTTAAGGCTCGTAATATACTGGGATGTACCACAGTCACTGTGTTTGACAATTGTAAATTGTGCTTTAGATCAATATGTTGAAGTTTAGCTTTGTTGGTCAGAAAATATTAGTCTGAATTAAAAATATATATTAACTACAAAGCCGTTAAAGGGCCACACAATTATTTTTTATAATTTCAAATTAATCTGGAAATAAAGGCGGAAATTTCCATTTAATCTCGCAAATTCGGAATTAATCTCAGAAATTCCGTCTTTAACACAGACATTCCAATATAAACTCAGAAATGCCAACTTACGTCCGAAAATTCCGACTTAATCACAGAAATTCCGGCATAAACTCAGAAATTTTGAATTAAACTCGGAAATTCCGATTAACTCAAAATTCCAACTTAAACTCAAAAAGTCCGGCTTAAACTTGGAAATTCCGACATAAACTCATAAATCCCAGCTTGAACTCGAACATTCCGACTAACTCGAAATTTCCGACTTTAAGTCCGAATTTTCAGGCGTATGTCGGAATTTCTGAGATTAATTCGAAATTTCCGAGTACAAGTCGAAGATATAAAAGAAAAAAAAATGTGTGGCCCCTCTAGAGCTTCGTAATCAATGCATTTTCACAGCAAATTGTATTCTCTCCAATTTTAACAGCAAATTCTTTTACTAAAACCTTTAATAACAATTTTATTGACATACTGGTGCAAGCGGTGGTCGCAAGAAGCCACCATGTTCACTTTCTTGCCAACGACCTAAACACTTTGACTTGTCCATGATGACAAGAACTAATTGTATGTGGAAGTTTCGATTCTCAAACAGAAAATGGAGATCTTATTTAACATATTTTCTGTTTTTCTAGAAATCAAGATAAATATGCCATCTAATAGTACAAGTGTAAACATTTTAATATGCAAACAATACCTTTAACTAAGGTTAAGAAAATCAGCCAGATTTTGACCTTAGAACCGAAGCCGTCAAATTGTTTTTTTGCCAAATACTTTCGATTAATGTATTACAAGGTGAACAATTTTTATTGTAATGTGTTGCTAGAATTAGATAAAATAGAATATAATCAAAACAAAAGTGCGATGATATCGATTTGGTTACCTCGAATATAATGGTCTCGCATTAGGCCATTAATTGATAACTTTATCCCGAAAACGACTAGGGACAATCTAAATTCAAGTTTCCGCTAAAGGCTAGATTGGTCCAGTGGCCACATTCGTGTCCAAGTTCAGAATGAATGTGATGTCAGCGAAGCAGGACGACGTATTCAAATCTGACCAGCGATTTATTATATTAGGCAAGTTTTGATTGTTGTTGTTTGAACGTTAAAATTGAATTAAAGACATCAATATTTGAATGAATTGCTTACAACTTTTGTTATGTAAATCCTTTTGTGCGTTTTTTATTTAGAATTATGGAAATCAGTTGCATACGTATTTATTGGTGTATTGTTTCTTTTGTGATGCATTCGTTGCAAGCTGGGATTATATAGGGATTTTAATTTCCTTTGATGTGTTTTAATACTATTGTCCCGTACCTTACATAATTAAATTCTCTTATTATTAATATGCATTTTCTAAATTGTTTCGAAGATTCTAGACAATAATGGTGATTACTCCTGGCTCGTATGGTTAAATAAGACAGAGGAAATGTCATATACAGCACTCAAAATCATACACGGAGGTGTATAATAAATAACCTAATTTAAGGATTTAACCCATTAGTGGCGAATATCCTATACATAAGATAGTATAAGAAAATCGTCACAATTAAACATTACATTTCCAAGTCGAAAAACGTTTTAAAGTTGACTTTGAAAAGCTAAATTTTGTATCGGTAGCATTACTAGTTAATTTTTAAAATTCTAAATAAACGGAATCTGTTTTTACCTTCCAACCTACTTATATTATATACATACAGGGTGCGACATTAGTGCGTCGAAGTACGATATATCCGTTATTAAAGGAGATATCAAAAAAAGTTATTTACAAAAATTATAGGCATCTTCAAACTTCACATTATAAAATTATTTTCGTATTTACAGGGTGTAACATATTACCGGGATTGAACCAAACATACCTTTTTTTAAAAGGGACACCCTATATATTATTTCAAATTTAGACTAAGCTCATATCCCCCATACTTCCAATATAGCGTTTCATTACGTTATACAGGGTATTTCAAAAGTTATGGTCAATTGTACACGAAAATCATTCTCACTTCAACGTCCTGTATACCCTAGATAGAACAACCTAACAATAATTTTTTGCATGCATAATTTTTTGACATTGGTATAGTGTTACGAGAAAGTGCTATTTCTTTATTATTGCACCAATTGAATATAGAGCGAGCCAAAACTCGTACACATGATTTTGTCAATTTTTTGAAATGAATCACCCTGTATTTTGTTTTAAAAAGTGAAAATACACTTTATGTTCTTTTATTTTTATTAAGCACTCCCTATAGCTAAAATCGTTAATTTCTGAGATATTTTCAATTTAATAACAGAAAGAGATTTTTTTTTTAATTTCTATTATAACAAGTTAGCCGTGAACAAATAAAAGTGTGACAACTTATTATAGAAAAATCAAAAAACATCGGTTACTAAGACAAAATTGTTATAAAATTAATTAATTTCATAATAAATGTTCAAAATGTCCACCGAAAACATCAATACAGCATTGCAGTCGATCTTCAAATTCTTACTGACATTTCTTAACATTTCCACATTAATACTCTGAAATGCTTCTCGTATTCTATTCTTCATATCATCTTGTGTGGTTGGAGGTATTTGATACACACGGTTTTTCACATAACCCCACTTGAAGAAGTCAATTTTACTTAACTCTGGTGAACGAGCTGGCCATGCAATGGGGCCCTCCTATTCCCACCCATCTTCCAGGAAAATGGGAATTAAGATGATTATGAATTAATCTAGTGTGATGTACCGAGCTCCATCGTGTAACAACCACATTCTTTGACGAATGTTAAAAGGAACGTTTGCCAACAGTAATGGTAAATGATTTTCTAAAAAGTTTAAATAAACCCGACCATTTACTGTTCCATCGAAAAAATGTGGCCCAATTACGTGATCTCCAACTGTACCACCCCAAAAATTCAAAGACCACCTAGTTTGACTATGAGTTGCTATAATATGGGGATTACTGGGGATTACTTGTCGAATAATAATGGAAATTGTGTCTATTCACAGTTCCATTTTTATGAAACGTCTCCAAAGAGCACAAAATCAAAGAAATCCGCCTGATTGTAGATTTGTTGTTGAGCCCATTCAAAAAAAGCAACCCTTCTGGGATAGTCATCTTCGAGTAACTCTTGATGCAACTGGATATGGTATGGATGCATCTTATTTGTACGCAGTATTCTTCGGACGGACCTGTCATTAATATCATGCTGACGCCAGATTTCACGTGTACTAACATGTGGATTATGCGTCACTTCAAGCATCACGTTAAATTTATTTTCCTCGTTAAGTACAGGTTTTGTCCTTTCCTTTTTTTCATAAACTACTGAACCCGTACGATTAAAATGATCTACTAACCGTTCCAACGTTATTTTCTCGGGTTGTCTTCGTGCGGGATATCTCTCTTTGTAAATTCTTTGTGCTAATAAACAATTTTGCATACATTCTCCCAGTACCCATACCATGTCTTAGTACCTCAACAGGAAAGTTCATTTCAAGCAGTATTTAAGTGTTTACACGTCAATAAATACTACACAATCTCAAAGAAGTTTGTTAAACGCCAAGCTACTAATTATTAATGAATTGTCATTTGTTCACGGCTAACTTGTGATAATAGAAATATAATTTGCAGTTTCAAAAGAAACTTTAGGACAGTTTTTCGATAATATACAAAATGTTATTAAAAACTTCCCTGCATCAAATATATTTAATTATGATGCGTCAAACCTTTCGGATGATCCAGGGAAGAAAAAGTGTTTATACAGAAGGGGGTTAAGTATCCCGAAAAAGTTTTTAATCATTCGAAAAGTAGTACAACAACGATGGTTTGCGGCTTTGAAGATGGTACGCTGTTGCCACCCCATGTCATATATAAAAGTCATCATTTATATGACACATGGAAAGAGAATGGCCCTGTGGGACATCCATGTTGTACAAAGGCTTGTTGCAATCAAGGAACACGTTACAACCGCACCTTAAGTGGATGGTTAGACGGTGAAACTTTTAGGGAGTGGTTTAAGATGGTATTCCTTCCACATGCTAAACGTTTAGAAGGCAGCAAAGCATGGATAGGCGACAATTTATCAGCGCATCTGGACCCCGAGGTACTACAACATTGCAATGAAAACGACATTGATTTTGTATACTTAGTCGCCAAATCGACACATTTGTGCCAGCCATTGGACGTGGCATTCTTCCGCCCAATGAAGACAGCTTGGCGTGCTGTTTTATCCGAATGGAAGCTTGCGGAAACTTGCGGCTAAATACAGTGCCCAAAAACATGTTTCTCGGCTTGCTCAATAAATGTTTGGTCAGATTAAAAAGCGTAGCATCACGGAATAATGATGATGAATAAGAGGCTACTAAAAGAGATTTGAAAAGTGGACTTCAGGCTTGCAGATTGTTCCCGCTTAACCGAAACCATGTTCTTCAGAAACTCCCTGATAAGGAAAGAGAGAATCCAGGTGAAATGGTAGAGTCTGCTTTAACAAGTCTTCTAAAAGAACAAAGATTTGGCGGGCCTAGCCGTGTGCAGAGGAAGAAGAAACGACTCGCTGTTCCACCAGGATGCAGTGTCGCTACATATAGCGGAAATAAAATTGATTTACCCAATTCTGATGACAAGTAAAATGAAAATGAACCATATTTGGTTGAGGCAGCCGAGAGCGACAATGACGATGATGAAACAGCCGAGAATAACAGATATTTACAGGTGGGGTAATTTCTCTTAGCTAAATTTCTTACCAAAAGTGGAAAGAAAACATATCAATATGTGTGTCAGATTGTCGAGATTGAGAGCGACATCACAATTGTAGGCTTCAAATCAGTAGATAAGAATAAATAAAAATTTAGACGAGTGCTTAATGATATCGCAGAAATTAACGAAGAGGAGATTCTAGAGATATTGTCGCCACCAAGTCAAGAATTAGATGGAGATGAAAACATAATTTACACTTTCAACAAGAGTATTAATGTGCTTGAATTGACTGTAAGTGTTAAGTAAAAATAGAGCATTTATACCTATTTGTTACAGTTTTTCTAGCTTAAGATAAACAGGTATTTTTATAAGAAATGTTTTGTTTCGAACGATTTTTTGTAATTTCGACTTTTGGTATGTCTAGATTTTTTGCTGTGTTTTTCCTAGACCTTGAAGCAAGTGCTTTACTAATTATATGTTAAATTACCACAGCACTACAATTTAACATAAGTAGTTAAAATTAAGATTAAAATTAAAAAATATTACAAAAAACTTGCACTTATTGATAAAAATATCTCTTTGTCAGATTTAACTGGATTATTTTATTTGATGTCATGTTTATATTTGTGAATGCTTCTATCATTTTGAAATGGAAGTTTCTCACAACTTTACACTTACATTATAACTTGATTAAATTTTGTTAAATGTGTTTTTTGGCTGACACTTTTCAATGTTAGCTTTCGTCGTTAGAGAGTGTTCTGATTTGTCATCTTTAAGACAGTTTAACAATATTTAATTTTTAATGACCTAGTTTTTCTTTATTAAAATTGAATTTTATAGTTGGCTCTTTAACAATTTTAACAGATATCACTACTGACGAAGATAACTGTAAGTGTTATCGAAACGTTTAGATTGTATTATTATAAGTTTTTGTTATGAACGAATAAGTTCAAAAGTAAATATGTAATTAAAAATTATTATTAATTTTATAAAATACATAAATAAAAAATTTACCTCAAGTAGGAATTGAACCTACGACCTGTACTTTGATAGAGTACCGCGCTAACCATCTGCGCCATCGAGATACAAGCCACAAGCCCCAGTCGATGTAAATTTTGCCTTTATGTATGTAGAAGTGGTGTAAATTCTAAATATAAGGAGATTACAATCAAATCACTTATATTATGGAATGTGAGTTTTTGTTATGAACGTATAATTTAAAATACACCATTAAAAAAACAAAAAAAGATAAGTATTTTATTATGTGTGATAATGGTGAAAGTTTCCATTGTAATTTACAATACTTAGATGTTTCCATTTAAAAACTGTAACATAGACGCATTTTAACTTTTTTTATTCGAAAGTGCCCTCTATCTACGACAATTAAAACTACATGCAATTGTTTTATGGTAGATGTAATTAGTTCATCTACGCCCTTTCGAATGGAAATAATTTCTTTAAAATATGTTGATCCAAACCAAAGTGATAGGTATTAATTCATACAAACATTCACACTCACCCCCACCCTTTGTTTGAAAAAATGGAAAAAAGTATTTAACAAAATTTGTGCAGAAATTATGCATCATTCTAATTCATTTATTTAATACCTACTATGTTGTACATATTTAAAAAAAAAACTGTTTTTACATTTTTCTATAAAGATTATGCACTCTAGCGGTAAAGCTTGAAACTTGAAGTTATATCCCGCAATTTCCCTTGACCATTTCTAGGAATTTTTTCCCAAAGCTGTGCGATAAACAGTTCCTGAGATATAGCCCAAGGATCGACTTATTGGTCCACCCGGTACGTATGGACGGTTATGTAATCGACTTTCTTTTCAATATTGCTAAAACGACTGATTACATCTTTTTACACTTGACAAAGTTTACTCAAGATCGGCAATGATGTGTGTATGTGTGTGCTTCTGTGTGGGTGCGTGCATGCGAGCGTGTGTGCGTGTGGGTGTGGTTGTGGGTGTGGGTACGGGTGTGGGTGTGGGTGTGCGTGTGCGTATGCGTGTGCGTGTGCGTGTGCGTGTGCGTGTGCGTGTGCGTGCGTGTGCGTGTGCGTGTGCGTGTGCGTGTGCGTGTGCGTGTGCGTGTGCGTGTGCGTGTGCGTGTGCGTGTGCGTGTGCGTGTAAAAATACCATTGTATAGACCTTAACCATGTTAATCAGTTATGTTCTATGCAATTTTTTAATTTTTTCAATACCCGAATAACGATTAATTTTATAAGTAAATGTGTAGACATGTTTTGTAAAAAAAATTTAACCTTACACAAGTTTTCTTTAATAAATTTCTTAATATAAAGCCAAATAAGTGTGCAAATTAAATAAATATGATGGAAAATGCATAAATTGTATTGTCGATATTTGATAGAAGCATCTGTATGTATGGGTATATTTCTTTCGCTGCACTATTTACACTGTTGCCCACTATTGCAAAAAGAACTGATGTAAATTCTAAACATAATGAGATTACAATGAAATTAATTAAATTAATGGAATATGAGCCTGCAATACCGCAAGGATTCACACATACCAAAGCAACTTGACTAATTTTAAATTATGATAAGTTTTTGTTATGAACGTATAATTTAAAATACACCATTAAAAAACCCAAAAAAGATAAGTATTTTATTACGTGTGATAATGGTGAAACTTTACATTTTTTAAGTTTCCATTGTAATTTACAATTCTTAGGTGTTTCCATTTAAAAATTGTAACATAGACACATTTGAATGTTTTTGTTCGTAAGTGCCCTCTATCTACGACAATTAAAACTAAATGCAATTGTTTTATAGTAGATGTAATTGGTTCGTCTACGCCCTTTCGAATGAAAATAATTTCGTTAAAATACGTTGATCCAAACCAAAGTTATAGGCATTAATTCATACAAACATTCCCACTCCCCCCCCCTTTATTTGAAAAAATAGAAAAAAACAGTATTTAACAAAATTTGTGCAGAAATTATGCATCATTCTAATTTACTTATGTAATACTTACTATGATTGTACATATTTTATAAAAAAATTGTTTTTACATTCTTCTACAAAGATTATGCACCCTAGCGGTAAAGCTAGAAACTTGAAAGTTATTTCCAGCGATTTTCCTTGGCCTAAGCAATTTTTCCCCAAAGCTGTGCGATAAACAGTTCCTGAGATATAGCCTAAGGATTGGCTTATTGGTCCACCCGGTACGTACGGAATATTATGCAATCGACTTTCTTTTCGCTATTGCTAAAACGACTGATTGCATCTTTTTACAACGCTTGACAAAGTTTACACAAGATCGGCTATGATGTGTGTATGTGTGTGTGGGTGTGGGTGTGGGTGTGAGTGTGGGTGTGGGTGTGCCTGTGCGTGTGCGTGTGCGTGTGCGTGTGCGTGTGCGTGTGCCTGTGCGCGTGCGTGTGCGTGTGCGTGTGCGTGTGCGTGTGCGTGTGCGTGTGCGTGTGCGTGTGCGTGTGCGTGTGCGTGTGCGTGTGCGCGTCTGTGTGCGTGTGCGTGTGTGTGTGAGCGTGTGCGTATGCGTGTGCCTGTGCGTGTGCGTAAAAAACCATTGTATAGACCTTAAACATATCAATTAGTTGTGTTCTGTGCAATTTATGAATTTTTTTAATACCCGAATAACGATTAATTTTATAAGTAAACGTGTAGACATGTTTTGTGAATAAAATTTAACCTTACACAAGTTTTACCTAATAAGTTTCTTAATATAAAGCGAAATAAGTGTAAAAATTAAATAAATATGATGGAAAATGCATAAACAGTATCGGCGATATTTTATAGAAGAGGGCAGCTTTGGAATTTTTTTAAATTAGCATCTATATGTATAGGTATATTTCTTTCGCTGTACTGTTTACACTGTTGCCCACTATTGCAAAAAGAGAATTTCTTTCGCTCTCAAAGCTACGCTTATCTTATTTCTTTCCCCTTCAAACTCCAATGTGGTATTCAATACTGCAATTTTTTCTCCACTAGGTCTGGTGTTGGTAGTGTAGCGCACATAACCTAACCTCATTTAGGAACTGTTTCTAATCGAATTGAAACGATTTTTAGAAAATATGAAAACCGCAACTTTATTGCAGAACGTTAGAAGACGGATACAGTTATTGTTTTGTTTATGATAAATAGTCTCTCAATTGCTTGGTTTTGATTTTATTTTATTATTATTGTTTGTTACAGGCTAAATACTCACTAGAGCATCCAGACCGTAAAGGCAACTTGTGCCACGGCAAAGCTCGGTTGTGTGGGCGGGGTTCTTAGTTAAAGATCGTAAAAGGCACTCGTAACAACTCCAAAAATCGTCAAAATCGGTAGATAAAGCCAAAGTTACCTGTTAAAATCATTTATAGTGGGAGAACATCATGAACTGATGTTAGATTAGCCTAACAGGAAACCAAAACGTTCACTCAAAGATTTACTACTTCTACAAAGTCTACTCCAAAAATATTAACGCCAGGTTCACCTAATCTTCAATAAAATCTTAACCCTCAACTGGTAACACACGTCTGAAAGACGCGCCTATTTTCAAAAAGACTCGTAACTTGACGTGGCGCTGACAGTGTTGTCTGTCACTCAGTGTATTCTCAGATGTGACAGAACCGACATCGCCCATTACAGTTTGGATCACGCGACCTACGTTTTGTGATTCTGAAACACATTTCATTGAAAAGTAGTGCGTCTCAGAGACGTGTGTTACCAATAGTGAACTAGATTTTATGTGCCCCAGAGACGTGTGTTGCCGATTGTGGTGTAATTTTCACTGTGGACGGATACTACTTGACACTTCATAGGTGAGTATTTCCAGTTAAAAACTGTTTTTTCCCATCAGGATTTTGAAAGTCATGAGTGAAAGTCGAGACAGGAGAGGTTAACCATCAGTAATTTCTAGTAATTCAAAAGCCCTACTCATTTTTTTCGATGACTTGTGAAACCATTTTATCAATCAGGAAGACACTTTGCATCCTATCTAATGACAGTATACATCAAAATTTTCGTGTCTCTTCCAGAAATGTTTTCTGCACGAACAAGAAAAATCATGGCAATGGTTTCTCTACCTGAGGACGACGCAGAACCTAGTGATCAAGATTTCGATACTGATGATTCTTTTAATGTTGAAGGTGAATTACTGGAATGTTCCGATCACGATGTCGACTCTGATGTCGATGAGCCAGTTTCGGAAGATGATCGTCATTTCGAAGGGAACGATTTGCATTCACCGCTCTATAATGCACCTGGGGAAGCAAGCAGTAGCAACATGAACACAGAAGTGGTTATTGGTACACCTGAGGAAGTTTCTAATCCGAATGATACTCAGCAGCCGAAATATTATTATGGAAAAAACAAATGTTTCATTTGGAGTGCTAATGAACCGAAATCTTCAAGAACTCCGGCAAAAAATATTATGAAAATGAAGCTTCCAATGTTACGACCAATCGCGAAATCACTTGGAAAAAATCCAAATATTGAAGAAGTTTGGCGTCTTCTGTTCGATGGAGATATAACTGATGAAATAGTAAAATGGACTAACCAAAAAATGGCAACAATGAGAGAAAAACTGAAAGACCAGCAATCTGTGAACTATAAAGACACTGATACAATTGAAATTGAAGCTCTTATTGGACTAATGATGCTATGCGCTATATTCAAGTCAGGAAGAGAAGATCTAGCCTCATTATTCTCTACAGGACCATCTGGACGACCAATTTTTAGAGGTGTCATGTTTTTGAAAAGATGTCTCACTTTATTACTAGCGTTGAGGTTTGATGATGCTAACACAAGGAAAGAGCGAAGTAAAAGTGACCCCGCTGCCGCAATTTCATTTTTATTCTATAAATTTGTGAAAAACTGCCAGAATGCACTTGAGATAGGGAATCATGCATGCATAGATGAGATGTTAGTTGGTTTCAGGGGAAGGTGTCCCTTTAGAATCTATATGCCGAATAAACCGGCAAAATATGGATTGAAAATTTTATGCCTGACAGACGCGCATACGTCTTATTTGTACAATGCCTACCTATACCTAGGCAAAGACAGTGACGGATTCACATTGTCGAGTGAGGAGAGAAAAATGAGTAAACCTACACAGAGTGTCATTCGCCTATGCAAGCCTATCGCAAATTCAAATAGAACGTAACAGCCGATAACTGGTTTTCGTCACTGGAGCTAATTACCGAATTGAAGAAAATCAATTTTACCTACGTTGGCACAATGAGAGCCAACAAAAGAGAGATCCCACCAGAATTCCATGCCAATAGAAGAAGAACGGTAGGGTCATCTTTATATGGTTTTGCATCAGATGTGACAATGGTGTCTCATGTTCCAAAGCTGAACAAAGCAGTGAATTTGATTTCATCAATGCATAACTCAAAATTCACGGATCAATCGAATAATAAACCAGAAATAATCAGCTTTTACAATTCCACTAAATCGGGTGTTGACAACTTGGATAAAATCATCGCAAATTATTCACCAAATAGAAGATCCAGACGTTGGCCTCTCACCATATTTTATAACATGATTGCTGTAAGTGTTGTAAATTCTGGCATCATTGATGCAAGTTTTGACGGAACACCCACGGTAAAGCGTTTCGAATTTATACACTCACTGGCCACGACACTAATAAAAAAGCAAGTTCAACGACGATTGTCTATTCCCAATCTTCCTGATGGTCTCAAAAAAGTTATGGCCGATATCCTAGGAGAAGAGGGGCCAACTACTACTCGCAGGGAAATATCGGACAAACTGCCAAAACGGAAAACTTGCACGTATTGCCCGTATGAGAAAAGGAGACAAACAGCCTACAAGTGCATAAAGTGTGATAATCCGTGCTGTTTGGAGTGCTCAAAAAAAAATGCAATCAATGTGCTTCGACTGTTGTATGAACGTATGCGTGTGCCTGTGCGTGTGTGTAAAAAACCATTGTATAGACCTTAAACATATCAATTAGTTGTGTTCTGTGCAATTTATGAATTTTTTCAATACCCGAATAACGATTAATTTTATAAGTAAACGTGTAGACATGTTTTGTGAATAAAATTTAACCTTACACAAGTTTTACCTAATAAGTTTCTTAATATAAAGCGAAATAAGTGTAAAAATTAAATAAATATGATGGAAAATGCATAAACAGTATCGTCGATATTTTATAGAAGCGGGCAGCTTTGGAATTTTTTTAAATTAGCATCTATATGTATAGGTATATTTCTTTCGCTGTACTGTTTACACTGTTGCCCACTATTGCAAAAAGAGAATTTCTTTCGCTCTCAAAGCTACGCTTATCTTATTTCTTTCACCTTCAAACTCCAATGTGGTATTCAATACTGCAATTTTTTCTCCACTAGGTCTGGTGTTGGTAGTGTAGCGCACATAACCTAACCTCATTTAGGAACTGTTTCTAATGGAATTGAAACGATTTTTAGAAAATATGAAAACCGCAACTTTATTGCAGAACGTTAGAAGACGGATACAGTTATTGTTTTGTTTATGATAAATAGTCTCTCAATTGCTTGGTTTTGATTTTATTTTATTATTATTGTTTGTTACAGGCTAAATACTCACTAGAGCACCTAGACCGTAAAGTTAGTTAAACATCATAAAAGGCACTCGTAACAACTCCAAAAATCGTCAAAATCGGTAGATAAAGCCAAAGTTTCCTGTTAAAATCATTTATAGTGGGAGAACATCATGAACTGATGTTAGATTAGCCTAACAGGAAACCAAAACGTTCACTCAAAGATCTACTACTTTTGTGGTTTAGTGCATTATTCTTACTTTTTGGGTCGAAAGGGAATTTGAACAGACTTGGGTCCATCTTATAACGTGACTTTTTGTCACTAATAGTTTGTGAAACAGGCCATATGTATAATATTCACAATATAATTAGAACAATTACCAATTCTAGGAAAGTTATATTTCTGATAATAATATCGCTTGGCTATACTGTTTTCTTCCTTTGTTGGCAAGGTCCCAAGTTGCATAGAAACTGGCTAACCCTATCAATAATTGGGAATCCTCTTTTTGCGGTCACACTAAACTTCGCCATCAGTTCATGATAGGTTATACTTTCATGGCCAACATAGCACAAAAACTTTAATAATTATTTCCATGTCCTATTGGTTTTGGCCCTCGGTGCGCTGCAAAGAAAACAATAATGTAAGTACCTCTACTATAAATGTTTTCCAAATAAGCTCTGTTTAGTGGTCACATTCGACTTACAGTGAATGATTTTGAATATTTCAGAATCCGTGTATTAATTTGTTAGACTACATCTTTCTTTAGTCGGAAACAAATTCTACATCATCATATGGGGGTACAACCTTGTCTACATACTCTTGAATTACAACTCGTGCTTTTCTTGTGGTAATCGCTATTGTCATTTCTATAATCATAATCTAAAATTGATGTTTTATTACGCCACTTATTGCAAAAACACTTTACATACACTCACTTAGCAAAGGAAGCACATGTTCCATAGTATTGTCTGTTATAAATTCGTCATCATCTGAACTATCAAAAAGTCCACGTATAAAAACAAGAACGTCCATTTTAACAACAAAAATAAAACTAACTATAATATAATTGAAATGCTTCAGCAGTATATTAATTTATGACTAAGAATTAAGAAATATAAATCAAAGGTATATAACGTATTGTGACTTGTGAGGTTATGTTACACAAAAACAATTAAAATTCGCCGCTTCTTTCGTTCTTTGACACCAAAAAATTTTGTGTTTACACTTGCTACACTCGGTGTAATTTGTTGTGAGCGAAAGAAATACAACTTAAATTTACGTTTATCTGACATGAAGCTTTAACGTTTATGTGACATAGCTTATTGTTTTTGTTTTACACGGTTGCCTATTTTCTTTATAAACGTATTAAAACATCTGGTGTGGAACACCACAAAACCTTCCAAGCTACAAAATGGAAACCTCTTTTATACTAAGTTCATTACGAAAATGAGCAACATTGTAAAAGAAACAATAAACTATGCCGAACAGACGTTTAAAGCTTCACGTCAGACAGAAGCTAATAGACATCGAAATGCTTACTTAAAAAATTAAAGGAAATGAAATAATTCTAATTACAATTTTTTTAGGGTAACTATGCAACACCTGTTGAAAACAGGCAACATTGCAAAAACAAAAACAATAATTCATGTTAGAATGATGTTTAAAACTTCATGTCAGCTAGAGATTAATAGACATAAATACATGTTAACTTAAAAAAAATTCCAAATTCGCCCCCTTCTATAAGATGTCAATAATACAGTTTAAGTATTTTCATTCATACTTAATTAATTTTTAAACTTACCTTACGTTATATTAAGAAACTTTATAAAGAAAGGTTATGTAAAATTAAATTTTCTTTAAAAAATGTGTCTACACTTTTTCTTATAAAATTTATGATTATTCAGATGTTGATTAAATTTGAATTAACACTTAAATTCTACATTGAGAATTTTTTGGCACTAAATTACGCGTCGCAGCAAAAAATTGTATAGAACATAGTTAATCGATACGTTTAAGGTATATATCCTGGTATATTTATATCTTTGAAATATGCAGCTGTTTTAGAAATGTTTGATAAAAACAAAAAACTGATAATAATAAACCCCCCTCTCCGCCGCTGGATTTCTCCCGAAATCGAATCAGCTCCAAGCCCAATGAAAACAAGTTTAAACACAAAATTTTTAGTGCACAGGTATTATCGTTCTGAAGTTATCGTGGATACTAACATATATCCACGCATACAGACACACATACACTCAAACACACAGGCATACATCCAGATATCATGGCCGATCTTGGCTGAAAGTCAACGTAGCTATAGTGAAAAAAAGTCGATTGCATAACCTTCTATACCTATCTATGTGTATGTAGATTGGAAGGTAACATATCTAGTGTGGAACACCATACGATCTTCCTACAAATGGAAATTAAAAGAAGTCAAATAATGTTAATAACATTTTTGTAGGATAAGTGTACAACCTTTTTTACCCTCCAACCTACATACACATATGTAGGTATAAAAGGTTATGCAATCGACTTTCAGAAGTAACGACTTACTTCTAACAAATTGTGTCTGCTTATTGTTTGTAAATCCTTAAAACAGCTCTCCCTCATGGCCTATTGTTATTATAATCACCTTCCCATTCACACATCTCGAATTTAGTCATTAGCCGTTTACAAAGTGCGTTATTTTAAATTGTGTTTACATTCTTGAAAAACTATGTATTCAGACAAAGCACTCTTAAATTAGCACACATTCCAATACGAGCTCGTAACTCTTAATAGTTTTTCAAATTTCTTCTAGGGATGTGGACCGGACTGCATTAATAATTCTGTATTTAGTGGTTCCGAGTAGACTAATTGTTTAGCCGACCCCACAAATAAAAGTCCATGCAGTTAAATCGGGACTTTGCCCCAATTCCATTTTCGCCAAACTTTTCGTTCAACCAATCGCGAACGATCCGAGGATAGCGAGCTGGACATCCATCTTGTTGAAAATACATTGAATTATAATATTTTAAAGAAACATTAACAATTTCTTCATTAATAAAAGTTTGTGGTATTTCTAAATAATTTTGGTGATTTAAATTCCTGTCAAAAAAATACGGACCTATAATCCCGTGGTACGTGATGGCACGGCACATTTACTTCTTTAAAACACTGTTGTCGGTTGCGAATTGTAAAATAATGATTTCTGTCAGCCCAATACTATCAGTGTTGAGATCAAGCTGCTCCATTGGTGGAAAATGTTTATTCATCAAAAAATACAATTCCTTTGTAAACATATTTTTGTTAAAATTTTATCGACCATCCACAAACAAAAATACTAACGTTTAGTCTCATCACCTTCTTCCAAAGTTTGTCTAAAATGGGGTTTGAACAGCTTAATTTTGAAATTCCAGTTTGTAGACCATGTAAAACTAAAACGGATGCTGCAACGTTTTCAACTAATTTTATTCTTGTTTTTTTATTTAGGACAGAACTAGTCCCCACAAATTTTTTCACCAATTTCGGACCGCCACATGAGAAATTGTTATATCTGAATATTTTTCGTTAAATTTGTTGATGATCTCGCGATAACAAAGATCGTCAGTACCATAACATTGAATTATATACAGTGAGCGGCTAAATTATGGAATAAATTCAATAATTCTTAAATCGGCAACTTCAGAGAAAAATCCCGATACCCGTCCATTTTTATTTTTAAACGCGCGGTTGTTCAGGTTGTTAATTTATTTTTGAGGTTACCTATGTAAGCGTGATGACGTCATTGATGATTTTCTTTAATGGAAAGGAGAGGTGTTGCAATGGAACTTTTGAGAGATCTTTTAATTATCTAATCAGTCGTAGCAATAGTTTTGAGTATTTGCGTTACGTATACTGGGTGATTCAAGATTATTGTTGTTCTATAAAAATACAAGCGAGCTAAAAAAGACAACTATTCCAAATTTGGTATGTAGACATAATAGGTCATGATCTATCTTTTAAAACTATTTTCAAAAGTGCAATGTTGCCACTTCTACCAGAAACCCAAGGCAACTTTGAAAATTAAAATTGAATACCCTGTATGTTATTGCATTTTCGGATTCTGCATAAAATTCTAAGCAACTTTTGTTAATATTTCCCTATACCCGTCTCTAAGCGTTACATAAATGACCTCTAAAATAAAATAATAATCTGACCAACCGCACACTTAAAAATAAAAATCGACTGGTTTCGGAATTGTTTTCTGATTTTATTTGGTTATGACTTCATCAGCTGTAATTTCTCTGGAACTTCTATGATGATTTTCTACCAAACTTAACAACACATCAAGTTTTACATTTTCGTTCATTTTTGGACGACCAGCATTTGCAATGTGTTTAACGTGACCAGTTTCCCTAAATTTTCTCTCAATTTTACTAACTGTTGAATGTCCGATAGGTGTATCAGGATATTTTGTATTAAACAAGTTACATACTTGTAGTTGCGTTCTGGTTTTATCTCCACATCCAATCATAATTAATACTTCAATTCGTTGTGTTTCACTTAATGGTGCCATTATTATTAATTAATTATCAGTTATTCACTTAGTACAAATACCTACAATGTAATACCGTTAAGTACTGAAGTAAGTAGTAAGTGTCATAAATTTGACTCGTGCCAACTCGATATCTAAAAAATCTATTCTTTTTGCTACTTTCTTTTTGTTGTCAGTTTTAAACTGAATTATTTCTGTATTCTTGATACTGAACTGCCCGACATATGAAGTGAATCAGTTTTTTTCTAAAGATTATTACGACAGAACTTTCAAACCAAATAAAATCAGAAAAAAATTCCGAAACCAGTCGATTTTTATTTTTAAGTGTGCTGTTGGTCAGATTATTATTTTATTTTAGAGGTCATTTTTGTAACGCTTAGAGACGGGTATAGGGAAATATTAACAAAAGTTGCTTAGAATTTTATGCAGAATCCGAAAATGCAATAACATACAGGGTATTAAATTTGAAGTTTCAAAGTTGCCTTGGGCTTCTGGTAGAAGTGGCAACGTTGCACTTTTAGTTTTAAAAGATAGATTATGACCTATTATGTCTACATACCAAATTTAGAATAGTTGTCTTTTTTAGTTCGCTTGTATTTTTATAAAACAACAATAATCTTGAATCACCCTGTATACGTAACGCAAATACTCAAAACTATTGCTACGACTGATTAGATAATTAAAAGATCTCTCAAAAGTTCCATTGCAACACCTCCCCTTTCCATTAAAAAAAATCATCAATGACGTCATCACGCTTACATAGGTAACCTCAAAAATAAATTAATGACCTGAAGAACCGCGCGTCTAAAAATAAAAATCGACGGGTATCGGGATTTCTCTCTGAAGTTGCCGATTTAAGAATTATTGAATTTATTCCATAATTTAGCCGCTCACGGTATATTCTCTCTTGTAGAGTTAACATTATAAGAAGTCTATCAACACTTTCAGCGTTTCACGTGTAGTCTGACGTTTTATAAATTACATAAACACATTTACAGTAGGTTTCTATGGTAATCTAAAAATTCGCTAACTCAAATTTTTTAATAAAAAATTTCTAAGTCCAAATTTTCGAGATGAATGTAAATAAAACAAGAACTGTAACTGCCAGCCCAAAAATGAAAACTTCTCTAAAGGCCTGAAAACAAGCAAAGAGCGAATTTTTTTTCCTCTCTGTAACTCAATCCGTGGACATAGGGTATACATACATGATCTACCTATGTCTGTACATTAACCATATCGTTTATGTGTTATTAACTACATTATTGTATAAAAACGTAACTTGTACTTTAGTAGTTTTGAAATTTACTATTATTTCTCACTTTTATTCTTGTTTATCGATTTATATTAAACGCAGGTTATATTTTTTCCTTTAAGTGATCTATTTTCGTTTTCCCGTTTGCGTTCCCTAATCCACTTCCTTCAATAACATCTGTCAACATGCGGATCATTCTTTTCCCTTTTTAATCGTTTTTGAGATTTTTTTTATTCTTAACGACCTATTTTTTTATTCTTTCTCATTATTTCCGAAGTGCTTTTCCTTAACACAAGATACATTTTGCTTCCGTATGTCCTTGATATCTTCCAGTCAGCTCGCCTTGTTGTATTTACCTGATCGTAACTTGAGCTTTTTCTATTATTTTTATACTCTTTCGTCAATCTTTCCTATATTTTTAAAAAATTAAAAAAAAAACAGAAAAAATGAAATACACACAATAGACTAGACTCCAAGTATTTTAGAGCGGAAATAATTCAGTGTAAAAATATTTTATCAAACAGTTCTTTAAGATATTACTAATGCGTTCGAGAGTTTACCCTCTCCAACAAGAACTGCCTCCCCTCTCGTCAGAGGGAGAACTGGAGGAACGTCATTTTTTTTAAGTTTTATCGGTTTACCTTCGATTTTACGCAAAACTAGTTTAGTATAAAAAAAACCGCTGCCAAATTATCTGCCATAATGCTTTCTCATACATGTAAATAAATAACTTCAAAGCCCACAATACCTGAATTTGAGACGTATCGATTTTTAAACACGATAATTCCCGATTTTTGATTCGCCATTTTGAATTCTTTAATTTTGAGAAATGATTTATGCTTAGCGATCTCAAAACCCCCAATACCTGACTTTCAAAAAATCGGTTGATAAATTAAATAAACACAATAATCCCCCATTTCTGATCCGCCATTTGACACTGAAAATTGAAGAGGGAGAAAGAGAAGAGCGCGAAAAGGAAGAGGAGTACATAACAAAACAAGTATAGTCAGAGGAGAGCATGAAGGAGTACAAAGAGAAAATGGAAAAAACGATATGGGAAGGTAAGGGAGTACAAGAAAGTGGAAGAAATAAGAGAGAAGATGGAAGAAGCTAGGGAGAAAGTCAAATTTAAAAGGTGGAAGGGGGATAAAACGGAATGGAGGAAATGGTGGGATAGAGAATGAAAGGAGACCAAGCTGAAGGGACGAAGAACACTAAAGCAATGGAAAATAGGAAGGCAGAAAAAGAAGAATATAAACAATCAGTAAGGAAATACAGGAAAACATGCGAGATTCAAAAGGAGGAAAAGAAACAAGAAGAGCAGATTAAAGAAATTAAAACGGAAGAGGATGTATGGACACATTTAAAAAAGGAAAAGAAGAAAAAAGGAACGAACGGGAATACAAATAAAGGAACGGGAGAAATGCTTTAGGAATTTGCTGGAAGCGGAAGAGAGATGAAAGGAGAAGAAAGGCAAGGAAAAGAAGTATACCAAGTAGACGAAGAAGGAGAGGGAATAAAAGAAGAAGAAGTAATAGAGGCAATACAGAAATTAAAAAAAGGTAAAATGGCGAGAGCAGACGGGATACAAGGAGAGGAGTGGGTATACGGAGGGGAAAAGGTAGCAAAAACGATAACGGAAATAATTAGCAAAGTATGGAGAGAGGAAGGTTTCCCGGGGAGATGGAGAGAAATTGTAATGTGTCCGGTATACAAAAAAGGGGGCAGAAAAGAAGTGAAAAATTACAGGGGAGTGACATTAAACACGACATACAAGGTATATGCGACAAAAGAAAGGCTACAGAAGGAGATAAAGGGAAAGAAAATGCTGCGAGATGGACAGGCTGGGTTCAAGAAGGGAAGGGGACTGATAGATATCGTATATACAGGGTGCATTTTAAAAGCACCGACAAACGAAAACTGTAGATTCTATGTTCTAAAATACGAGAAACATTCTTATGAATGCGTCTCGAAAATGGACACTGGGTGTCCAATCATTAAAATCATATCAATTCTTTTATGGTCAGTGTATGTTTTCATTTTTACACAATTTTCGCTTATTACTACAAACTGACTACCTTAGAAATACAATATTGCGACCTTATATTATTAAACAAATGTCAAATAATCATTAAATATTGCCAATGCCACCTTGTATCTTCAAGTAAACCTATGAGTATTGGAATTATTATAACTTCATTAAACATTTCAAAATAACTCAAAAACTGTTAGAGTTAGGTTTAGGGAACCCTAGTATTTGAAAGGTTATAAAATTTTACAACAAATTTTTTTATTAAGTACAGGGTGTACTATTTAAAAAAAGGTAGATATTTGCAATATTAGGTACCTGCAGTTGAAATTTGATTTTTGAGTGCCCTGTATAACTTTATGCTGTGTTACACAAACCCTTTTGCAAAGTACTGACAGAGGCTACGCTGTTTCAGTAATAATAAACGTAGCAAAAATAAATTTTGAATTTAAGCCTGTAATTTCAAAAATCATTAAAGATCTTTGAAACGGTAGGTTTTAGGTATAGGGAATTTTATTGCCACTTGCCTGTATTTTATTCGTAGATTCCAAAAACATATAATATACAGGGTGCTCAGAAAAACTTTGATAAGGATCCTTCTTTGTGAACACCCTATATAGTTAAAATTATTTTTAAATTGTGCTCCTAAATACCCTAAAAAAATAGGCTCCTATAGAAACTCCGTGGCGTATACGGTGCGCCACCCTGTATGTATGTATGTGTATATGTGTATATACATATGTATATATATATATATATATATATATATATATATATATATATATATATATATATGTAGACTGAAATACTTGGCAAGTAAAGAATTAGATAAGTAAGTGGAAAAATAGTGGCGTTATTCGTGGACTTAAAAGCTGCGTTCTCAGAGTGAACCGGAAAAAGCTATGGGAATACCTGAAAAAAAAAGATAAATGAAAAACTGATAGAAAGAATGGAGGAAATCTATGAGGAAACGAGGAGCATGGTGAGGGTCAACGGTGAGGTGGACACGAGATTTTCGTCACAAGGTATGGTCTGAAACAGGGATGCTCATTGAGCCCAACCCTGTCCTCAGTATACACGGCGTATCTAAAGAAAAAATTAAGAGGGCAGCAGATAGAAGGGTTAGTAGTAGGGAATGGAATATGTGGTCGCTTACGTACGAAGACGATATGGTGTGGGTGGCTAAGGAGGAAGAAGAAATTAAGGAGATGATGAAGACTTGGGAAAGATACATTAGAAGAAAGGAACTGGAACTAAACACAAAGAAAACAGAGATACTGGTATTCAAAAAGGGAGGGGGGAGAAGAAAAATGGAGAAGAGTAAGTGGAGAGAGAATGAAGCGCAGCAGGAGGAAGAGTTCCTATAGTTCATACACCTGGGATATACGGTGAGGCAGGACAGTACGGATCGGGAACATATAAATGAAAGAGTGCGAAAAGGAAATAAATTAATAGGATAAGTGGAGTGTGGAAGAAAGGATGTTTGGAATGGACTTAGGAAAAAGGAAGCTGCTATTTGATAAATGAATAAAAAGTTTGGTGTTATAAAGGTAGAAGTGTGGGGGTGGAAGGAGAAAAAAGAGGTGGAAGGGCTGCAATAAACATATGGGAAACGTGTATTGGGTCTTGGTAAGGAAACACCGGGACATATTATAAAAAAGGAAGAGCAAGAGGAAAAATTATGGGTAGAAGAGGGAATTAGGGTAATAAAGTATGGGGAGGAAATGAGAATGGAAAATAAAATATTTCAGGAATGTTGAAAAGGGATAAAGGAAGGGAGATTGAAATACGGACAAGATAGTAGAGAAGAATATTATAAAAGAAACGAGTACGCGAAGGAAGAAGTAGAGACATTAAGAGAGGAGATAATAAGAACAGACAGGGATGCACAAAAGCAAGAAAACATGGGCAAAAATAAAAGAAACAAAGTAATACAAATTACAAAAGGATTAAAGGAGAAGGGATCCTAGAGTATCTGAAAGGAGAAGGGAAAAGGGAAAGAAAAAAATGATAGCGAGGTTCAGATGCGGTAAAGAAGAGTTGGGAACCAAGTATTAGAGAAAAGGGGAACACCGAATTGTAGATTATGCGAGGAAGGGATGGAGAATATGAGAATACATGATAAAAGGTTGTAGCGAGCTAAGGAGGATGACAGGAGTGTAGAAGAATTACTAGAGCAATACAGAAGAGGAGCGGAGTGGGTGGAAAACAGATAATGGGAGAAGATAGAGTGTGAGGTAAAAATGTAGTAGAATAAATAGAAATTGTAAAACTAGAATAGTTTGCAACATTATAAACAATGAGCAAATAAAGATAAACTTATGTATTGTAAGGATTCATTTAATTCTAACACGGTTGGCGACTTCTCGGCCGTGAGATAACCCACCTCCCCTAAATTTTATGGATGTCATGAGCGTTAGATCAGTTGTCTTTTCAAGCAACACTGCACAACTTATCAGAACGTCTGATTTTTATACAGTCAGCAGTAGTTAATCATACCTTGAAGATAAACTTGAGCAGACTTTGTGTAGTTATAAAAAATGTTTGGCAGCATGAAATAAGGTAACATTCTGTGTACGTTTTCAGATAAATGAATAAATTAGCGGACATGCCCGCAACGGAGGGTTCGTTACATAATGCATTATATTCAACTCAACCTTTAGAAGGCCCTTACTTTAAGAAATACTAACCTGACGAAAAATATATACGGTACTATTTTTGTACTGAACCAGTTTTTTAGTTTGGCGTAATTAGCAAGAATCTGATTTTTCACTCTCTCCTTGAAGGGGGGTGGGGGGGAACTGCTAAATTCATTACTACCTTCAACAAATATTCCATGAAAAATCCATTAGTATAAATTATTTCTAAATTTCGCCCTAAATGTTAACTTGGCGCTTGGTCTAACGTCTAACCAAGACTAATTTAAATAAAAGCTTCTGTTCAAAATTATAGTTTTTCTTATCACACATTTTTAGAAACGAATAATTGAAAAAGAGTCCATGCATTCTAAGGTTTATTAAAATACGTTTAACAAATCCATAAATAAGAAGGACTTCGTGTATGCTAAGGTTAATTATATTACAATGGTGATAGCTCCAGTTTAGTATAAGAAATAGAACATTTCTAACAATTAATACCTAATTGATTTCGATCATTTCTATTGTACTCTCGTAAAGAAATGATAATAAGGTTTCAGTCAACTACAATAGTTAACCTAAATTATTTGAAGAAAAGAATTACTCAATTTGTTAATTCATTATTATAATAGGTAATTAAAATTATTTTAACAACATAATTCACATTATTTATTGAATTACATAATAATTATAATTACTTGTAAATTGAAGCACCATTTGACTATTAATTTAATATATGTAGAGCACATTGTAGAAACAAAGTGAAAATGACGTTGTGAGTGAAATATTTTAGAGATGATGTAAGGAACCAGCTGAATTAATTAAACTAATTAGGAAGTACTAAATTATTATAAGTTGAATGATTTCATTGGGAACAGAAATTATTACTAAATTACCGTAATGTGTATTTTTTTTTTCTACTAAAACGCATTGCCTAATTTATCCATACTTCATTCAGGACGAGCCAATGGTAGGTAAGTGATGCAAGATAACGATTTTGAAGCATGTACCTACAGGATTCAATTAAAAGGAAATAGAACTTTGATGTTTCGTCTTTACATTTTATTTTGAAACGAATGAATACCCGTACAAGTCCAAAGAGAGAAAATTTCTTATAAATTAATTAATATTATTAACAAAAGGAGATATATCTGCAATTGAAACGAATAGTTTTCAAGCATGTTCAAGTCCTTCACTTTTATGCTAACTATTGAATTGCAGGATATAAAGATTTGCTTCAATTATTTTAAAAAAATTCGCAGACAAAGGACATTTAATCTCTTGAGTAACCTCAGATGTGTTTGTTAGTTTACAGGCCGTTGCCGTTATTGTTCAAAATTGATTAGTTTCTTATTACAAATATCGATTTCAATCTCTCGATTCGATTACGTTTTGCATTGTTTATGAATGACACTAGTTAGTAG
Source organism: Vesta saturnalis (assembly GCA_036346205.1). NCBI lineage: Eukaryota > Metazoa > Arthropoda > Insecta > Coleoptera > Lampyridae > Vesta > Vesta saturnalis. The sequence continues at coordinate 5,201,677 of JARFJB010000418.1, read as the reverse complement.
ACGTATTCATTCATTTACGTTTTCTTTTGTTTTTATTGTAATTTGCATTTATAAAGAGTATTTCCGTTTTGATCTCGCTTACGTCCAAAAGAATATGCTTATCTTTTCCCGTGTTATTATTACCAGTACGATTGATTTATTCCGAATAAAGAGGTCAGTCTAGGTATTATACGGAAGATGAGTTGATAAGGTTAAAGATATACAGCGTGTTCAGCGAGGAATGGGACAGTGCAATATCTCGAGAGCGGATGAAGATTTTTAAATTATGAAAATATTTTTGTAAATATCTTCCAAGGGCGCACATTTGTTGGCACAAAGATTTGAATCAACGCCCATCACCGCCAGGTGGCGCTATCTCACTTCAATTTTTAAATGCAATGCCCTATTTTTATTTCATTTTGGATTCTATGACATATTTGTGATGACTTTTATTAAGACTGCTACCAACCTATCTTTTGTAGTTTCTGAGAAAAAATAATCCTTGGAATTTTAGCACAAAACGTAATTTCAGGAAGTGCTCATAACATTTGAGTGATACAGACAAAATAGCAAATTTTATAGCAAATGAAAGATAAAAGATTGTTCTTCCACAAAATAATGCAGATAACGCCGAAATAATGCGATACGATGTACACTAAATTGTAAGGGGGACCAACTTATCACAGTCGTTGATTAAGAATCATGTGAAACATTTATCATGCCATGAAAACAAACGCGTAATGAAGTGTCTGTCAAGTTTCTGTCAGTTTACAGTTTCAGTTTTGAAAATCGTCTGTGCATCTTCAAATTCCATAATTATGTTCACGTTTTCTAACGAAGAATATTTTGATATGGTAATAATTTACGGTGAATGTAGAAAAAATGCAAGGGCTGCACAAGTATTGTATGCTGCCAGGTTTCCCGATCGACGCCATCCCGGAAAAAATACATTTGTTCGTGTAGCAAATATTTTGAGGGGAACCGACCGGTCATTTTCCTCACCGTAAGTGCGAGAATCGCACAAAGACAGCAACAGATGAAGCACACACCGTCGGTGTATTAGCATGTGTAGCTTATAATCCTCATGTGTCTGTGAGATCTATTTCTGAAGAGTGTGCCGTATCAGTTGGTTCTGTCCATAAAATATTAAAATCTAATAAATACAAACCATTTAAAGTTCATTTGGTACATGGACTGCATGCAGGTGATCAAGATCGCAGACTTAATTTTATCACCGGAGTTTTTATGGAACATTATCCGCAAGACCCTAATTTTCTAGGTCGTATCGTGTGGTCTGATGAAAGTAATTTTTCAAACAATGGAATCGTTAATCGCCACAACTCCCATTACTGGTCGTCAGAAAATTCTCATTGGGTAAGAGCAACCAATTTCCAAGTGAGATGGAACATAAATGTATGGTGCGGAATGATAGATGACAAATTGATTGGCCCATATTTTTTTAATGGTACCTTAACAGGCCAACGCTATTTGTATTTTCTTGAAAATCAACTGCCTCCTTTGGTTGAAGATGTAAATGTAAATCTGCGGCAAGTGATGTACTTTCAACAGGATGGCGCACAATAGCGCAATAGTGAGAAATTATCTAAGTAGAATGTTTCCGCAACGATGGATAGGTACAAATGGTCCCATTATGTGGCCAGCTCGTTCTCCTGACCTTAGTCCCTTAGACTACTTTCTTTGGGGACATTTAAAGAGTGTAGTGTATGAAACACCTTCTAGAGATGTAAAGGAGTTACAAAACAAAATTAGAATTGCTTGTGCAAACATACCACGAGAAACTTTAAGAGCGGCAACTAGTGTTACATTAATTAGGCGTTATCAAACGTGTGTAGAAAATGATGGAGAAACATTTGAACATTTAATTTAATTTGTATGCTTTCAATTAATAAAATTCCAAAAATTATTTTTTTTGTCAGAAACTACAAAAGATAGGTTGGTAGGTATGTCATAGAATCCAAAAATGAAATAAAAAATAGGGCGTTGCATTTAAAAAATTGAAGTGAGATAGCGCCACCTGGCGGTGATGGGCGTTGATTCAAATCTTTGTGCCGACAAATGTGCGCCCTTGGAAGATATTTACAAAAATATTTTCATAATTTAAAAATCTTCATCCGCTCTCGAGATATTGCACTGTCCCATTCCTCGCTGAACACGCTATATATATATATATATATATATATATATATATATATATATATACATATACATATATATACATATATAAAGCGGTACAATATAGAACTTTTGATTTTTAAATAGAACACCCTATATATTATTTCATTTTTCGATTCTCCTTATAATCTTACATCTTTTTTATAAGACTTACTTACAAGCTAAATCTTACAGTTTTTGAGATATTTGCAAAGTTAACTAAAAACTGACATTTCTATGTAGTAATTCAAGTAGGCGTATCTCAGTTATTTTTAAGAATAAAAAAATAATCTTTGGTACAGAATTTATTCATACATGAGCTTACTCTGTCTATTGTCAAAATTGGATTTCAATATACACGGTGATCACAAAAATTTATTCAATAATATAAATTTGAAAATGCTATATCTTCATTTTGTTAAATGGCACATCCTATATTTTTTTAATGCCTTGTCTTCGTCTATTAATCGGCTTTCATTCCTATTAAATATGTTCTATACCTATCTCTAATAGTTTCGGAGATATTTAAGTTTGTTCAATTCTTTTCGTTGATAACACTGGAGAAGAGTAAAATAAGTCGGTCAAAGCAACACTTAAAATTATAATAAATGATCAATGTGACCACCATTTTGTTGCTGAAGACATGAAGTCTTTGAATAAACGGGTGATCACAAAAATTAATTCAACAACGTAAATTTGAAAATGCTATATCTTCATTTTTTTAAATAGCACACCCTATATGTTTTAACGCCTTGTCTTCGTCTATTAGTCGGCTTTAATTTTTATTAAATGTGTTCTATAGGGTAAAGTGGTGTAATACGCCCCGGCTCTTAATACGCCCCACCGCCATATTTCTGCTTTTAGTCTGTTTCTGATTCAGTCTTATGCAGAACACCGATCGTGTTACACGTGTGTCACTTTGTATGCGGTAGTTACAGTTTAAAATGTCCTTTGTTCTGTTCCAAAATATTTTTCTTCAACTTTTTTCTGTTTGACCTTCATCTAGACAAATAAGTGGACGTCCTTGGGTATCCGTTGTAGTTAAAATAGATTTTGTTTGTGAAATATTTATGTGCGGCGTATTGTACACCCGACTTCGAATACGCCCCACATGTTTGGTGATAAAACGCCCCAGTCAAATATGATGTTCTGCTGCTTCTAATTATTTGCTTGTTTTCAGATAATGGACAGAGTATATGTAAGAAAAACAACAAGAGCATCTTGGACCGAAGCTACAATCTTAACAGCCATGGAAAAGGTGAAAAGTAGCTAGATGGGGGTAAACAAAGCCAGTAGGGAGTATGGTATACCCTCAAGAACTTTAAGAAAACATTTAGCCTTCAACAGCAAAACAAAATACTTAGGTCGAGATCCAGTACTAAGCAGAGAACACGAAAGAAGGGTGGTCCTACATATACAGATTCTGGGAAAAGTGGGGTTCGCACCGAACAGAAGTAACGTAAAAAAATGGCTTTTGCTTTCGTCAAAAAGTTAGACATGAAGAATTGCGTCTCGGACAACGATGAGTCAGCTAAATGGTTTTTTAAGAAGGAACACCAGTCTGTCTATTAGAAAATCTGAAGGTCTCTCACTAGCACGGGCGCAAGGAATGAATCGAAAGGAAGTTGGTGATTACTGTGATCTCTTGCTTAAGTTATTGACTGAAAACGATTTATTAGATAAGCCGTCCAAAATATTTGATATGGACGAAACAGGCATTCAAGTCAATAATAAAGCAGAACGTGTTGTTGCCACGAAGGGAAGTAAAGATGTATATTCTCTTACGAGTGCAGAAAAGGGAGAAAATATTTCATTAACAGCATGCTGCAATGCTGAAGCCTAATAATGAAGGGCAAGTACAAAAAAAACAGATTTTTTAGATGGACTTCCTCCTGGGTCCGATGTTTATATGAAACAAAAGACTTCGTACATTACCAGCGATTTATTTATGAAGTGGTTCCGTGAATACTTCATTCCAAGAAAAGGTACGGTAACGCGTTATTGATATTGGATAATGAATGAAGGGCAAGTACAAAAAAAAACAGATTTTTTAGATGGACTTCCTCCTGGGTCCGATGTTTATATGAAACAAAAGACTTCGTACATTACCAGCGATTTATTTATGAAGTGGTTCCGTGAATACTTCATTCCAAGAAAAGGTACGGTAACGCGTTATTGATATTGGATGGTCATGCCTCTCACTGCAATGCGGTGGAACTGTTGGACTTGGCTTCTGCAAACAATGTTGAACTTTTATGTTTACCCAGCCATACGACTCAAGCATTGCAGCCTCTCGACAAATCTTTTTTTAAACCGCTGAAAAGCCATTTCACTCAAGAGACAAGATCCTGGATGATTAACCACAAAAACAGAAAGTTGAATAGACACAATGTTTCTGCATTGATAGAAAAGGCTTGGGTTAAATCAGCTTCCGTTAGTAATGCAGTATATGGCTTCAAGGCAACTAGTATTTATCCATATGATCCATCACTGAACATTTTTTTAATATCTCTGATGCTGCACGTGCCGATGTACAGGTACCAAATCAAGAAGTTCGTCTTGAAGAAACTGCTACTACTGAAATCTTACATAATTGTGTAACACCGCCTCAGCCCGAATTGAAAAAAACCATCTAAAGAAGTTATTCCCGAAGAAGCTGCCGGTACTGTAATGCTAAATGATCCTACAACAAATATTCAGCCCGGAGAAAAAGAAACTCCGTCTAAACTTTTGAGAGAGATTGCTCCTGTGCCAACTGTTCCTGTTAATAATTCCCAAAGGGAGCAGTCCGCTATCATTCTAACATCTCCAGAGAATAGAGTCAAACGTCAGGTTCTATCTGATAAAAAGTCGGCTAAAACACTGCCCAAATGTTACAGTACGCCTAGTACATCTAAAACCCTCTGCTTGAAAAAAGATAAAAGGAGAAAAAAACTATCTACTTCGTCTTCAGAAGATTCATCCGTAGTTTATGCATCTTCAGATGAGGCTTCAGACATTGACGATACCGACTGCATTGAGTGTGGAGAACATTATTATTCAACAAAATCCAGAGATGATTGAATTCAGTGTACAGTTTGTGGAAAGTGGTTGCATGAAAGCTATACGATGTACCTCAATATGTGCAACAGATGTGGACGTCAAAAGAAACGCATGGAGAATATAAAATAGCTTATTAGAGATATTAGGATAAAATTTCCCCCCGGGGCGTATTACAATCACATGGAGTGTAATACGCCCTACTTTGATATTTCTAGAAATCCAGTTTTTTTTTTCTTTAAGGTTGTTTTTGTAAAAAATCTCTTGGTTTTCGAATAAGTTAGTGTTTTAGTTACGTCCTGTTCACTTATTTTTAAATAAATGCTTATAACAATTGTGTTCATAATTTTTTCGGAGATATTTAAGTGTTGTTCAATTTTTTCGTTGATAACACTGATGAAGGGTAACATTAGTCGGTCAAAGCAAGCTGTGGATACATAAGAAACTAAAAAATATTAACTGAAATACATAAATTGTAATTATAATAAATATTGTATGAAACCACCAGTTTTAAGAGATATTTGAGATGTTTTTAAACGATTCATCGTAAAATTAAACAATTTAATCAAAAGAGCGTAAAACAAAAGATGAACGAAAACAAATGAAGAAATCAAACTTGTCAAACAGTGCTAATATTTGTGTAGTATTGCATACTTACTTCCTAAATTACAAAATGAATTTTTCGAAAGAAGAACTTGTTAATATGATTTACGTCCTTGGTGAAAGCGATAAAAATTGTCTTTTAGCTCATCGAATTTATAAGCAAAAATTTCCAAATGGACGACACCCGCAAGTTTTAGCATTTGCAAGATTGAAAGAGCGTTTCGAGCAAACAGGCAGTATTCATTACGAAGACAATTTAGAACGAGAAAGAACCGCAATTAACGAAGGTAATGAACATTTAGTTCTTCAATCCGTGATTTAAAATCCTCACGTTTCTTGCCGACAATTGGAATTAGAAGTTGGAGTTTCAAAAACATCAGTTAATAGAATTATAAAAAATTATAAATATGATCCATACCATGTCCAACTTGCATAAGATTTAGACGAGGATGAGTTCGTTAATAGATTCAACTTTTGCAAATGGGCCATAAATAAAAATTTAGAAAAACCCAACTATTTTAGTACGATCTTATTTACTGATGAAGCTACTTTCTACAAAAATGGATACCTTAATAGACATAATTTCCATTATTACGATACTGAGAATCCCAGATTTATAATTCCTGTTGATCATCAACCCCGCCGGTCACTTAATGTTTGAGCCGGAATTATTGGGGAAAGAATTATAGGACCATATTTTTTAGAAAACACGGTCAATGGAGATTCATTTTTAAACTTCTTGCGCAACGAATTTAAAACTTTTATTGAAGATTTACCTTTACAAACGCTTATAGAAATGTGGCTGCAATTAGATGGCGCTCCTCCGCATTTTAGTGGAAACGTTAGAAATTATTTAAATATCCAGTTCCAAAACAACTGGATTGGAAGAGGAGGGCCCATCTCCTGGCATGCAAGATCGCCTGACTTGACAAAGCTGGACTTTTTTCTTTGGGGTTGGATTAAAGAAAAAGTCTATCAAATTCCTCCAACGACTGTAGATGATCTGAAGGCAAGAATTAGAGACGTCATTCAAAATATAAATGTTTTCACGTTACGAAAAGTAAATTTGTCGTTTATTCAAAGACTTCATGTTTGCCAGCAAACAAAATGGTGGTCACATTGAACATTTATTATAATTTTAAGTGTTTGTATTATAGTTAATATGTTTTTTAGTTTCTTTTGTATTCATAGCTTGCTTTGACCGACTAACGTTACTCTTCTTCAGTGTTATCAACGAAAAAAATTTAACAAACTTAAATATCTTCGAAACTATTAGAGATAGGTATAGAACATATTTAATAGAAATGAAAGCCGATTAATAGACGAAGACAACGCGTTAAAAAAATATAGGGTGTGCCATTTAAAAAAATGAAGATATAGCATTTTCAAATCTATGTTATTGAATTAATTTTTGTGATCACCGTGTATATTGAAATCCAATTTTGACAATAGATTAAAGTAAGCTCATGTATGAATAAATTCTATACCAAAGATTATTTTTTTATCTTTAAAAATAACTGAGATACGCCTACTTGAATTACTACATAAAAATGTCAGTTTTTAGTTAACTTTGCAAATATCTCAAAAATTGTAAGATTTGGCTTGTATTCTTATAAAAAAAATGTAAAATTATAAGGAGAATCGAAAAATAAAATAATATATAAGGTGTTCTATTTAAAAATCAAAAGTTCTATATTGTACCGCTTTTATATTACACCCTGTAGAAACCAAACTATTTTTAAATTATGCAGCTTATAAAAATAGACAACTTTCGTATTTAAACTTATCTTCTAAGTTTAATGGCTAAGGAGCTATCGACCGAATACGCACTATTGGGACACACTGTATATATATATATATATATATATATATATATATATATATATATACACACATAAGTAAGACGCCAACACAAGTTTTCGTGCAATCTGCAATCATATTATCCCGGGTATGAAATATATATCCACTCTAAAACTTAACTTTGAAGTTACTGTATTGGTGGGAGATCATCATCGCATAACATTTATCAATGTTATGCGATTCTGACCAACTCCTCCAAAAAGCACAAAAAACATTTTTTTCCCTACAGACATACATATCCAGCCAGTCAAATCGATTATCTGCAGATTATCCAACCATAATTAGATATTGTTATCGTGGACGACGTTAACGTTCATACATTAATTAACTAAAACGTAATCAATAATGAAGGTGAACCAATTGAAGCATGTTCTTCGTGTTTGTTCGAATGCCTAAAAATCAGTGGAAAAAAATTGCAAAAAGTACGCTAGCAAGCCAGCGAAATTCATGTTTCGGAAAATATTCAACAAAAGTCAAAACTTAATTTAAATCATTCAGAACTTCGAATTGTTAAAGACCTCAAAACTTAGGTTCTTAGGTTCTGATTCAGTCATTATCAAAGATCCTTTTCCTAAAATGATTATTTCAACTAGGGAGGCTTTATTAGAAAGCAAGAGAGTTGTGGGTCACTCTCTTAGGTATCCAATCCAGTACTACCTAGAGTGTATTACTTGCCTAAGATTCATAAATCATGTAATGCTATGCGACTCATTAGTAGAAGGGAGTCAGCTGAGGACAAAATGGAGTGGGGGAAGCCACGCCCACGTGACTGTAGCCATTTCCCACCCTTACTTTGACGGATCCTTTTCGGGAGCGTTTTTCAAACCCTTGATAGCATTTTCAACCCCTTGATAATATTTTCAACCCTTGAAGGCACTTTTACCCTAATTGGCGACCTTTTGGCAGGTGGTCGCTTCTTTTCGGGAAGGTTTTTCAACCCCTGGATAGAATTTTCAGCCCTTGACTGTATTTTCACCCCTACTTAAGGCCTTGTTGGTAGTATTAAGAGCCATTTGGCCAGTCCACCCCAGTGTTTAGGGTGCGGGACGGTCAACTCCTTGAAGGCATTTTCAAACCTAATTATTGACCTTTTGGCTGTGTTACGAACCTTTTTGCTAGTCCAGCCCCTGGAGGGTGGGCAAATGCAGGCGCATATGGCGTTCTGATTGGAGGATTTGAGGGTGGGACACGCCCCCTAGTTTCTTATTGGTCCATGGACTGCACTCCTTGCTTCTGATCGGTTGCGGAGCGTGGCTTGTCGGCTATTTTGTTGGCTATTTCGGCGCCCTTGGCGGAGAGTCTTCTTCTGGGTGTTTCTCGCGATTCACTATCAGCATTGCAATTCTCACCTACAGTCGTAAGGGTGCGTTCAAGGTTAATTGATACAGCAGCATCATGTCTTCGAGTATATCCCATAAACTCTCGTGGTATATTTACTTCTTTAGTGTACGTCGCAAACTGGCTCCATCCGTGTGAGTTTGTAGTTTTTCGCTGTCTTAACGTTTCGTGAACCCGATCGATATTGTTGTAACGAGGGATAATCTCGTCTTTTATTGTGACAGTACCCCTTTTATTCCAAAATACTCCCTCGTATTCAGTATACGCAAGACAGCCTGGCCTTTCTTCATATGTGAAGGCGGCAGCGTTGATACTATTTCGTCGTCTGCCAGGTCTTCCTGTTTTGGCAAATCTCTAATATCATCAGCATCACCGATGATTTTTACACTAGCGAGATGAATGGATTGGGAAGAATTTAATTGTACTGTTACCATTTGTCATGGTCAGCCATTTCGGTTTTTAAAACTTTATCCATATCGTTACCCAGCTGCGTTAAAATGTTTTGTTTTGTGTGATATATGGTGCTTGCAACTCATGCAAGCGCTGTATAAAATCCAATGGTAGAGTAATCATCTCCTTCAGGTTGTGGTCCATGGTTGTTATTGAAACAGGAGTGGTAGAAATGCACCACCCTTCTGTTCAAGAAACTGTTTCTTTATAAATAGAGACAGCTGACGGAGGTACACGACCATTTAAAATGTTGTGTGGACACTATATTCGATCTTACTATCCAGACATTTCTATAAAGCGTCACGTTGACTTGTACTTAGTATGTTTAATGCGTGGGGGATATCGGTCTTTTTGATTAAAACGTCAGCCATCATATATGATGTAATCTTTATGGCTGTGCGGTTTAAACCCTATATATACATATATATATATATATATATATATATATATATATATATATATATATATATATATATATATATATATACCCGCCAAATGCTTAGAGGCCCGCACATATATTTGTTCTATAGCGTAGCACGTCCGGCGTGTTCTGATTTAAATCAAACAATAAATATCCGTGTAGATTTGAAGTGGGGGTTCGGGTTATCAGGCGAAATCTATCTTACTAAATGTAGTATCTGAGCTCTGTCACGCGGGTTCTTAAACAAAATTATGTAATGGGCGTTCAGTGAAATATCTCTTTGTCCACGTCCTTGATGAAACACGTTTTGCGTTAAGAAAAACACTTAGGTTTCTATGGTGACCATCCTTTGTAAAAATACCCACCACCGAGCCGTTAGTTTCGCGCGTTAGAACGCTAATTATTATTAAGATCGGTGTTTCCCTATCAAACCGTTCGATGTCAGGCAACCCCTTCTGAAACTCCACTGAGTGGTCTTTGAATAACGGTTGCCACTCGCTGCAGAACCAGATAATTTTTTCAAAAGTTGTATCGCATATGGTTTCGATGTTTTTTAGAAATTCCACGACTAGAGTACTGCGCGGTACTCTAGCAAAGTACAGGTTGTAAGTTCAAATCCTACTCGAGGTAAACTTTTTATCTATGTATTTAATAAAATTAATAATATTTTTTTGTTACATATTTACTTTTGAACTAATTCGTTCATAACATAGTTACAGTACAAAAATATTAGAATTATTTAATTTTGTCTTCAATTTCCAATTTGTAGGTTGGAACCACATCAGATATTTTAATACGTTCATAATGAAAATAGACAACATTGTAAAAACAAAAACAATAATGTATGTCATACAGACGTTTAAAACTTCATATCAGGCAGAGGTTCATGACTTTCAGTCATACTCAATTAATTTTTAGACCTATTTTGTTTTATAATAAGTAACTTTATAAAGAATAGTTATGTAAGACTAAGTTTTCTTTAAAAAATATGTCTACACTTTTTCTTATAATATTAATCGTTATTCAAATATTGCAAACATTTCAATTCTGCTCTAGGAATTTCCTTGCCCCTAAATTACGCGCCGTATCAAAGAATTACGTAGAACATAGTTAATCGATATGTATCCTAATGTTGGTATTTTTATATCTCTCAAATATACAGATATTTGAGAAATATTTGATAAAAACTAAATACTGCCTCTCTCCGCCACTAACTTTCTCTCAAAATAACAATCCTAAATATAAAATTCTAAGTACGTGCGTTCTGTGTTCTAGAGTTATCCTGCAAAAGATCCGAATCCTTAACATGCCCGACCCCTTCGCCAAACTCCTACTCTCGTACCTGACCAATCGGTCAGTTCGGGTCAAAGTAGAGAAAACCTCAACCTACAGCAGGCGTTCCGCAAGGTTCTGCCTTGGCCCCTATCCTTTACATCATCCTTGCATCCGACATTCCCGAAGTTACCCAACCCGGAGTAGTCATTGCGCAGTTCGCGGATGACACCGCCTTCTGGGCGGTTAATCGGAACAGCGAAATGGCCTCCCGCCTCATATCCAAAACCCTACGGAACTTCTCTAACTGGGCGAATCAGTGGAGAGTCTCCGTCAATCCCACCAAAACCCAAACAATCCTTTTCCGACATCCTCATTACGCAGAGGATAAGTTCCCCAATCTTGCCTCCAGAAACGTCTCCCTCACCCTTAACCAAGAAAGGCTCACACTCCAAGATTAAATCCTCTACCTAGGAACTCTCTTCACTACAAACCTCAATTGGCTCCCCGATGTAAAAAGAACACTAAACAAGATTAGAAACCGCGCAAACCTACTGGGCGCCCTTCGGGGTAGAATCAGAGGTCGTCACCCCAAAACACTTCTACACACATATAAAACATACATCCGCCCTGTTACAGATTTCCGAGCTCCTATATACACAAACATTAACCCCAATCACCTTTCCTCATCGCCTCCTGTGAACGCCGAATTTTTGGACGGATACACAGGTTACCCCTCAGGTACCATAATGACCTCACCCTACACCACGCCAATATACCCCCAATCACAAACCGTATCCAAAAACTCCAGGGAAACTTCACTTACAAAAGAATTTTCGGCAACACTATCCCAATCAAAGAAATCCTTACCACTCCCTTCATTTACCGCTTTCCCAAATTCCCTCGAAAAAAACCAAATTAAAATTCAAACATCCTCCCGCAATCCTCACACAACTCCTCGACGACCTCCCCGAGGAGGTAGAAGAATCCCTAGATAATATCCCATATTCCCTCCGCATCCCCCCGTCTCTTCGATGACGACCCAGTATGACACCGGCCAACGATCTAAGTAATCACACTGCACACCATACCACACTAACCCACACGCACACTTAAACCCAACCACACACTATTCAAAATTCAAATTCAAATAAATTTAAACACCTTTTCTTTTTCTTTTTATTACCAAAAATTACCACACCTCATGATTGTACAGAATACAATAACACAAAACAGCGCAACACCAACAACAAGGGAATGACCAGGGCTGAAGAGGAGAAGGACTCCTGAACAGTCTACAATAAGTAATTAGTAGCCATAAGCATGAGCATACTAACAAAAAAAATCTAGAGTTATCGTGGACATTAAACACACACACACACACACACACACACACACACACACACACACACACACACACACACACACCGACAGACACACACTAAAGCACATACGCATACACGCGCGTGCGCGTACACGAGCAAGCGCACACGCACACGTACAAGCACTCGCACACGCACACGCACACCACACGCACACGCACGCGCACGCGACACGCACACGCACACGCACACGCACACGCACACGCACACGCACACGTACACGCACACGCACACGCACACGCACACGCACACGCACACGCACAGGCACACGCACACGCACAAGCACAAGCACACGCACACCCACACGGACACGCACACGCACACGCATACATTCACATACAACATGGATGAGAAACTTTGTCGAACATTGTAGAATGGTGTAATAAGTAGATTTACCGTTAGTTAAAAAAGGTTGACTGGACAACCTTCTATACCTACGTATGTATATTTGGGTTGGAAGGTAAAAATTAATATCATTAGAATTTTGTTTTATTTCTTTTAATTTGGCTTCTAATAATTGAAAAAAAAGCACGTCTTAATTTTAGCTTTTGCTGTTTTTCCTAGACCTTGAAGTTACTGTTTTACCAATTAAATATGTCAAGTTACCACAGCACTACAATAATGTAACGTGTGTAGTTAAAATTAAAGATTATATTAAGCGTACACATTGTGTTTTCACAGCACAATAACAATTACGATTATTAACCAAAGGCCCCCTTTGTGTTAGATTTGACTAGATCTTTAATTCATACGTCAAGTTTTTGTCCGTAAATGCTATTATCAATTTCAAATTAAAGTTTTTCAAAATTTTACACTTACATTATAACTTGATAAAATATTGCAACATTTGTTCTCTACATACGACATTTTTATTAATTTCGTTAATAGTTAATTTATTAACGATCTAGCTATTCTTTGCTAAAATAAAATAGAATTAGATTCTATAGTTGGTTTTATACGTTTATCAAACTGTTGTATTAATAGCAAGCTTATATTTGCGCTTACATACCTTTATTTTGACATCTCATTTCTTAGAGCTGTTACCATTTACTGAGGGCTATAACTGTAATTGTTATCGAAACGTATAAGTTTATAAAAAAATATACGATTTAATACCTAAGAGGTAAGTATTTTGTTATTTTTGTTTTTCTAAAATAGGAACTTATACTTATACGAGTACAGTTCAAACTTGTCCCATAATTTACTGCCGTCCTGTACATGATTATTTTCCTTTCAGTAATTGGATAATAAAGTAAAACGGTAATTATTCTCTGTTAGTGCATTGTCTCTGGACAATTATAATTATCATCCTAATACAATACTTCAAACCTTAGTAAGCTTCATATTTTTATCGTTTAATAAAAATTAATGGTAAAGCTCGTTTTGTAATTTTCAATCAATTCCTCTAACACTTGCTTTACTAAACGTAATGAATAATTAATGAATACACGAGTCAATATAAACTGCGTTCATTTGTTCAATAAACGGCAATAATGTCTCTTAAAAGATATCCGTGTCGACAATCAACACATTAAAAACGATCATTCACAATTATTCATGCAATAATCGCTCCTCTAAAGCAAACGAACATACTGGGAAATGGTGAAAATCAAAAGCTTCAATAACAGATATGCTGCAATGGTGATAGGCAATCGTCCAATCGGCCACTGAATATAAAATATTTGAGCTTTTGCCATTCTATACGTGACGAACGTACTGACTGAAACCGTACACATGTGAACGAAAACCGCAAAACCGAAACCTCGGTTAATATGTTTAACACCTAACCTGTTAGCTGTACACATTGATATGGGATTTGCAAATGGTGATAGATGTGCTTACATTAGTTAAAGCAATCGATTCTGCGGCTTTCCAATTTATTTCTTTTCGAATTTTCAATTATTCCCATTTCATTTACATATGTGACGTTTGTAGTTTACTGCATATTTTATGTTGTAAAGAAATTCGAGATAAACGAGCGGTCAGTTAGATGCAGCGCGCAGAACCAAAGTTAGTCCTGATTGTTTCAAGTTTCTGAACCATGGATGAACAATACCCATTGAAACTCGAGCTGGACATTGTAACCGTAACCAAAGTCGAAGGGTACTGAAATAAATAAACTTAGAAAGCTAAGCACGTAAAGGAGTAACTTTTAGTACAGGAGTGGAAAAATTGAATTTGATGTTGTTAAGAAAACGATAAACTTTACTTTTAACTATTTAAATTAAATTTATTGCAACATGCCGTTGTGTTAAGGGTGTAAAAAATTAAGACAATAGTTTACATTCTAAATATTCAATTCTAAGGAGTACAACCTGGAATTATACCCCTATAATGGCCTATAAATCGTATTTAGTGGCAAGTTCTGATTTTAACAAGTACGTTAATAACTCTTAATTGATAAACAAAAAGTAAAACGTGCATTATAATGACAGGCATCCACAGTAAAATGATGAAAATTAGAGTGCAGGCGTAGATTGCTGTTAAAAAAAAGTCAACGAAAAGATATCAAAGCTAGGTTTCATCAGTTCTAAATTTGTTGATAGTGTTCCCGAAGCCCAATATTACCCATTTAAACAGCTGGAATACAAGTAGTTTCTCTAGTAAGTAACGTGTGCATCATCATAAACAAAAAAACAAAACTAGCAAACATTAAATCGATAACTCAGATAGCTAACAAAAACCTGAGCACCTCAAGCTCAGATTATTATAAGTTCCAACGCGAAAATACTTTGGGATATCTCAAATATTTAATCAAACTTTAAAAGTAGCTTATAGAATCTTTATCTTAATCTTTATATAGAATCAGTGGAGAGATGACTTAGTGTGGAAAGTACTATTTCATTTACATTCAAAAAATGTGTGCGTGTGCGTGTGCGTTGCTTGTATACAAACATTGTTAACGTACTTGCACATAAAGCAGATTTATGTTTAATTAAATAGTTGAGCCTTAGTTATTGAAACCAAGTAATTCCGTAAATAGAGGGCACTTGTACAAGGTTTAAATGTATCGTTGTTAGTTTGCGAATGTATTCCCCAGAAGTGTAATTAAAAGTATCTCCGATCATTTACCCGCTGTGAAGAAAGTTTATGTTTGCGGCGGGGGTCATACTTAGAGACGGGATTGAACATTCCATCTGATTATTGTTCCTAGTCGATAATAAGGATCGTGGGTAGTACTATTCCAGTACCCTACAAGTATGACTTTAGAGAAAGGGATCATCCGGAAATCTATTAGAGCTACAGACTTAAGGTAATCTAGCGGTGTTTATTTAAATATGTGTATATATTTACGTTGAACAGGTGGAAAGCCTTGTATTTAATTGGAACGAACCTCTTGCAGACGTGCTAATGTAAATTCACCGATAATAAAAATTCTGTTTAAAGATTCGTTTTGATCCTGCCTTTTGCTATATTTGTAATACTACTAATAAACCACATTCAGTAGCGAGTTCTGATCCTAAGAAGTACATTAAAATCCCTGAATTGCTAAATAAACAGCGTGGATTGTTCAAAAAATCAATCATCACATCAATCGCAATAAATTAAGTGAACGAAAAGGTATCAAAGATATGTGTCGTCAGTTCTAAATTTGTTGATAATGCTCGCGAAACCCGACATTTGCCACTATATGCGCTAGAGTACCAGTTGTTTTCCTAGTGAATAACGTTTGACCACCAACCAAAAAAAAACAGTTTTTAATCGATGCCTAAGATGACCAAAGAAACCTTATCACCTCAAACTCAAGTTATTATAAGATGCGTCAAGGTTCCAGCGCTAAAAAGTGTGACGGGCTACTAAAAACCTAACAACATTAGTTTTGGAAGGTGAATGCTTAATGAAACTTTGAAAATTGCTTAAACACACGTTTACGTTGACGAAACCAATAATGACACACTACTCCCTGGAATTCTATGTTTAATATCACTAATGTTTTAAATACGATAATGTATTGCCTGCTCAGAAGAATGGAGTGATGGCTTTGGGGTTCACAAGGAGAATATTGGCCAGAGGTTGTGTATATTTGTTGTGCATAATGAACAAAGGCGAATTGGAAATATTTCCATTCTACACATTTGTCGGTTGGTGTTGAATTAGAGGCGCATAAGAATAATTATGTTGTGATTGTGGTGCCGTTTGATTAAAGATAGTTTCTCGGGAAGTAGATGGTCCGAAGTATTGAGCGTTTTCATTATGGAACCTTGGTCGCCTTGGAATTTGTGGATGGCTTGTTGCCCTCCATTTTTGGTTATGTTCGAATATTTTGACATCTTGTTACCGATAAACCCGCACAAATATGTTGTTTTTTCTTCATCCTGAATATGTATTGCTTTATTTATGGATGTCTTAATGGATTCACATGCTGACTTTAGAATGACAAACGATTGCTTTAGAATATCCAATCTTTGGTCTGTAGGGCGCTTTTTCTTAGAAGAGCATGGCTGAGAGAGCGTCATCATGATCTTATTCCAAACCTGTCACGTCGCCGTCCCGAAGTGTTTCCTCTTTTTCGAGTTCGACACTTGCTTGCAATAAATAATATTTTTCAGTTACGAACATCGCCAGCCAGTTGGATGGAAATTAGTAAGGAATTTGAATCAAAATGGAATTTTCCGCATTGCGAGGGAAGCCTGGGATAGTGAACATGTACGAATTCTATAATTATAAACAAACATTCAGTATAGTCATGCTCGCTTTGGCAGATGCGGATTATGATTTCTTGTTTGTCGTTGCTGGGGGCCAGGGCAGAATCTCAGACGGATGAGTATTTAAACACAGCGATCTTGACAAAATGAGAGACAGCGGCGATTTGATTTTACCAAAAGCTGAACCTCTACCAAGAAGAAATATTTCTTGTTGGGTGATTCAGCTTTTGCATTATGGCAGAATTTATTGAAGCCTTTTTTCTGGACACATCCATTCGGATCTTTGAAAAGAGTATATAATTGTCACTTAAGTAGACCACGCACAGTGGTGGAAAACACATTTGGCATCATAACGTCTGTTATCCAAGTTATGAAAAAGCCAATGATATTGGATCCCCCAGAAAGCAGAATTAATCGTTGTGACAATCACTTATCTCCCCAATGTTCTAAGAAAAAATTCACGTAACATATATACATCCCCCGGATCGTTTGACACAGAATGCAATAATGGCTTGGTGACCCCAGGAACATGGAGAAATGATACTGAAGGGACATGGATCATTCCAACTATAAACGTGCCTAGAATATCTTCAACTGTTTTGAATGAAATACGAAATGAGCTAGGGAATTTTTTATAAATGAGGGACGAGTTTCTTGGTAAAATCAGTATTCGTAATTTAGTAGGTACTCACCGTATTCAAATCTTTCAAATATTTCTATCTATGCTAATGCTTGATATGCAAACCACGTGCCGGTGAACACTTCCGGTGACCCTGCAATATAAGTGTTATTTAATAATAATCCATTAGTTTCATTACCTTTTCCAGTACCCAGACTATTCGCAACTTTAGCCTTTTCACGCCTAAAGAACGACAATATACTGATTATTTTTTTCGTGCAAAACTTCCCTGCTCAGCACATGGCTTAGCCTATTTAGTTCCAGCTATCTGCTTTGGGATTTGCTTTTTCGTAATCCATATTCGTTAGGTTCCATAACCGTTGGGTTCTTTCTCTCGGTAGAGTTGAATTCGCAATAATGTTTTCTCCACGTCCTACTCGGTTTCCAATTTTGCGCAGTTCGCCGGAATGCTACGTACACACTGCTCTTCCGTCTATGTTTACATTCACACTGGAGCTGTGCCCTCCGTTGTGTTTACGGGAAAAATCCACAACCGGCGGATCGCCGACGCGCTTGCAATGCAATATGCAAAGTATATCCATACAAGTTGAACTACGCGTTGCATTATATGTTGCATTGCACGCTGCATCTATAGTGTATACAAGGATTTAGAACATCGCAACAAGTCTTGGCAAGGCGATACACCAAAAAGTGCAAAAAATTCTAATTATTCCTTGAAAGGGTTCGTCATCTCGCACGCCGGTAATGGAGATTTTATTAAGAAGAGTAGAGGATATTCGTCTAAAACTCAAAAACTTTATTACTACATGGACGCGACAAATTTTGAAAGGAAATTGAAAGATTAACTATTAGCAAACCTACTGTAGTTATGTTTAATTGTTATGGACAACGTGTAGTTAAAAAGATTCCATATTTTTTATTGAAAAAAGGTTATAAAAGTGGTTAAACATGAAAAGTATTCCACTTTACAATATTCTAAGCAACACAAATACGAGAAGCAGTATGTATTCTACTTACCGCAATTAAATCACATTAAATACTTTCTCTATTAATCATATTTACATTTTCAGTTATGTCAAATATTTCCCCATAATTAAGAAATTCACGTCTTATTATTACAAACAAATGGAGAATTACTGGTTATCTTTCTAAAATATAAGGTCACAATAAGAAGCTAATTTTGTGATTAGTCTAATTTCTTTGTCGGTCAACTGAAATTCCATATATGTACTCGTATATAATAAACAATCAAGGTTAGATAAAGGACGACGTTAAATATAATTATTAATCACATATTTTCACATCCATGAATAAATCGCATTAAAGCCTTCCTCTATTGATCACTATCACATACAATTTTGCATGAATAAACGCCTTCTTTTTAACACGTGTCATGTAATGTGCAATTATGAATGCAAATAAATATACGTTAAACTTTCTGTCTTTTCGCCACATCTTGTGTTTGCTGTACCTACCATCTTTTGTTGCCGCCATCTCGTTTTCGCAGGAAAAGCTAAAAGTTAGTAAAGGCAATCCAGAAACTAGCACAAGTGTGTGCTATCGGTGGTATACAAAATTCCTTATTGCAATTAAATAAACGCCTTAAGATGCAGTAAAAGACAGGTTTGATCCACTGGTGGGTTACGGTGATTCGTTAGAAAACTCAGCAGTGAGCTACCGTTGGGTCACCTTGTGTAGAAAACACAGGTTTGCCCTCACGAGTCGGTCACATAATATACAAGACACCTTTTTCAGATTGTTCCAGCAATTTAGTTTAATATCTAGCACCCTGATTACTGTGTATGCACAATATCAGGTACTGATACAAAAAGTATTTTTTGAAAAGTACTCGCGTACATGTACATTGCTTTTTTCCTACCCTCCAGCGCCCGACAACTATAGGTGTTCCGAGGGCACTGCAGCCATCCAGGATTATTGTGTACTCTTTGGTTGATCTCACACTCAGTCTGTAATTTTGAGTCCCTGTAGTCCTGTAATTTTGAGTCTCTGTAGTCTCCCTGACTGGAAGTGTTCAAAAGTCTTCAGGTTCCATTTGTGGATATCCAAAAATACGCTGCCCTTTCTTAGACAGCACATCGCATTTGCACAAAATGCGCATAACGGTTTCAGGTTCTTCACTGCAGAATCTGTGGGTGATGTCTGTTATTTTTCATATCGTTTCAAGGTGTACTTACTGTAACAGCTGTGTATCCTGTTAACTCTCCCGTTAGAGTTCTAAAATTCAATCTATTTAATTGAAGTAGTTCAGAAGCTCTCTTTGTCCTAGAGTCACCTATGAAGGCCTTGCTGTGTGTATAGTGAGATGTGCCTGGGCGTATAGTGCCTTTTTTTATTTTTCCGTGCACATTCCAGTGCCGCGTTTAAAATACCGTAGCGTACTTTCCAAACGAGGTTGTAATTCTCTCGCTTGAAGTTGCGCAGTACACGCCCGCTCCAACGCTTGTCACGGTTGGCTCCTCGCAGGAATTTCCTGGCTTTACTTACATACCTCATTGCTAACAATTATCTGGAAGGTTGTGGTGTTCAAGTTTTATGACGTCATGTGGTTCCCTCCCATATTTTAAGTATTGGACTTCCATTACTCTCAACTAACGTCTTGCGTTTCGTTTTAGGTACCTTGTATCACAAGTTTCTAATCCTGTGAAGTCCCAATTTGCCTCTCCCTCAATTATAAATTTGGGACGATGAAGCCTCAGGAGAGACTTCATTGCAGCGGTAGGCGTTCATCTCATTGCTTCCGTAATTCCTAAACAACAACCTCCCTGTACCTTGCATAGGTTTAGTTCTGTTGTTTCCTGATTAGCTTTTGACCACCATACCAGTGCCGCGTATGTTATTGCTAATCTGACTACTTTGGTGTATAGTCAATGTAACATACTTGGTTTTATTCCCTATGTTTTACCATAGATGCCTCTTGTAATAGTGAGTATGACTTCTGCTTTTCTGATGAATATCAATGCGTAGGTTCCAGGTAAGCTTGGAGTCGATAACCAATATCAAGTACTTTTCTTCCACCTTCGCTTTGAGACCACTTATGAGCGGTTTGCATATGTTCCCTTACGGTATTTACAAACCTCCCCTCTGCTAATATGACCAGGTCATCTACATAAATTAGGGATATAAATCCTTTGTTTCTAAATTTGCTCAGTAGCCTATCCATAACAATCATCCACAGTAGGGGCGATAGAACTCCCACTTGCGGACAACCCCCTGCCAGCCGGGCTACCAACGTCTTTTAGGCTTGCAGCATTATCAAACGCTTCTTCTATGTCTAACAATGCACCACTTTACACTGTAAAGTGTTCTCAACTCTTCTGGTGAGGTGACGAAGTGCTCTCTGTTGACAGTCCTGCTCTATACGCAAATTAGCACTGGTGTAGCGGATAAGTTACCAATAATCTCTCATTGATGTGTCTATCGAGAATTCTTTCCCTTATCGACGTAAAGCCAATGGGGCGATGTGCACTTGTCTAGTAGTTGTTTTGGCTGTCCTTGCAATGAAGACTGCCCTAGCGGCTCTCTATCTCCGAGGAAGGTGCATCATTGCTAGACTAGCTCTTAAAATAGAGCAGAGCTTAGTAGTTAGGAGCTCAGGTCTCTCCTGTAGCATCGTTGAGAAAATATTGTCAAGTCATGTTGATTTGTATGGCTTAAACGAGTTGATAGCCTATTTAATTATATCAAAGGTAATCACCTTCACCCTCTAACTCATAGAACTTCCCGGTTTGTAGCTCGTCAGGCGTTTGATTTAATGGTAATTGCTCTATTTTATGATGCGCTGTAAGTCTCTCAAACGCCTCTCTTTTTAGCTCTACTGAATGATCTTGTGCATTTTCTTTGTCACCTTGAATCCACCATGGAACCGTGGATTAGCAGGTCCGATTTCCCTTGCTTCGTCCGGATGACCTACGTTAGCCCTTTGGCAGCTTTGCTATATGACTCAGTCTGCATTTGGTCCCAAGTATTTTAGTTTGCGGCTTCCTTGTAGGCTTGTAAGCGTCCGCTAGGAGGAGCAATACATATTCCTTCTTAGGGGGCGACTTGACGGTTGACTTGGTCCTAGTTCAAGTTTCCAGCTCCTTTTTTCAGCACTTTCCAGTTTGCACTTTTTCGCTCCTGATAGATTTTTAGTCTGCAGGCGTCCCTTGGCCTGATCCCTTACACCACAGAATTTATGATCCTTATTGAAGTTTTCTTCTTTTGATCTGCGCAATTAAACAGAGACTTCTCGCATAGTCTGTTTATAAGGCATGACCACAGACGACAGCCAGATTTAGAAGCTTGGGCTCTGCAAAAGAGCTAAAACCGACCCCGCGGAGCCAGCACGTGACAGATTTGGATGAGGGGTGGTCGGCAAAAACGTTTTTTTTTATTTCCGGACTTATAGCCTCTCTACCCAAAACTTCTCACTCAACATTGCCTTGGGCGTCCCCTTTTCCGCCACCTGGTAACGCGCCCGATGGGCACCACCACATGAGACCTAAATTGTTTAAGGATCTCATCATTAGTCGGCAAAATCAGAACCAATATGTGAAGTAATAAAAAAAAACTATAATAAAATACTAGGGTATAGTCGAAAAACGTTAGTTTATCTAGCCAACTGAGACATCCGCTTGTGCATACGCGCCTGTAAGAATCCAAATATTAACTGCTGTTGGTCTAAAAACATACGAAAGTATACCAAGTAAACTTATTTTTCGAGCGACAAAGTAACTTTGCCCTTGTAACTAACTCTCAAGGGCGTGTTAATTGGAAGGGGAAACTGAAAATTTTACTAAACATATACAAAGATTGGTTTATGATAATACAAAGGAAATTACCCATACTACTAAAGGGGTGAACTACCGTGTTTAAATTAGAAACTTGGTAGCAGAGAAACGAAAAGCTAGAAGAAGATAGTAACAAACGAGAGACCAAGTAGTTAAAACTGTGCATATTAACAAAATTCAGAAATTCAGGAGAGAAATGTAGAAGCTTAAGGAAGTTTCAATGAACTGATATCTGAAAGTTTTGTCTGATGCAGAAGCAGGTCACTCACTCTGGAAGGTAACCATGGGAATTAAAAGACCCGCAACTACTATTCCACCTGTTAGACGAAATAACCAACTTTGAGCCAGAGATAACAAGCAGAAATCAGACTTGTTTGCGAAATACTTAACCATTATTTTTACACCTAACCAAAAATAAATGGATCACAACATGAATAACATTGGCAGCTTATGATCAGAAGATATCTTTCCAAGAGAAATAGCTGAAGAGAGAAGAAGTAATCTACAACTCAGGACAGCAACCGGGTATGACTTGATTACAGCTGAAATCTTGAAAAATCTGCATAGATAGGTCACATATCTTTTCAACGTGATAATGAAGATTGAATCACGTGTTTATGTGCTGAAAGTTACGGAAGTGATCATGTTGCCAAAACCAGGAAAGCCACAAAGAAGTCTCATCATATAGACCCTTTTGCTTTTGTCAACAGTTTCTAAACCATTCGAGAAACTACTATCTAAAAGAATAAGACCCTAGTAGGAAATGATAAATTGAGCCCAATCTACCAATTTACATTTAGGCAAAAACACTCAAAAATTTGGAGGAAAAAAAAGCTGCTCATCAGTCTTCTTGGATGTCGCGCAATCCTTTAATAAGGCATGGTACAGGGGCTTAATGTTTAAACTATCAAAATGCTGCCACAGCAATACGTCCGCATTATAAAATCATACATATCTGATAGATTATTTAGAACTAAGCAGGAAGGTAAATTCTGTAACTTGAATGAAATAAGAGTAGTAATACCACAGTGTAGTATCCTTGGCTCTATCCTGTACTCATGTACACCAGTGAGCTACCTACACTAGGAGACACAGTCCTCACTACGTTAGCTGCCAATACGGCGCTTCTGGTAGTAAACCAAAATCAACGAAACTCAACCAAAAAGTTACTGGTTTCAAATAATGCATTGGTAAACTGGACCAAACAATGGAGGGTTAAACTCAATAAACTTGGTTACATAACCACTTCTAATAAACATCAATTGAATCAAAGTACCATGATCAAACAATGCCAAGGTCTTAGTATGAATCTTTATGCTAAAAGGGAAAGAACATGTTAAAAAGAAAAGAACCGAACTAAACAAAAATATAAGTAATATTATTGGTCGATAGGACGTAACTCCAAACTTTCAATTTAAAATAAGATTATAATTTATAATCAGATCTTCAAAGCGGTGTGGCTTTATACATCAAATGTATCCAGACATTTCAAAATAAGATACTACTACATTACATTCAGTAAATGCCCCTGGTACATTCGTAACAGTGATCTACGTAGAAACATTTTGATACCGACTGTGAAAACAAGATCAAAAAGTATACGAACAAGCATAAAGCCAGAAGTCATCATCACGTAAACATGGAAGTTCTGCAGCTCTTGGCCAGGCAATATCAGATACACAGGCTCAAGGAGACCAGAGCGCTACATCTCGTGCAGTATATTGTAGAAGGCAGAGTACAGTGCTCAGGCTAAATGTGTTTGAATTCTAAAAAACTACGGAACGTCGTTGGATTTACAGTAGGAACTGTAACACATTTAGGTTAAGCTGTCATTAGACAAGTTTTATTAGAACACCGAGAGGTGTTTATTAAAATGAGTGTCAGTGTTGCACAAGAAGAATATAAAAATCCCTCAAAAATACAATTGGGAATAGTTGCCACAGTTTTCCCGGGGCAAGTTAACGTGTGCGCCAATTTGCACCGTGCAGTATTTTTGGTATAGATATAATTTAAATCTTTGTTTCTTTATGACTGATAGGCAAAAGAATAAAATTCATAAGAGAGTATAAGCGAAAATAATGTTACGAGCGGCAAAAGAAGTTAAAAGTAATAGGTCACCAAAGATTATGAAGTTCCAGAAACCGTCTTAAGACGACTTTTAAGGAAATCTAACGATCAAAAGCTACATGGCACCAATATTGGTTACGTTTGCGATGTTTTCTTCGGTTACTGGATACAGCATCGCTCCTTATTTTACCTCCATCAGACTCTACTTTGAGTTGCACATGGTTTCAACCTCAGTTCGCATAAGTTCCCGCCGTTGGATAGGTCGGTCATGGACCTCTAAAAAAATGTGAAGCGTACTAGTGGTTCCTGGGTATTACGTCACCCAGGAACCACCATCTTGGTTTACGATTGTTATGGGTGTCGTGTGAGTGTCGATAGCTCAGTGGTTGAGGGTGGTATGGAGTTATTTATCGTGTAGGGTAAATAAAATAACTTAAATCAAATCAGGGTCATAAATCAACGTGCGCCAGTTTGTTTAAAATCAAAGATAGGGGTTTAATTAGCGCACAAATAAACGTTAGTACTCCACGGCAATATTCAAAACAAATAAAACTCTTGCTTATCTTTCGCAGCGTTAACCAGGTAAATCAGCTAAAAGGTTTCTGCTTTTGTAAAAGCTTCGAAACTATCCCACGCAATTAACACAAAATATTGTGCTGCAAGACCAATTATAAGTCATTAACCTTATTTTACGTTAATTTTACCAATGAAATTCTATTTCCAAAAATCTGGATCTTAAAAAAACAAACAGAACAATCTCTCATTAATTAATTAATCAACGTTAAAATCCTTTGCCAAGATTATAATACAAATAATCGTTACTGCAAGACCGTACAATTTCAATTATTATCAACCGATTAGCAACAAGAAAGTAATCAAAGCTATTGTTGCTTACACATTTATGTTAACCGTAAATGACGACAAAGCCATGAGATCACATACAATACTGAAATAATACGCTAAAAAGCTAATTAATACTGCATATGTTACAATAATATTCAATGAGTAATATGTACAATTATATTAAAGCCAAAAGTTCCGAAAGGAAGTGATACGCAACCTCTCCTACTCAAAATTTGAATAATAAATGTTAATTAAATGGTTGAAGCTTGCAAGTTCCAAAATTCTAAAATCAAATAATCTTAAACATTAATGTTTAAACACCCTTCGGTACTCGTATCCACAGGCCTGAAGGGCGTCTATACGGCACAATACAACGATATTAAGCGTATTCATCTGCGCATTTAAATTCAGTTCTATAATCTTCAATTAAATCGCACAAAAACACAGAAAAGTAATTATCTTAAATTCACACAGATTTCCAGTGTAACTTTTTCTTTCTCAGCTCACATCCATAGGTTGCAATTCTCGTACTATTGACCCATTTTAATTGATCAGGAAAATACTAATTAAATCTTCAACCCTTTCTTGGAACACGAAGCAACGCAATGCACGAGAACTCTTAGTAACGTAAGATACAGACTAATTCTTGAATTTATACAAACGATCAGCGAAATATTTAAATTTAATCCAGACGTCCTTTTACTAACTAACCATCCTTATTTACACGAAGTTCATTGTTACATATAAAATGTATTACCAACTTTATTTACAGCAATTTATTGTTTATTTTTAAACAGAATGTGGCTAAAGTGGGGTGAATAACGTCAATCAGGCGCAAGCTTTTCCAAATGCAGGATACTATACACTGCACGTTTATTTAAATCCGTTTAAATCGTAAAATTACCCTCTCCATTGGAAATAATGATGTTACTAATAATCGACGAACACCAGCACAAAATCTCCCCGGTGCGATTGAATCCTGTCTATAATTCACATGTAGTGAAAATGGTTAACTCCCTCACAATATCTTCCGATAACATCAGATGGATCGTAGGTATACTTTGGGCGTACGGTAAACTACTTCACTTGCCTCAAGATCCCAACCAACTCTCTCAACAGAATCTTACTGACTAACTGCAAAGAACTAAAACAAAAACCCTAAAAATCACGTTATCTTTTACCATTACTCCTCATACTAAAAATCAAAGTGGGTACTTTTATGAGAAAAACAACTTGAGTCACACGTGTATCGTCCAAAACCCGATAAGTAAAACCAAGATAAACAAACATCCTTTTACTCAAATAACACAACTCAAAATGGTTCAAATAAATCTTCAATGACCTTTACCCCTATAAAATTACGGAATGCTAACATTCATTAAAAATTCTACATATGATATCCAAATATACTAATATTAAAAAAAAGTCTACGTCCAATTTAACCACACGTGACACGATATACCAGAAATTTTACTACTTTACCCTGGGCAATTACACCACATACTAGTGCGGACTTTGTAGTTTCAGGACCTTATCGCTTTAATTAGGATATACTTTACGATGCTTAACAAGAATAACGTCGTGATCCGAATGTTGCCCCATTTGCAGAAGCTGAAATGCAAAAGCCTCAGGAACTTGATGTTATGCAACATGGTCAACGAGTTTTAGAAATTCAGGAAGTATGTCAAAGGCCTTCGCGTAGAATTCTGGGCGAAATAACTCCAGAAAATAAGCCGAAATAATTCCATCTCAAACACGGCCCTTACCCAAAGCGGAAGCAAAAAAAACCTTAATAAATGGCGAAAAGGGACACTATTGCTGTATTCACCAATACACCCATTAAAGAAGATTTTAAAGCCGAACAAGGTTCAAAGAGACAGAAAGTTGAATTTAAAAAAATGTCCGAGGTAGGCGGAAAAGAAAAAATGGCAAAAATAGTGGAAAGCCCAAAACCAGGAAAAATCGAAAGGATGACTAACACTTGTTGGGCATTAATTGCTTAAGCCAGTAAACAACTTTTTGTTCTGGTTTCAATGTTATTTCTTGTAGTTTGTTTAAAGCTTTAAGCCTAAGGCTAGCATATGTTCATTGTTAGAGTTATAGTTTGTTTTATTCAGAACTGAGGTAAAGGGCTAGATGCAGCAATATCTTTTATGATAAACCACAAAAACATAAAAATAAAAAAAAACAGAAAACTACGCCATTAAGTTTGTTGTTTACCTTAATGATTTGTTACCATAAACAAATAATTATATAAACTGTTGTACTTAAAGCAGTAATTCTATTAGATAGTACAGGGTACTTTCGCGGGGCATCTCCCTTATTTTTAAAGATAGAGGGTTGCGGTTTTCGCAACAGTATGTAACTTTTGGGCAATTAAAGATGGCGCCAGTAGTAATTTTATAGCCCTTTTGGTTTCTGAGATACAGGGTGAAATTGAAAAGTATCACTTTTAAGGCACCCTTTGTATCTTAGCTATCTTTAAGCTTACCAAAGAAGTTAAAACGTATTCCTATAGAATTTTTTTTCCGTAGAATCCATTGGCGTAGTCATTTTTTTATAACACCTTTTGCTTTTTAGTTGAAGCAAACATATGTTTTTTTTAAATGGAACACCCTGCATATTAGTTCTTATGTTTATTAGGCATACTGTGGGCTTTCCCAAAATATACAATTATTTTCAAAAGGGAGCTCTGAATTTAAGATTTTCTAAAAGTTTGTTTTGTGCCCAATTAGAACGTAATAGGCTATGGCTAAAATTTAATAAAAACAAAATCTATGTTCGTAATTATTATACTGTCAAACTTAATTCTTAACTCTGAATTATTTATTACAGCATTTTAAATTAATTAGGATAAAATTATTGAATTTTATTCAAAACAAAACAATAATTACCTATCTTACTTAAAACTTAAGTTAGAGAAAAGAGTTTTTTAAAGGTGATTTTCAAAATGACAGCTCTTTCCTCTTACGAAAAATTGGCACGTTTTCGTTATTCTTTTAATAGCGTTAAACATTTTTTTGCAAATTTCGAAAAATTAAATCGATTGCCGCACGAAGCTCGGTTACAGGCAAAATTGAAAGAACCGAAGATAGAGGGGCCATCTTACAGTTCCGTAGCCACCAATCCATCTTTGAGTGAAGTTATTGTCTAAAAATTCCTTTATAAGCACAGAATTGTGGCTTGGGGCACCGTCTTGTTGAAGTTAAACGGAATTATATAGGGCGGGCCAATGGAACATTTTCCATCAGTTCTGCTATAACTTTCTCAAGGATTTCTCGGTACCGAAGCGCTGTAAGACCTCCTTCATAAATTATGTAGGCTATGCGTCTTCGAAAAATGAAACACGAGACCCCCAACCCAGTGTCGTTTATGCGGATCAATTTCTTGTATTATGAACATGAGTAATCTCCGAAATATAACTGACATCGTACATGTTTCTGGGTTTACTCGGGTAAACTGTGTTCTATCCACTTTCGCTTGGTTAGAGTTAGGTGTACTGTTGGGTACATCAAAAATGACAAGGCAATAAATATTTGAAAAATGTATTTAATTTGGAAAACACATTTTACAAATAAAAGTAAAGACACAAAAACTGTATCCTGCCAAAGTAATGGATACTACAATCTATTTGTTTAAACAAGACATGCTGCTGTGACATATTGAGTTACAAAGATTTCCAATAGCTTTACATTTACATTTATTGGTTATGCATTTAGTTTTACAGTTGCATCGTTAATAACCTAGACCTCCTAAAACTGATTGTTCGTTTGCAACTTTTCTTTTCCGGTGACACACTTTCCAGATCTACCAGTTTCTCAATAACTCCATCAGAATATTTTTAAAACCGTCCCTCCCTCGATCAACATCTGAAATTTTCACTCTCACTGTATCTCCAACAGAACATGGAGGGAAATTTGAATTAGATAAGGCTTTCATCTTCTTTGCTTGATTTTCTAAATTTCTTTTTGTGTTCTACTCTATTTGACAGTATCTTTTCTTTGGTACGAGCAAAGTGTACACCTTATATACGTTGATTTACATGGCTTATCAGATTATGCACATTTAGTCTGATTTTATAAGTTTCTATATTATTTGCGGTTTCTCTATAATTATTGTCGAGATTTTTCACATTGCCACCTTCGGTAGTATCTCCTTGTGGTTTGTCATCTTCAGTAATTACTTCTAGGCTATTGTCTGTTTCTGGGTCGCAGTCCATAGACTGGTTTTCGTTTTGTTCCTGTTGGGGCTGTTCTCCTACATGAATACCCCTGAGGACATTCTTAAGCCCTTCTTATGTTCGTAGATTTCCAATAGTTTTTTTGGAAAAGCAGATATGGATAGACCGGCTTTAATACCCTGCTCAAACATGGCGGAATAAGGAGATCGTTTTACTCCATCATGGTATGTCATATTTTTCATTAATTGAACAAATCTCAGACCCTTTGACCATTGGCTGTTTTCATCGTCCATCTACGTCATTAGCATATTTTGTATATATTGATTGGTTCTTTCTACGCTGCCTTGTGGCTGACTGTGACGCGGTTTACTGTGCACTATTCCAAGGCTACTCCACATAGTAGATAACTCTCCAATGACATGGTTAGCGAACTCCCGACCGTTGTCCGACCGATTTTAATGCACGTGTTTGAACAAACTTAGTTAAGTGGTCCTGATACACCATGATAAATAGGTATTCTTCATCTGGATGGGATTTCATGCACAGTTAAATCCACTTGACAACGGGTGTTCATCCCCGAAAATACCTACCATTTTCGAACTGAACGCTGCACGTGTTGAAAAAAGATGACGCAATAATTCCTACACCTAACTTTAACCAAACGAAATCAGATAGAACTCGGTTTACCAGGGTAAACACCGAAACATGCCGTCTCTCTGGATATCTAATATGAACAAGAAGAACTCCTAAGGTATTATCCTAACCGTAGTGCTCAAAATACGTTACCTTTGTAAATATAATTCCGAAGCTTCTTGGGGATTTTCAATAGAATGTATAAAACAAACACTTTTCATTATTTTCACCGCCATTATTGTAGAACAATACATTAAATATAGAGTAAAGTAAAATAAAAAAAGTCAAAATATTTTACTTATAATCAATAACTGACAAAACCGCAAAGTTTTTGACATTTTGTTTGCTTTTTTCTTCCAAACAAATTAACCATAGCTGTAAAACGTCTAAATCAGTGTACAAATCCTAAAGTTCTATTCGTATACTTCTACACCCATGGCTACAAATTTTAGCTACATAACAGTTTGGGTAATAAATAGAGGATTTGGTGCCTTTTGTTCAGTCGTAAATTAAAGTGGGCCAGGTTCTTAAAATTATCGATTTACCTTATTATGCAAAAAATATTTACATGTTCGCTTTAAAATCGAATTTGCTTCTTCCTGAAAATTATTTTAAATACTCGGATTTTAAATATAGAATAAACAAGTAAACCATTATACAATAAATTTAAAAGAAATTTCTACAACAAGTTTTATTAACACGACCTACATCTAATTATAAACAGAAATACTTAATGCTAGTGTTAGTAACGTTAAAAACTAGAAATAATCATTAATGTTGTGAGTAATTAATCGAATCAGAATACTTTAGTCTTTGACACATTGTAGATGGCGAAATCGATGCATGCTGTGTCAGTGATTTTGGAAAATTGATGCGTAATATTACTTCAGGTTGAAATAAATCTGGATTTGTATGCTTTACAATTCCCAAATGAACATACTTCACTATTGATCAATGGTACTAATACCGTAACTTAGATTAACGGTAAAATATTTAATGGCGTAGATGTGTTTAAACGTGGAAAGGTGAAGTTACAGTAAAAAATAAAACGTAAACATGAAAGTAAAAATAAAAAAAAGTGATTGAAATGCAAACGTCTCAAACATTGTAAAATAATCTTTAAATAACTCACCAGAAAATTTATAGTACTTTTAATAAAAAAAATATTTAACAGCAAAATGGATGCTTACATCCACCTTTTTAACTCAATCAAAAACGACGCTCTCCAAAGGTCTTTGCGCATGAACATGTCGGAAACTCGAATGTGTGAACACCATGCGTACGAATTCTAAGTAAAATAATTAAATGCATGTTTTTATGCAACTAGATATGCAACACACGCTGCACGAAATGCATGTTAAGTTGCCTAAATAAACGCAAAAAGTTTGTTGCATACCTACCAATTGGACACAAAGGAAAATTTTAGATAATCTTAAATTTTGAGCTTCCTTTTGAAAATAATTATATGCAAATTATATTTTTGGAAAGCCCACATTATGCCTAATAAATATAAGAAATAATATACATGTGTTCCATTTAAAAAACATATGTTTGTTTCACTATTAAAAATGGAAGGTGTTAGAAAAAATTGAGTACGCCAATGGATTCTACGGAAAATACTCTATAGGAATACCAGGCCTTATGAAAATTCTGCTGGTGCCATTTTCAATTTCACAACAAAATAGCAACCCTGCAAAAGTGCCGAAAATGTGATACCCTGTATACTGCGTAGGTAATTGATATTAGTCAAGTTAGGACACTTGATTACACGACGTTTAATAATCAGTTTAAAATTCGATGTTTGTCAGAAAACTAGCAAACATAATTTATTTGAACATGAATATCTGGGTTATTGTGTTGTCTGAATGTGCATTTACACAATGAGCACGAGTGAGTAAGTTAATTTGCATGTTTAAAATACTTCTATAGGTAATGGATCTTATATGAAATATAAAACAAATTAAAAAATGTAAAACGAGATTTAATTATAGCCATTAAACATTAAAGACATAAGGCGTAACCGCAATAAAAACAAATGAATCCATATAAAAATAAATATTTGCAAGTTTGATCACGAGATAGCAGGTTGTATGTATATATATTTTATATAAAATCGGCCAATCTGGATGTTATTCTTGTGGTGAACACCGGTAATATCTTTATTACTCTCCAGAGCGGGCTACAAATTGCAGCACATTACAACATATGACGGTGCAGACGGAAAAATTGCAAATATGTGACTGCCTCTACTCGTATGTCAGAGAGATGACGCTCTGATTGTGGAAACGAACACGTTTACGGTTAAAGTGCGGATATAAATTTTATAAGTACATTGATATTCTCGTTTGGTCGCACTCACAATACGATTTATATATAATTACGGAAAGCAAAGAGAATTGTATTAATAAAAAAATCCTACACATCGAATTCAGTATCGTCTCGAAAAAATCTCGATGTTTCCATAAAATTGTAATAAAGCGCATCGTGGGCGTACGAAAAGGCATGTACCATATCAGATTAACCATGAAAATACCGCTTAAATCGTGACTACCTAATAATATGAAAGAAACAAAGTCATTGGTAGCGAGCGTATTCCTCTAACCCTTCTTGCCCTTACAATGGACAATATCAAAAGACAAAGAAAATAAATAAATTTACCTTCTCTTTCGACGTATATTTCACTTAGCTTATCTAACAGAAATGAGTAATATGTACTAAAATATGATATAGCTTTGAGAACGTGAGTTGGAACCGAATGATTCAATTATAAGAAGGGTTAAAAAAAAGAGTCTTTGTTTAGATGATGGTTGCGCTTCCATTCACAGATGTAGATAGAAAATGAGAAGGATAATAATTTTCATACAATAATAATAATAACAATAACTGGCATGTTGCTTTCATCGGGTTTCTTATTTTTATGGTCTACTTAGGAGACTATATCTGATAAGAACACAGTTTTGGATGACTGTGTGCACGTATAATTACCATAATCGAAACTACCTTAATGTACTTGATGATAGACCATTAAACAATACAATAAACGGATAGTTCATGTGTTACATACAATTGGTTAATAAAAGCCCACCTTGTTATTGGAAATTGCATCTTTTAAAATCTAGTTCCGAATCGGGAATTTCTTGTAGAGGAACACAAGTAAACATTAATATTTATTGCGTTTAGTTTGTACAGGCTCCACGTTGACGCCAATTTGTTTTATTCCGTATGTCTATTATGCTAAGAAAAATGTTATTACAAATATTTCCATTAATTCCTATTTATAGGCTGCGTGTTTTTATCTATATACAAATTTATTTTTACAACAGCTACTTATTCTACCTTGAGAAAATTGTTAACCATGAGAAACAAGTTCGCCTTGAAGTTAGCCTTGGAGTTAGTTAGTCATTGGTTTTGAAGACGATCTTAAGGTTAGCTGTAAGTCCTGTTTTTGAAGTTAACCTTGAAGTTCGCCTTGCGCATAACTTAATTTGACCTCAGACTATAAAAATGTACATTTGAGTTTAAGCTGACGTGTATCGGTTTATGCCTATTATGCTAAGAAAAATGTTATTACAAATATTTCTATTAATTCCCATTTATAGGCTGCGTGTTTATATACGAAATTTAGTTTTACAAGAGGTACTTATTCTACCTTGACAAAATTGTTAACCATGAGAAACAAGTTGGCCTTGAAGTTAGTCTTGGAGTTAGTTAGTCATTGCTTTTGAAGACGATCTTAAGGTTAGCTATAAGTCCTGTTTTTGAAGTTAACCTTGAAGTTCGCCTTGCGCATAACTTAATTTGACCTCAGACTATAAAAATGTACATTTGAGTTTAAGCTGACGTGTATTGGTTTATGCCTATTATGCTAAGAAAAATGTTATTACAAATATTTTTATTAATTCCCATTTATAGGCTGCGTGTTTATATACGAAATTTATTTTTACAACAGATACTATTCTACCTTGAGAAAGTTGTTAACCATGAGAAACAAGTTGACCTTAAAGTTAGTTAGTCATAGGTTTAAGGATTACCTTGAAGTTAGCCTCAGGGTCTGGAGGAATACTATACAAGCGTGCGCCAGGGTTTATTTAATTTAGTTCTGTTTTGAAAAGCATCATGTCGTTATGGAGTCTTTAACTGTTAATCAGATTTTCAGTTTATTCAGTGCAGATACGTTAACCGACGAGGGGTTGAAAAACGGGTATAATATCATCACTTATAAAATGTTGTGCGAAAATAACACTATCGATTCGATATAGAATACCTTCTTTTCTTGTAAATAATAGCTAGAAATTGCATTCAGGGTATCGAGAATCATTATAACACAATCAACTAGTAAAAACGTCTTTCTGATTTGAAATTCTCCATACTTAGATAACGATTAGAAACGCATCTAATTAAATATCCTTTTACGTAATCGTCTGCAATTTAGAAATTTTCCAATCCACAAATAATAGCTAGAAATTGCATTCCAGCTGTCGAAAATCATTCTAAACTATCGATTAGTAAAAAGGTTGTTTGCTAGGAAATTTGATCAATGTGAAAATAATGACAAGGAAATGCATTCCGCTCGTAAGGGTTTACCTTATCATTATCATTGTAAAGTATCGTCACAATCTTGTCTCCAATGTTTTATTAAATCTTTCAGCAACAGATATTTTCTTATACCAGGTTATTTGTTATATAGATATCGACGGCTCGCTTACTGAAAGAAGTTTATGGTTTCCAGGTGCCCCTATCTTCGTTTTAAGAAGCTCACAGCCAAATCTCGTGCTAAAAACAAATCCCGTATAGTATGTAGCTACGACCACTATTGTGTTTACTTAAATTCTCGCATATCACAAAGAACCGCTTGACACAATGCCTAAAGATGACTTGCATCCTCAAGTAAATTTCTCTCTGTAGATTTACGCATGGTTTCTGTGTCAAACTCTAATATATACCTTGGGGTATGTTTATAAATCTAAAAAGCCTTTTTGGATAGATCTATTTATAAGGAAATAGAACTTGTATGCATGTATGTAAAATCATCTTATGTAATAGCATGGCCCACCCTTACCGGTAAAATTTCGTTGTATTTAAAAAGATGGTGTTTCTAAAGAGTCCAATATACTTAACATGAACATGTACCTTTTTGATTGAGGTAGTTCAGCTAAGATACTGCATACATATGATACATGCGCTATATGTTTTTTTATTGATTAACAAGTGATTACGATATAACTACTCAGAATGAATCTGTTGAAGAAAATGTTATCTCAAAACCTTTTTTCTATAGCAACACTCTAATATATACCTTAGGGTATGTTTATAAAAACTAAAAACCTTTTATGGGGCTGATGTATTTCAAGGAAATAGAGTCTGTACATGGATCGTATATGAAATTTCTTGGTTTACGAAACAGCACATTTACTTTTTGTAAATAATGTATTTTAACTAGCCATTTTAAGGAATCAGCACCATGAAAATTAAAAGCAGATGTAATAATTCTGATTTATATTGATTGATTATGCATCTTTTACTAACATTGAAAAATATAGTGGTATATTCTAATCGTCTTGTCAAAACGATCTTAATAAATATTAAAACCTATCGGTCATCATCTTAACTATATATATATATATATATATATATATATATATATATATATATATATATATATATATATATATATATACCCGTTAACAAAATATATCTTATATCAGGTGATACTTTTTATTCTGAGTATAGATTATAATATAAATGTTAATTATACTAATATTTTTGAAACATCACCTGTATATATGAATAATACAAGGTCTGATTTAAACAACCTTCACCGCATACTTCAACAATTGACCTTTCAATACTTGATGGACTTATTAATATGAAGCGTTAATAATTTATATGAGCACGACCATAAATAAAAAATGCGCTAGCAAGCAATAGTGTTATAAACTAATGTAGATCGTCTTAATCGTGTGTTGTCGTTATAAAAATCGAGTATATAGGTAGAAGGTCGTCTTAATCGTATGTTGTCGTCATAAAAAGGCGCATATATAGGTAGAAGGTCGTCTTAATCGGGTGGTGTCGTTATAAATTCGTGTATAGGTAGAAGGTCGCAACATGCAATTAAAAGAAAAAGTGTAATAACATTTTAAGCTAATTATACATTCGTTTATAATAAAAATCCTATTACAAATTACATTGTAAAATCAAAAACAGTCATCTATACCAGAATTACGATCCGTATCAGGTAAAAATTAATTTCTGCTTGTTACCTCAGACATCGATAAAATCAAATGCAAAGAACATGATCGATATGTTTTAAGTTAAACAGATCTTATTAGATATTAATAACAATAAACATTTCATACGAATCTATGTAGCTCATGGAAATATGAATAATGGTAGTACTAAACATAGGATCAAGTTACACGTTTTAAGTGTGTATAATGTAGAGGGTAGTATTTTTTCTCAAGGTAAGATTTTTCTTAGCATAATAGGCATAAACCAATACACATCAGCTTAAATGCACATGTACATTTTTATAGCCTGGGGTCAAATTAAATCATTGAAAAGACCTAAATACAAATCCAATCAGAATGTCCGAGCTGGCACGACAATAAAAAACGATCTACAAGATAATTACCATAAAAATAACCCTAGCTCTAAACACAACCCCAAACCCAACCCTAACCCTAAACATAGCCCCAAGCCCCAGTTCAAACTCTAGCCCTAATTCAGCCCTAAGCCCCCAGTTCAACCCCTAGCCCTAAATACAGCCCTAAGCCAAGCCAAGTCCCAGTTCAGCCCCTAAATACAACCCTAAGCTAAGCCAAGCCTCCAGTTCAACGCTAGCCCTAAATACTTCTCTCACGTTAGCAACTACAAAAAGGCCTTAGTTAGGGATGAAGAGGGTTGAAAAATACGCCCCCAAGTAAGCGAACACAAAAGACCTAGCTGTAAAAAAGGTCGTTAATGCCACCAATAATAATAATCCGCGTTAAAATTCCATTAGGGGTTGGAGAATACGCCCTCCACGTGAATCTGATAAAAACAAAAATAATTAGGGGTTGAAAAAGACCCCCGAAAAGAACACATTAAAAATAAGGGTGGAAAATACGGTCTCCCACGTGGCCGGTCTTGTGACGTCAAAATCCAAGATGGCCGCGTAAGTGTCGGTGTACTACTCACCTTCTTAACTCAATCAAAAAACGACACTCTCCAAAGGTCTTTGCGCATGAACATGTCGGAAACTCGAATGTGTGAACACCATGCGTACGAATTCTAAGTAAAATAATTAAATGCATGTTTTTATGCAACTAGATATGCAACACACGCTGCACGAAATGCATGTTAAATTGCCTAAATAAACGCAAAAAGTTTGTTGCATACCTACCAATTGGACACAAAGAAAATTTTAGAAAATCTTAAATTTTGAGCTTCCTTTTGAAAATAATTATATGCAAATTTTATTTTTGGAAAGTCCACATTATGCCTAATAAATATAAGAAATAATATACAGATGTGTTCCATTTAAAAAACATATGTTTGTTTCACTATTAAAAAACGGAAGGTGTTAGAAAAAAATTGAGTACGCCAATGGATTCTACGGAAATACTCTATAGGAATACCAGGGTTATGAAAATTCTGCTGGTGCCATTTTCAATTTCACAACAAAATAGCAACCCTCTATCTTTAAGAAAGTGCCGAAAATGGGATACCCTGTATACTGCGTAGGTAATTCATATTAGTCAAGTTAGGACACTTGATTACACGACGTTTAATTATCAGTTTAAAATTCGATGTTTGTCAGAAAACTAGCAAACATAATTTATTTGAACATGAATATCTGGGTTATTGTGTTGTCTGAATGTGCATTTACACAATGAGCACGAGTGAGTAAGTTAATTTGCATGTTTAAAATACTTCTATAGGTAATGGATCTTATATGAAATATAAAACAAATTAAAAAAATGTAAAACGAGATTTAATTATAGCCATTAAACATTAAAGACATAAGGCGTAACCGCAATAAAAAACAAATGAATACCATATAAAAATAAATATTTGCAAGTTTGATCACGAGATAGCAGGTTGTATGTATATATATTTTATATAAAATCGGCCAATCTGGATGTTATTCTTGTGGTGAACACCGGTAATATCTTTATTACTCTCCAGAGCGGGCTACAAATTGCAGCACATTACAACATATGACGGTGCAGACGGAAAAATTGCAAATATGTGACTGCCTCTACTCGTATGTCAGAGAGATGACGCTCTGATTGTGGAAACGAACACGTTTACGGTTAAAGTGCGGATATAAATTTTATAAGTACATTGATATTCTCGTTTGGTCGCACTCACAATACGATTTATATATAATTACGGAAAGCAAAGAGAATTGTATTAATAAAAAAATCCTACACATCGAATTCAGTATCGTCTCGAAAAAATCTCGATGTTTCCATAAAATTGTAATAAAGCGCATCGTGGGCGTACGAAAAGGCATGTACCATATCAGATTAACCATGAAAATACCGCTTAAATCGTGACTACCTAATAATATGAAAGAAACAAAGTCATTGGTAGCGAGCGTATTCCTCTAACCCTTCTTGCCCTTACAATGGACAATATCAAAAGACAAAGAAAATAAATAAATTTACCTTCTCTTTCGACGTATATTTCACTTAGCTTATCTAACAGAAATGAGTAATATGTACTAAAATATGATATAGCTTTGAGAACGTGAGTTGGAACCGAATGATTCAATTATAAGAAGGGTTAAAAAAAAGAGTCTTTGTTTAGATGATGGTTGCGCTTCCATTCACAGATGTAGATAGAAAATGAGAAGGATAATAATTTTCATACAATAATAATAATAACAATAACTGGCATGTTGCTTTCATCGGGTTTCTTATTTTTATGGTCTACTTAGGAGACTATATCTGATAAGAACACAGTTTTGGATGACTGTGTGCACGTATAATTACCATAATCGAAACTACCTTAATGTACTTGATGATAGACCATTAAACAATACAATAAACGGATAGTTCATGTGTTACATACAATTGGTTAATAAAAGCCCACCTTGTTATTGGAAATTGCATCTTTTAAAATCTAGTTCCGAATCGGGAATTTCTTGTAGAGGAACACAAGTAAACATTAATATTTATTGCGTTTAGTTTGCACAGGCTCCACGTTGAGCGCCAATTTGTTTTATTCCGTATGTATCATGGTTCCACATTGGTACATTCTTTCACAACTTTAAAAGAAGTTCTAATAGATAGAAAGGGACACATAAGCAGAATATGAAAGTGGAGAAGATCATATAATTTACTATTAATTTACTTACAGGGGGCGCACAAATGATTTGTCCGATTTCAGTATTTGATTATGGTCAAGTTTCGTTTCGATTCCTCGTAAGGTATTATTTTATTCAATCGCAAGAGTACGCTAGTATACGACTTCTCGGCGCCGCTAATTCGGCGAACGAATGCCTCGGCGGCAAGATGTTTCGGCGCCAGTAAGCCCTATTACATTCCCATTTCAATTATGTTTCTCTATTCCCCTTTTTAACACTGGTATCCCTTTTTGTCCATTTCCTTTTTCCTACTTTCAATTGCCTCATTTTACAACGTTTGGCAAACTTTTGTCAACTTCGGCCATGATGTCTGTGCGTGTTCGTGTTCGCGTGCGTGGGCGTGTGCTTGTGTGTGTACGTGTTTTTCTGTAGAGGATAAAAACTGTAGTTACGTATTTCATCCCGGGATAATTTCCGGAGTGCAGTGTCGGATTTGGCTTGATCTTGTAATGGTATTAACTACGAACAGCCATGGCCGTTGAGTCCTGCAATATAAGGCTCGCCAAGTATGAAATCGCCTGCCGCTTGTTTCCTGTGGGATCACCGGTAGGTATTACTGCGCAAGGAAGGATTCAATATTAGTTCTCCCTTCACATGATCGAAGTCATTTCCTCCTTTCTCTCAGTTGCTCTATTCTTCCTCTTGTGATTGCTTCTCTCCTGCTCAGCTTGGCGTAGGGCTGACTCTCATCAGTTTTTCAGGATGGATCCCCCTTCCCAGTACTGAGGGGCGCTTTGAAGCGCGAACACACGCATCTTCCTCGCGTTCGGGATCTACTGCGCAAGCAGGGCACCCCGGAGCATCTTCATGCTTTAGTTTGTGAAAATAAGCTCGGAAGCACCGGTGTCCTATTATCTACGTGATATAGTGGTTAACCTCTCCGTGTGGTCGGTTGATGTACTCACTATCGAGATTAGGCGATGTGTCGATCTCCCATTAGTTCAGCCATCCCACCACAATTGCCAATGGTGCAAGCTGTTGGTCTTCTCGTCCGTCCGTAACTCATTGTCGCTCAGGGTGGCAAATCCCATTCGCCGGTAGAAGCGTCTGCGTTCCTCGGCAAGTATTTCTATGGATTGCATTCCGGCGATAACACACGATAGCCTCTGACACCGTGCGAAATGCGCTGTCCACCTTTAACGACACTCCGCCGATAGACTACTGTCGTGATTCCTGCGCTTGGAGTGCATCAGCCAGATGGCGATGCGATATGTGATGACTAAAGTGACCGCAGACTACAGCAGTGCTCTTCACTTTTGCTTTGGGCCGCGAACGTTGGACATGGGACAAGACAGGTATGACGCTTTTGTGCGTTACGTTCTCAGTTTGCTGTTTAAAGTTAAGTGGGGCGTCAATCACTCCCATGAACCGAAGGTGCGGTTGGGATGTGTTTTCATGACCACCCAGTCGCATCGTAATCTTTTTCCTGCTGGAGATGAGGATGCCTCAGTCTTAATGGCGAATCTACTCTAAGGTTACGTCGAAAACAAAATTTACTTCCTTCAGGTGTTTGGCAACAATCACGAAGGCTTCGTCGTCTGCAAATGCAACGAGTGTGGTAGCACTACTTTCAGTAGGCCGTCGTACATAATGTTCCACAGTGCACCGATCACGGATCCTTAGGGAACTTTACCATTGATCCTATGCTCCCTGGGATCGCCTTCAATGTCAAACCTTAGTATCATGTCGGTGAAATGGCTGGTGACCATCCTCCGCTGGTATCTAGGAACGTTCATCCTTGTCAGTGCGTCCATGACAGAGAGCCACCTGGTGGTTTGGGAGGCAGTTTTGATGACCAAGATAGCAACCAGGCACTACTTCTCCTCTCTTTCACATCGTGTACCGGCGATCGTTTCCTGAGCGATGGAGACGACTAGATTGATCGCGTCGTAGAACAACCCCTGAGAAATCCATAACGGTTATCAGCCAACAGCTGCTCGACTATTTCTTCGATCGTTTAATGGATAATATGCTGCAGAATTTTCCCAGCTGTGTCCAACATACAGCGCGGAGGATAGGACGGTGGTTTATCCGGTGGGTTTTTCCCTTTCGGGAGAAGAACCAGCCTCTGCTAGTAGAAGGGGGCGCTTTCACTTTTCACCTTGACGGCCACGTGGGGCGCGTGGTGTGAACTTGAGGCTGACCTTGGGGCCTGGAATTGGAGTTAACCTTAGGTTTGCGCTTGGGGTTGACCTTTGGTTAGCCAAGTTCAGAACGAAATCTACCTTAGTCATAATCTAATCAGCGGAAATTTGAATTGGTATTCTAATAAGGGGGGCCCTAGTGCTAACTTGCAGGTATAGGTCTTTGGAACTTGCGCCCCCTTGTCGTGGCCTCCTTAATGGTAAATAGCATTCTAATAAGGCGGCCCTAATGCTAACTTGTAAGACAACTATAGGTCTTTGGAACTTGTGGTTGCCCCCTTAGCGGTAAATAGTATTATAATAAGGGGCCCTAACACTATCTCATAAGGCAGGAGCAGGAAATTGTGTTAGGGTCTTCGCCTCCATGTCGGGGCTCCTTGACGGTAAATAGTATTCTAATAAGGGAGCCCTCATACTATCTTGTAAGACAGGTATAGGAACTAGCTTTTGGGTTTTAGCCTCTCGTCGTGGTTCCTTTGAGTGAAATTTGAATTTGTAGCGCCATCTAATGGTGTAATTCCAGGACTAATGAATGTTTTCTGTAATAGAGATTGATGATGGCTTCACCTAGTAGTAGTACATTTTAAAAAGTAGATTTAACTATTATGGCAGGAAATTGGAAATAGTATGGGGCCCGCACACTATCAGCATTAGGGCTCCTCAACTTGTCACAAAGTCTTAGTTCCACTGCAGCGGCCCAGCTTGTTTGTGTGCATGGATCCACCTACTGATTTATTTTTAAAACGTAGATCTAAATTTCTGTAATTATTATTATGGTACGAAAACTTCAAGTTTAAAATTGGATTCTAATACTAGGGCCTCCGTACCAAGGCATAAGACAGCATTTGGCCTCCAAAG
Source organism: Vesta saturnalis (assembly GCA_036346205.1). Classification (NCBI taxonomy): domain Eukaryota; kingdom Metazoa; phylum Arthropoda; class Insecta; order Coleoptera; family Lampyridae; genus Vesta; species Vesta saturnalis. The sequence goes on along the minus strand of JARFJB010000418.1, from coordinate 5,159,008 downwards.
GTTGTTCTGTAGTCATACTTGCATTGCACGGACCACCCTTCCCACAATTGATATAGCGAAAATAAAAAGATAAAAGGTTTTAGTGGTTTATTAAATGCGAATCAATAACTACAAAGTCTAATCTACGAATACGTGGCCGCATAATGTTATTAATTAAAAAAATAGCGTAACACACATACCTTTATCTAATTAACTAAACAAATGAACTGAGATTGAATCTATAGAATAACAGCTGACGCTATTACAGATTTGGTTTATGAAGAATGACTAGGTCATTAAATGTTGTTAAACTGTCTCAAAGATGACAAATCAGAACACCCTCTAAACGGAGGAAGGCCAACAATGAAAAATGTCAGCCAAAAAACACATTTAACAAAATTTAGTCAAGTTATGATGTAAGTGTAAAGTTGTGAAAAATTTCAATTTCAAAATGATAGAAGCATTCACAAATATAAACATGGCATCAATTAAAATAATCCAGTTAAATCTAACAAAAAGAGATATCTTTGTGAATAAGTGCAAGTGTTATTAACAATGAAAAGCATAATGTGTAACGTTTTTTGTAATTTTTAATTTTAACTGTAATTTCAACTAGTTATGTTAAATTGTAATGCTGTGGGACTTAGCATACAATTGGTAAAGCATTTGCTTCAAGATCTAGGAAAAACACAGCAAAAAACCTAGACACACCAAAAGTCAAAATTAAAATTAAAGTCAAGACGTATCCCTTAATGCATATAATTTAGTGGAAATGTGTGAATGCGACTTTAACAAACTCTTAATTGCAAACGGTGAATTAAGAACGTTTATACAAAATCTAGGTTCCCAAGATAACAAACTCTTAAATCCACGAGACGAGTTTGTAAATAAATACTGTAAATATCCTGTAGGTCATTCAAAATTTCACGTAGGCTTCGATTGTAACAACATTACAGTGGACACGGTGGAGGGTTTAGTTAAATGTCGAGTACTACCGCCTTCCGACCTGTATCACCCTGTTTTACCTCTAAAAATACATGGCAAGTTGATGTTTCTGCTATTAGGATTTGGATATAAATTTAGTGGAGAATGTGGGCATAGTGAAGGTGAGCGCAGATTTGTTGGAACGTCTGTAGCGGACGAGTTGCGTAAGGCTATCGCTAAAAACTATAAAGTTACGGATCTTATACTGAGATTTAGGAAATATCCCAAGATAACAGCATACTGACTAAATCCACGAAGACAGGGTTTGTGACAAGTACGTAAATATCCTGTAGGTCATTCAAAGTAGTGTTCACGTAGGCTTAGATTGTAACAACATTACAGTTGAGACACGGTGGAGGGTACATAACATGTACTAGTACTACCGCCTTCCGACTGCTCTTGGGGTAAGTTTGACCAACGTGAAAATTTAACCCACTGCAGTATTATATCTGAGCCAAAGGACCTTTTCAAATTTCTTACAGATCCTTTAATTCAGGTACAACCCATTGTTCCCATTAATGATAACGCGGTAATTGTAAATTAGGATACACCTGAGGGTGAGGGTGAGGTCCTAAAAACTATTGTGTTCATATCCGCGTACACGACGGCTCATGCACGTTTAAAACTATACAGTTATCTAGAGAAGCAGTACCGTCGCGTTCTGTATTATGATACAGGCAATGTTCTATTTGTGGCGAAACCCGACAACTGGAATCCAACTTGTAGAGAGTTCCTTGGTCAAATGACCGGCGAGCTGCAGGCGTGCGGTGAAGGAGGTTATATACCTGAGTTTGTTAGTGTGAGATCAAAAATACTAGTTATAATGTGTTTTGAACCAGTGATTAGACATTTAAATCAACGTGAAGGGTGTTACCTTAAACTGTAAGAACTCTCGTGTTATAAACTTTGAATCGATGAAAGTATGCTGATTAGCAATAGTAAAGACTCTCTTTTTGTATATAATGATAGGAGAATAGTTAGAGACAAGTGTTATAATGTTTTAAGCAGGTCCGAATCTAAACAGTATAGAATAAGTTACTCTAAACGACGAAGAATTGAAAACTTTGACACTTTACCGTTTGGGTATAAGGAATAAATAAAAAACAAATAAAAAGAGAAAAATATTTATTTATTACAGAAAACATTCGTTAGTTTTAAAAATTTACTAGTAGGTTACGTCACAAACAGTCAGATTCCAGGCAAGGGGCGAAGACCTAAGAAAAAGTTCCGAAGGCCTACAGCTGTCTTATGAGATAGTATGAGGACCCCTTATAATTACCATATTACGTGCTGTTGACCTAATAAAAGTTTTGTTTCGTTGTATGTGAGATTGATTTGATTAAAAGAAAAGGTCTGTGATACATTAAAACTCATAATTAAAACCAAGATAAGTGCTCCATGACAGAGGTCTTACAAGTTAGTGTTAGGTTCCCTTATTTCAAATTTCCCGCTATAACGATTAAAGGGCTCATTAGTCCATAACCACTAGATGGCGCCACAAATAAACCCAAGTTAGTCCCAGAAATACATCGATAGATTGAAATTTCACTGAAAGGGGCTATGACAAGGGGCTAAGTCCCAAAAAGCTACTTCCTACCTGTCTTATGAGATAGTATGAGGGCCCCCTTATTAGAACACTATTTACCGTCCTGGGGCTCTGACAAAGGGGCGAAGACCCTAACACAAGTTCCTACACCAGCCTACCTTACAAGATAGTGTTACGGTCACCTATAAGAATACTATTTACCGTTAAGGGAGCGCAGACCCTAACACAAGTTCAAAACACCTACAAGTTAGCATTAGGGTCCCCTAATTAGAATACTATTTATAGTAAATGGGGTCGCGATGAGGGGACTGACGACAAGGGGGCGCAGACCCTAGCCCAAGTTTTAAAGGCCTATTCCTGTCTTACAAATTAGCATTAGGGTCCCCTTATTAGAATACAAATTCAAATTTCCCGATGGGTAGATTAGGTTCTGAACTTGACTAAAGTAGATTTGGTTCTGAACTTGGCTAGCTCAAGGTCAACTCCAAGGGCAGGCCCAAGGTCAATTCCAATACCAGGCCCAAAGGTCAGCCTCAATGCCAAACCACGCTCCCACGTGGCCATCAAGGTCAAAAGTGAAAACGCAAGTGTCCCCCTTCTACGTCTGCTGTTTCCACAATATCATGTACATCAAAAGTTAATTCAGCGCTACGTTGATGGCAACCCTTGGGAAAACGATGGGGATCCGGTCCAGGCTAGAAGCCTTCACGTTGCCGAATCTGCCACATGCTTTGGCCACTTGCTCCATGGTTATTGGTGGGATTGTCTGGCTGTCGTACCGCTCGGTGGAGTAGACAAATTTCGGTTGTTCAGGAAATCCTGCTATCCGGTCTCCTATTTATGTCTTGTGTTGTATGCTTATTAACATAACTTGGTGTATCCTAACAATTTCACTTAGGAATGGCATCTGCTGACCTTTCAGCCTCGTATTCACCACTTTGTACGGTCTGCTCGGTGGCTTCCCTTTTACCTGGTAGAAAGTTCCTCCCAGCAATTCATCTGGCTGCATTTTTTGGCTTTGTTCGGCTTCCGGAGCGCCTCCTTGTAATTGGACGCACGCTATTCAGAATTTGGTTTCTTTCTACCACGGTGTTACATTCTCCTTGCTCTGATGCACTTTTTAAGAAGACTCGCGATGGTGTACTATGCCTCCGGGGCATGTTTGTATCGCAGAGGATCGCAAAGTGGTTACTGACGGTGTAGGTGTATGTCACTAACCAGGAGCACTTTCCCCTTGCGAGGTGAGGTCTATAATTGATGTCAGCTTTCGTCTTTTGAACTTTGGTATCGTCAGCGCTATTCATCAGGACTGCATCCAGTAAAGACATGACTTCCCATCGAGGTTTATCCCTTCGTATTGGTCTCCTTGTTTCCCCAGCCGGCTGCCCAGGAGTTAAAATTCGCTGCGATTGCCACGGGAAAGTGCTGCTTCGCGTCTTCAATCACCTGGTCCAAGAGGTCATTGAATTCACTAATAGTAAGGCTAGGTGGGACGTAGCAGCTGTAGAATTGAATTCCGTTTAGCTTGGCTTACACAAAGCCTTTCTTTGTATTCTTCATAACACTCTGGAATAGGTAAATTTCACAGAACCAGTATGCGTGTCGAGTATGTATTTTTAGGTTTTACGTTGTTGGGTGTTCACTTCCTTGGTATGTTTCTTTGCTTGTTTGGTGTATTTAGGCGTTTGTTGCTAGTTGCTTTGTTTTGGGGTTGCATGTTTGCATATTTACTGGCTTGTGTGTTTGTATGTTTGTAGGTATACCGCGTTTATGTTTGAGCGGTTTTATTTGTGTGAATTTTTGGAGTTTGCTTCTAAAGGTTATTTGCTGGTTTCTTTGTTTGCTTGTACCTCTATATTTGATCATATTCATGCTGTCTACTAGACTTTTATTTCATAATTTCGTTTCTTTAGTATGTTTTATTGCTTGTTTCGTATAAATTTTGGCATGAGTTCATTGGCTAGTTTTTTTTTTATTTCGGGAGTTGTACATGTGTATTTTTAATTGTTAATGTGTGTATGTTTGAGAGATTACATGATTTGTGCTAGTGACCGCACTTGGTTGCTAGTTTCTTTGTTTGCATGTTTATGTTTTTATTATATACTTGTTTGCTAGCTCTTCATGAATTGCGTTTTTACTTGTTTATGTATGTATTCGTTGGCAAGAGTACTGTAATGATTTTGTATTAATTTGTCTTTTTAACAGCTAATGTGCTGTAAGAAATAGTTTTTAACGAATTATGCGCAAAACTGTATTTTTAACGCATACTCTGCTGTGCGAAATAATTTTTTACCTTCCAACCTATGTGTAGGTATAGAAGGTTGTGCAATCGAAATTTTTCACTATCGCTAAAACGAAGTATTAGCTCATTTTGCGCCATTTGACAAAGTTTCGCAGAGATGAGCCATGATACCTGTCTGTGTATGTGAGTGTGCGCGCGCGTGTCTGCGTGTGTAAGCGTGCGTGCGTGTGTGCACATGTGTACGTATGCGTGTGCTTTTGTGCGTGTGTTCGTGTGTACGTGTCTGTGCGTGTGTGCGTGCGCGTATTTGTGCGTGTAGGTGCGCGTGTATGCGTATGTGCGTATGCGCTCGCGTGTGTGCGTGTGTGTGTGGGTGTGTGTATGTCTGTGTGAGTGCATGTTTGTGCATGTGTATCAGTATGTGAGTGTGTGAGTACGTGCGTGCATGCGTACGTGCGAGCGTGCCGATGTAAGCGTGTGTGTCTGCGTGCTTATGCGTGTTCGTGTGCGTGTATGTGTATGCGCGTTCGTGTGTTTGCGTGTGTGCGTGTGCGTACGAGTGTGTGTGTGTGTGTGCGTGCATGTGTGTGTATATTTGTGCGAGTATGTGCATCTGTAAGTGTGTGCGTGTGTGCGTGTGTATGTAAATATGTGTATGTGTGTGTACGTGTCCGTGTATGTATGTGCTGTGTGTGTGTGTGGGTGTGTGTGGGTGTGTATGTGTTTGTGTATGTTTGTGTGCGTGTGTGTACTTGTCCGTGTATGTATGTGGTTGTGAATAGGTGTTAGTATCAACCATAACTCCAAAACAGTCAAACGTGCGTACTTGGAATTTCTTACTTAACTCTTTACAGGGCAACTTTTTTGAGATGTTGTATAAATTTCAAAAACAGTTGTTATTAACAAAATTCTTGAAAATTTATCTTGTTATCTTGTTTTAGGGTGGGATTTATTTATGCCACCTACACACCTACTTCAACATTGGACCTATATGTTTAGTGGCGTTATGTTGCAACCTCCTTGAGACGTCTTGTAAATAATGTAGCTATTTACCACACAGGCATCAAGAAAATAATAGCATAGCTTGATACACCATCTCCTTGATTTCAATTCGATGGGATAAGATGACGTTACCTGGTTGAACAAATCGACATCTCCCATACATTTGTTGTAATCTGCAATAGACAAAGATCAATCTATTGTTTCTTTCTTGCCCTCTTTCTTGGATCTTTGCACAGTTGACGATGTGGACGGGTTACGTATAGAACCGACAACGACGACTGATTTCTTCCCTCTATCACGCAATTTAGAAACATACAGGTAATTGTTTCGTGCGTAATCTGAATCACCGGTTTTCATTGTCTTCTCCTCACGGAGTAAATGTGTTGGATAACCCTTATAATTACTTAATTACTCCTGAAGGTGCGACATGCTAAAGTTACTGTTTTTAGTAGTTGAGATAGCACGTCAAATGTGGAAAAGAAGTTATCCAAGTATATACAACCGTCATGATTTTGATAGAGTTTGCTGAAATTCAGAAGAGTTCGCGTCCTAGAGTTACTGAAATAACTGCAGTTTCCTTCCCTTCATGTATATTGAAAGGTAGCACGTAACCTGTCTTAGAGCAGGATAGTGTCCATATCTTGAATCCTCTTTTGATAGGTTTTATCGTCATATACTATTTGAGACTGGTTCTTCCTTTGAAACCTACTATGCTCTCATCCGACAGCCCACGTGATGGAAACAGACTGCTTTGAATGCTTCATTCAAATGATCTTCGGGTGGTTGTACCTTGAAGAGTTTATCAAAATTCGGAACTCCTTGTTTTGGGGCCAATGCATTATCATTCCGATGAATGTAGCCCAAAAGTCAGAAATCTCTTGAGGCATAACATCGGCGATCCTGCTTACTTTATGTTAATTTATGTCGAGTGACCAATACATTCCTAGGAAGTTTATAAAACCCATAAAAATGAGTATTCATAGGAAAGCTATTATTTCCAATTGAATTACTTTTCGAATGAATCTCCTGTAATGCATCTTAAAATAGATTGATCGACAGAACTCTCTATTCATCTTCCTAGTAGTAATATTTCGAAAATCTCTGATGGTGTTTCTAGTAACAAAATAATACCTATGTTTCCCTGCACTGGTTGAAGTGGTAATTGATGAACTTAGAAGGCTGAACACCTTATCTCAAAGATAAAGGATTGTTATCCTTCGGCATGTTGTTTAATCACCTCCTCTTCAATAATTTCCTCAGCATCATCACCGATCGTTTTTGTGGACATACAAAACGAGGTTCATGAATGATTGTATGTTGTAGTTATATCTTCCAAGCGGATAGAACATTAGTACCCGTTCAATTGAATTATCGAATCGAAATCTCCTTAGCATGCTATCTCCACTTTAACAATATGTGATACTTACACGTGATAGTAATATTTCGTTTTCCAGATATTTTCTGTAACAAAATAATACCTATGTTTATTACTGTAGCAAAGTACAGGTCGCAGGTTCAAATCCTCCTCGAAGTAAAGTTATTTATGTGTTTAATAGTTAGTAATAATTTTTAAATACCGATGTTTGTGTACACACAAAATGAGATTATGAATGTTTATTTGTAGTTATATCTTCCAAGCGGAAAACATTAGTGTTCATTATTATTACTACTTAGCGCTGCTATTCATTAACAATATGTGATACTTACACGTGATAGAAATTCAATACTTCAGAAGATATAGCCCTTACTTTTACAAAGATTACGTGCAGCTCGATGTATACACTCATACCCTGAACGGCTGTTGACACAAGAGTAGGTCACTTGATCCGTACATGACAGATCGTGAGATAAGTGGCATCGATATGTGCCTTCAAGCATTCTAGATTAATTATAACATCATAAGGGTCACATAGCCAGTGTAATATGACCCTTAATATAAGTGGCATTGATATATGCCACTAACAGATCTTGAAATCATAAATTACTTTTCTTCTGTGTAATTGTTTGATACGATGCCGTATTTGGCGGCAATAAGGTTCCTAACGTGGAGTAAAGTGTTTGTTTAAATTTTTTCGATATCTGAATAACAAGTAATTTTATAAGAAAATGTGTAATACATTTTTTAAGGATAATTAAATTTTACGTAACTTTTATTTATCAAGTTTCGTAATTCGAAGTCAAATAGCCTATACTGTATTTTCGATATCAAGGCGAGCGGCTTTGAAATTTTATTTTTCAACTTAGAATCTGTATGTCTATTAAGCTCTATCTGGCATGAAAGCTTAAACTACCATCTGATGAAAATTATTGTTGTTGTTTTTACAATGTTGCCTGTTTTCACTATAAACGTATTACAATAGAGTGCATAGTCACCCAAAAAAAATGCATTATTTTATTTCTGTTAATATCCATTTTGTGTGCCGGAAGGTACTGTGTTCTTCAACACCAGATATTTAACGAATGGTGTAAGATTTTAATTTTATTTGTTATGAAACGTTTTTCGTATGTGAAAGTCATCATTTATAAAGATAATTAGTTCTGGTAGGTTCAGCAAAACACCATGCTACAGAATAGTTTTGTCTGGAAACGGTGTTATACTGCAGGCTTTAAAAATCAAGTGCTTCCATTACTTACCAGATTAATCGCAAAGGAATGTTGGTTATTATGATTGTAGTCTAATGGACCTATCTTACGAGGGTAAGGTGAAAACTTCTCGGTCTGATAATGAAAGACTGCGACTTTCAGTTAAAAAATGATTTTATTTTTCTACGTAATTTCCCTTGACTTGAACACACTTAGTCCAGCGTTTCTCCAACATCAGTATTCCTTCCCGGAAGTGAGTGCCTGGAAGGTTGTGAAAACATTAATCTACGACCCTCTCAACTTCTTTATTGGATGCGAAGCGCTTCTAAGAAACCTTTTTCAAGTTTGGGAACAGATTGAAGTCCGAGGGTGCCAAATCAGGAGAATAGGGGGATGGCCGAGCAAATCGTACCACAAATCACGTAGTTTTCTCATCGCCAACACAGGCTTGTGCCCAGGTACGTTGTGCTGGTGAAAAATGAGTATTTTCTTCTTCAAGCCAGACCTCTTCTCGCGAATTTTGGTATCCAGCTGGTCGAGAAAGTTGGAGTAATTGTTCTGCCCTTTGAAAGGATCCCTTTCGCATCCCAAAAAACGATGGCCATGACCATTTCGGCAGATGTCATGGATTTCGCTTTCTTTTGCGCTGAACCACCGGCTTCCACCCACTGCTTGGACTGCTGTTTTGTTTCTGACGTGTAGTGGTGGACTCGTGTCTCACTCAAGGTGACAAATCGCCACACAAAATCGGTTGGATCTCTATTGAATCGGCCCAAAGGTTGTTGCGAAAATCGTTTGCGTAGTTGATTTTGATCGGCATTCAGTAAATGCGGCACCCATCTTGGGCAGAACTTTCGCATTACTAATTCTTCGTGCAAGTTGTTTTCCACCCTTTCTTCCAAAATCCCCACAGCCTGAGCTATCTCACTCACTTTTACTCGCCTATCGTCCAACACGATATCATGCAGTTTTTAATGGTTTCTGGTGTGATTGTGGCTGCCCACTTTTTAACGGTTGACATGGAAGGAGCAGAGTCCGCGTAAACATTTGTCAACTTCGGATGAATTTCCTTAGGGGTTAATCCATACAAAATGAAGAATATTCAAGTTTATCCGTTTTAACGAAAAACATGTAAGACGTCTACTGCAAAAATTCATGTAAGTAAACTACTAATGACACGTGCACTCAGGTAGAAAACAAACATTTTTCGTGATTGGAACGTCATCTCAGTGTCACGCCGAGAACTATTCACCTCACCCACGTATATTACGCGGGAACCATTCCAAATCTTGTGAAGCATTTGTTTCTGGTTGTTCTCAATTGGTTACCTTTTGAGCTTAATTCTTCTACTTTTAATTGCCTGTTAATTTAGTAATGGAGCACAGCACGAGTTTGCAGGTGTTTTCTCTTCTTTACGAATTTTTTATGCATGAATAAGGCATTAATCGACAGTAATTATGATTTCAGAGTCAAATGGTAATAATGTCACAACTGTTCCTTCTGTAATTATAAGTAAATGTAACTCAAACCTTCAAAATATTACGCCTGGGTATGATTAAATTTATTGTACGTTTTTTTCGTATTGTGTTCGAAACATATAAGCCTACTATGTAAATCTGAGGTATCAAACACATTCGGATACAGATATTTGTATTCATCACGTAAATGTGACACTATTAGATACGTGCACTCAGGTAGGAAACATAAATTTTTCGTGATTGGAGCGACATCTCTGAGTCACGCACAGAACTATTCACCTCACCCTCGTATATTAAGCGGAAAGCATTCCAAATCTTGTGAAGCATTTGTTTCTGGTTGCTCTCAATTGGTTATCATTTGAGCTTAATTCTTCCACTTTTAATTGCTTGTTAATTTAGTAGTGGAGTACAGCACCAGTTTGCAGGTGTTTTCTATTTGTTGTGATTTATATTGTAAATAATTGAGTGGACTGTAATAAATTTCATTAATGTGTTTATTACGCACTATTTTACAGTTTTTAATTTGCTTGCATTATTCACAATAGTTAGTTTTGTTGTGTGATATATCCCACCTTCAATCTATTGAAACGGATCGTTAATTTTGCTCGCGCATGATCCGCTCAGTACATTCAATTTCATACTAACGTGAGAGTAGGATACATAATCACAGATTTACAAAAAATCCTAGAAACCTTAACATAAGCGGCCACCTTGAAATACGGTGGATTTCAAAAGGAATATACAAAATATTTAAGTTTATATCTGAAACTAAACATAAAATGAAAAAACACCAATTAAGGTAATAAAAAAATACAACAATAAAAAAAAAAGAACCTTTTATATACTAAAGTTCATTTTGAATAAGGCGCAACACACATCAACTTAAATGAACATGTTACACTGGCAATACACATAACCGGTGAACGGCACGCTTAAGCGTGCTTCCATTGGCAACCTTGACGGTGACCGAACGGATGACGCCATCTGGTGCTCGATGCAATTCTAAAACTCGACCCATTGGCCAAGTAAGCGGGGGCTGGTTATCTTCTCGAAGGAGAACCACTGATCCCTCATGCATCAAGTCCGGAAGATGAGAAAACCATTTGGTCCTTCGTTGCAGTTCGGGAACTACTTCGACGCTCCACCTTTTCCAAAAGTCTTGGATAATACGGCTCAATCTCTGATATAATGTGAGACGGTTTTCATTGGTTGTGAGCCAATTTTGCTCAGGAAGAGCTGACAATGGTCGGCCTATTAAAAAGTGTCCTGGAGTCAAAGGATTAAAGGTCAAACGGTGCTCCTAAACATCAACGTCACTAGCTCGAACTGGCATCTTTATTAATAAGTAATTAATGTGATATCCGGCTCGAAGGACCATAAATGTTGTGATTTATATTGTAAATAATTGAGTGGACTGTAATAAATTTCATTAATGTGTTTATTACGCACTATTTTACAGTTTTTAATTTGCTTGCATTATTCACAATAGTTAGTTTTGTTGTGTGATATATCCCACCTTCAATCTATTGAAACGGATCGTTAATTTTGCTCGCGCATGATCCGCTCAGTACATTCAATTTCATACTAACGTGAGAGTAGGATACATAATCACAGATTTACAAAAAATCCTAGAAACCTTAACACTATTCTTTACGAATTTTTTATGCATGAATAAGGCATTAATCGACAGTAATTATGGTTTCAGAGTCAAATGGTAATAATGTCACAACAGTTCCTTCTGTAATTATAAGTAAATGTAACTCAAACCTTCAAAAATATTACGCCTGGGTATGATTAAATTTATTGTACGTTTTTTTCGTATTGTGTTCGAAACATATAAGCCTACTATGTAAATCTGAGGTATCAAACACATTCGGATATAGATATTTGTATTCATCACGTAAATGTGACACTATTAGATACGTGCACTCAGGTAGGAAACATAAATCTTTCGTGATTGGGGCGACATTTCTGTGTCACGCCGAGTACTATCCACCTCACCCTCGTATATTAAGCGGAAACCATTCCAAGTCTTATGAAGCATTTGTTTCTGGTTGCTATCAATTGGTTACCATTTGAGCTTAATTCTTCTACTTCTAATTGCCTGTTAATTTAGTAGTGGAGCACAGCACGAGTTTGCAGGTGTCTTCTCTCCTTTACGAATTTTTTATGCACGAATAAGGCATTAATCGACAGAAACTATGGTTTCAGAGTCAAAGGGTGATAATGTTATAACAGTTCCTTCTGTCATTATAGGTAAGAATGTAACTCAAACCTTCAAAAATATTACACCTGGGTATAATTAAATTTATTGTATATTTTTTCAAATTTTGTTCGAAAAATGTAAGACTACTATGTAAATCTGAGGTATCAAACACATTCGGATGCAGATATTTGTATTCATCACGTAAATGTAACACTATTAGACACGTGCACTAAGGTAGGAAACATAAATTTTTCGTGATTGGAGCGACATCTCTTGTGTCACGCCGAGAACTATTCACCTCACCCTCGTATATTAAGCGGAAACCATTCCAAATCTTGTGAAGCATTTGTTTCTTCATCAAAAATATTACGCCTGGGTATGATTAAATCTATTGTATATTTTTTCAAATTGTGTTCGAAAAATGTAAGCCTACTATGTAAATCTGAGGTATCAAACACATTCGGATGCAGATATTTATATTCATCACGTAAATGTGATACTATTGGACACGTGCACTCAGGTAGGAAACATAAATTTTTCGTGCTTAGAGCGACATCTCTGTGTCACGCAGAGAACTATTCACTTCGCCCTCGTATATTAAGCGGAAACCATTCCAAATCTTGCATTTCTTTCTGGTTGCTCTCAATTGGTTACCATTTGAGCTTAATGCTTCTACTTTTAATTGCCTGTTAATGTAGTAGTGGAGCACAGTACGAGTTTGCATGTGCTTTCTCTTCTTTACGAATTTTTTATGCATGAATAAGTCATTAATCGACGGCAACTATGGTTTCAGAGTCAAACGGTAATAATGTCATAACAGTTCCTTCTGTCATTATAGGTAAGAATGTAACTCAAACCTTCAAAAATATTACGCCTGGGTATGATTAAATCTATTGTATATTTTTTCAAATTGTGTTCGAAAAATATAAGCCTACAATGTAAATCTGAGGTATCAAACACATTCGGATGCAGATATTTGTATTCATCACGTAAATGTGACACTATTATAATTTATCGAGGTTTCGAATAGCATGCATCATACTGATTTATGCTATTCTCAAAATTTCAAGCTAGATTTATTTTACAGAAATTTATAATGTATCAGAGTTGCATTGTGGTAACATATCCGATTGGAATGCAAATACCAATATCTCAAGTCGTATTATACAAAGTGCATTTTATTCATCTTCTAAATACCAACTCAAGTCAAAATACTGATAAATTATAGTATAAAGATTATAGCCCTTATACGATTATAGTTTTATGGCAGAATTGATAGTCGTCTTATGTGAATTCAAACTTGAACCAAAAAGACTCTATGGACAACTTCGGGAATTTAAATAAAGAAGCGGTATAGAATGTAGATGAAATATTATCATTCTCTAGTTGTCACCGGATATTTTATCGGATAAACCCGGTTCCGTTTCGACTGTCAATCGGTAATCCTCAAATTTATTGCAATTTTATACGCACAAACGGTTGAGGGTTGAACCAATCATTCAAGAATTTAACAACTCCAAAAATTACACAAACTTCCCTAACTCTATTGATAAAACAGAATGAAATCATATCGCTTCGGTAATTTATTCAAACGGGCAACTTTCTTAAGGGTTCACCCCTTACCCTTACGCATCGGTCAAATCGTCCCTAAAAAATTACTCAGACTGCGGATTTAAAACTACGTAAATATAACAAAAATGAGACAAATTCAATTTGTCTATTGATCCCAAAGCGTCCCTCAAATAAAATAAAAAAAACCTCACGCAGTTTATACGTAAATCACGACAAAACACATCAAACGTGTATCTTAAAATTGAATATCGGCCCCTATAAAAGCAATCCCCTCTATATGTCCATAAAATCACTTAACATACCCCTGAGGAATTTATAAAATCGACCACCAGTGGTCAACTTTTAACCCTCATAAAATATTTCATGTTGAGAGATTTTTTAAAAAAGCAAATTTTCTGCAAACACTTATTTTAATTACTCGCGTGATTGGCGTATCTCAAGGATCCGCACGTGGTCCTCAACTTAAGATTGTAAATAACGTAGGTAGCGCACGCTCTTAAATTTGAGACTTGAAGAGTATAACTCACGCAATCTCGAAAAAAAATCAGTAATATAAAGATGTAACCGACAACATCTCACTTCTGTATAATCGTCGACAATATTGTGATTTCTAAGAAAGCTGTAAATTATGTGCGCTTCACTCCTCATCTACCTGCCTTTATAATTACGTTTTGTATGTTAAAATCTTACTGGTAAAGGATTTTATAGGTTATGTTACACTCGTATATCAATTTAAAATTCAGTCCCTCGATTTTACTTGTTCCTATCCGTCAGTAAACCTTTAGAGATTATATCTAAAATATTTCTAGCCAAATTTGTGGTTATCCCTAAAATTGATAATACAAGTTGGCGGTTGATAAATGTTTCCAAAATAAAAGAACGTTCCTTCAGTCTTCAGATATGATTAAATATACATCGCAAAGCGCTATATACCTTTCCAATATAATTTTAAAATAAGTGACATCTTATTCTCAATGTAATATTATGATGTATCAAAAAAAAAGAACTTCTCATCGATGCACGTTTTCTTTCGTTCGTATTTTCCAATTTCATGAGAAGAATGTGTTTTTCTTTCTTTTAACTTTCGTTTATTTCTTCTTCGAATGAAATGCTTGCAGGGGAATGAAATAACTGACACTGACAAATATACAAATGAGAGTTGATATCCTCCTCTATAGATATACTTTCTATTTGAAATATTGCTGCTGTACACTTTTCAATAATGTGTAATGGAAATACGTCTCTCTTTGTTTTTAACGTAACATATTGAAAAAGTGACGTTTACGATACGCTTTTAAGAAAATAAGGTTTTCAGAAAGTCAAAAGGAATTGTTCTGAACGTAGTTATTAATTTTTTACGTAATAAACCAGCTTTAATGAATATACCCGATGTACAGACTTAAGATGTAAAGACTCTTGCTGGTCTAATTATAGTCATTTCAAATGGAAGTTGCATCGAACTAAGTTTTTCGCCTTATATACTTATTTTCAAAGATGGTGAACATCAGGATATACCGGAAAGCACAGCACTCATTGTAAATACTACATCTATTGCATCTTTTGGATTCCATATTAATTTAAGGGCCAACTTGATAACTAAACATTGGCTATGTCTCACCGTTTGGGAACTATTCTAAATCTTCGAAAAAATTGCGCTTTCAGTATCTCTTCAATATTTTAATTGCATAGTAAATTCCTTAGTTCCTAAATAAAGCCGTAATTTTTAATTTTCTAATTTTTATTAACGCAACATGGTCCTGAATCCGACTCTGTCAAAGTAAAATGACGTTTGAGTTTGGGAAATGAACTGTATGTATTTGAAGCCGTAGAATCCAAACAATATAAAAATAAAATAAAAATATACAGGTTGTTCCATTTAAATTTTCAGCTTTTGTTTCATTTCCGGTGAAACCGGACGTCGGCCATATTGTTTTTTTGTGTAAAAAAACCCAAACTGGCTCTAATATAAGCCATCAAAACTTGAACAAAATTTAACGACCCGTTCAAAAGTCACACCGGTATATATATATATATATATATATATATATATATATATATATATATATATATATTATATATATATTTTTCTAAAAAGGTGGTCAAAATTAGGGAGCTGATGTAGGATAGCAATGCAAACAAAAATGTTTCTATCAACTTGGGTCGTAAAACGCACCATTACGGAGATACAGGGTGTTTAATTAATTTATTTCATATTTCCGTTAGTTTTCAATAAATAGCTTTCAAATTTGTAGCATTGCCTATAATTCTTATGCTGAATAACGTGATTTATCTAATTTCAATGTATCGTGCAGATGGCGCTAGTTGCCCCATATTTTTGTGGTTAAAAATGACGTAACTTTTTTCTAACAAAAAGTATCAACTTTTCAAAGGCACGATTGGATTCTGCGATCAATATTGCATAAAAAGGTATACCTTATTGAGCTCGCTATCTGTAACCATTTCCGAATAAAACTCAATTTCACATTTCAATTCTCAATTATTGGTATTATTACAATTCGGAGAAGTCAGTAGAATATTATTGAAATAAATGATTATAAACAGATTTAACAGAAAATATGAATAAATTACCGATAATGATATCATTTCAATTCTCAAAGTGTCCTATATTTTCTTGTATACACTGCTGCAGACTTCTCATAAATGAAAATACTACACGATTTAGTCTTTGCTCTTGTAGTATTTCATTGAAACCGTCTTCAATTCGCTGGCGCAGTTCCTCAACAGTTTCAATCAACTGAGCATATACTTTATTTTTCACTTGTCCCCAAACATTGAAATCCATAGGACTGAGATCTGGTGACCTAGGGGGACAAATTAAAGGAGCCTTAGTTGATTGAAGCTGTTGAGGAACTGCGCCAGCGAATTGAAGACGGATTCAATGGTGTCATTTTTAACCACAAAAATATGCGGCAACTAGCGCCATCTGCACGATACATTGAAATTAGATAAATCACATTATTCGGCATAAGAATTATAGGCAATGCTACAAATTTGAAATCTATTCATTGGAAACTAACGGAAATATTAAATAAATTAACTTATCAAATTGAAAACTAAACACCCTGTATCTCCGTAATGGTGCGTTTTACGAGCCAAGTTAATAGGAACAATTTTGTTTGCATTGCTATCCTGCATCAACTCCCTAATTTTGACCACCTATTTTAGAATCACCTATATATATATATATATATATATATATATATATATATATATATATATATATATATATATATATATATATATATATTGTAACGGCTAATACGTGGAAAATAAATAATTAATTGATATAAATTTGAGTAGAGTCCTCATTACTTTGAAATTAAACTTAAAAATGCTCCGGACTAACTCAGTATCTCTTTGGGGAAAGGGTTCTAATGCTTTTTTTTATTGTTGGGAAAAAAATAACTTTTACCCTTTAATTATTATTATAAAATTAAAATGTATTCGTTGAATCATAAAATTTTTTATTTTACACATGGAAATATTCATGTCAATAATTAAATTGTAATATGTAATTAATAGTTTCAATGTGAAACAGACTTCGTTGGAATTTGCACAAATTACGCATGCGTTGCGTCCTTACTAACTTAATTAAATGCAGCCTTTCAAAAATTTCACCAAAGTATCTAAAATTAGTGAGTACAATTTTGATTTTGTTCAAAGTAAAATTATTATTATTATTATTATTATTATTACACCTGTTCATTGACTTTTCAGATATTGATACATGTTGTCGCACAAACATTTATACATAACCAAACAAAAAACATAAATACAGGACATCAAAAGAAATAAAGCAATATGTGGGTTATGATAAAACAAATTTAACTCACATGTGCTGTTGCAATTTCCAAATAATGGTCACATTTGGCTTATTCCATATTGACATTGGACGTAGACTTCTTTCCATGTATAGATGATACGGCCTTGCTGTTGAAATTTGTGCTGCTTATATTCCATAACTGCATCCAAATCCATAAACTGGTGATAACTCTTCCTCGTGGTAAATACGATGTACTTAATATGCTCATATACTTTCAGACAAGCACTTTTATTTTATTTGTATATTTAATAATTTTTCGGATTTAACTTGTATTTTATTCTTATATAAATTTTTATATTTACTTGCACTTTTATTTTAGAGGCCGATATGAAGTTATTTTATAATCTTCACCACTTTCAAAAAAATGAACATCACATTCAAAATAAGGATTTTATTGCCATAAAAAAAAAATTCACATCACCCGATGTTCAAACACGATTTTAAAATGAAACAATTACAATATTATCGACAATTATAATCGGTAACCTAAGTTTTAAATTTTTTTAAGGGTTAAAACAATTGTTTCTGAAATCTCGACTCTACGTTGATCGCGTTCCAAAACCGATAATGTTAACGAAACTTTTAACTTACATGTTAACAAAAACACTAATAGCACTATGACTTGTTAGTCATAAAAAATTACAAAAGCAAGAGAGTGCAAGAGAGTGAGAAATCAGGAGCAATTCCTTTTATACTTTTCTCATGGATACCAAATTTTCAATTTTTTTTCTACACTACACACAAAAGATCCTAGCATCTGATTGGTCTAAACAAAATTGTTAAATTAACTAAAACATAAATTATGCTATAACTTTTTCAAATCAAATCGGATTTGCTTTTAAATACAAATTTGAAATCAGGGCAACTTTCTGCATAAAAAGACAACTCATATGCCCTACTTCGCTTCAAAAATTTACATTTTGACAAACTAAAACCTAAATTTACTAATATCTAACAAATTTTATATTTTACAACTAAACTAATTACATATTCAAATTCTACATAAAAAAATCTGTATCAGAATACACCTATTTCAACCCATTTTACCTAGTTTTAACAAAATGTCTACTTTCATACCTTAATTTTAGGTTAGTTAACCCAACTTTTCTAATTTTATGTTTAGATTACATATTTATTGTTAATTTCTTTGTGAAAATGTGGAAAACCTATTATTATATGCTTTTCTAATTTATTCTAAACTTATCTATCCTATAAAAACTATAAATTTGTAAAATTCTTAAATATAGTACTTAACCTAACTTTATATAATTTACTTTTAAATTGCGTTTTAAATCACTTGAAATGTTCATCTAATATGTTCTTATATAAGTCCCTAACACAATTACTGTTTATTTGTACTCCATAGTTCATAACTTTGTCTTTTCACATTTCCATATCGTTAACGCACTTTGTAAATTTTTGTATACAAATTGTAATTACATATCAAATATCACACTGCACAAATGTTGTTCATGTACCCAACCACGCTTCTAAGTCACTACCACCTCTCATGCACCTTTCAAACACTTTGTCTGTGAATCACCAACATACTGTGTTCACACCGCAACCCTTTTTTATAGTTCGCAGAGTTCACACATTGTACCCATTACTATACACGCTCCACACATCAGAACCATCGCACTTCATGCGATCAATGTCCGTCACGTGCCCAAATTGCTCAAATAAATTGATTAAAATGTGAAATTGTTAAATATGTTAAACGAAACTAATCGTACACATAATATGAATCGTGTTGACCTTTCTCGCATGCCACTGGTATAGTTCATTGCTTTTATGAATATAACAACCTTGTGCATACCCCACAAAGCCTGTTTTGTTACATCAAAACCTTATTTTTACACTCGTATACTATTTTTTTCTCATAATGTACACTTCTTCAATTTTATTTAAACTTGCATACTATATAGAATTTAAGCTCGATAAACTCTAGCCCCTTTATTATGCCTATTTCTAACCATCTATATATATATATATATATATATATATATATATATATATATATATACACACAATAAGTTATAAGTTGACTGGTGGTCGATTTTATAAATTTCACAGGGGTATGTTAAGTGATTTTATGGGCATATAGAGGGGATTGCTTCAAAATTTGTGCGTTACTTTTACTTTACTTCTCCGTCATGCTTATTAATTACTTTCAGATTTAATTGATTCAATTGAATTTTCTTTTTGTATATATTTAGAAGAGGCACTAGAAAAAGGTAAGTGTGATACTATTCAATACTTTTAGTCCAATTTCGGGGAACCTATAAACATTCTCGGGTTGTTTTGCTAAATAGTAGCTATCCCAATTTACGATACCAGTTGTTTGAATACTTACTGCAATAAATACGATTTGATATTTAAGGTTTGGGGTTTATTATTATTGTTACCAATTGTACCTACAAAGATTAAACCAATTTGTGTTAAACTACCAATAGTTATTTTCTCCATTCCTGCGGTTTAGGGGTAAAATCCTAACCGAGATTATTCTCTTATTGGACTGTGCCCAACATTATTTTGAACTGTAGTGTCGTAGCCCTTTCCTTGGTCAAAGGGCGATATAAAAATAAATCAAGTGGTGACCTTTTAAATTGTCTGTGTATCTACGCCAGCCACACGCCCACGCATCAAAGTGCCTAACCGACCGACTGAGCTTCCGGCCTTATTCCTACTAGCTGTTACGGCACACATTTTACTTTTGCTACTGCCTTTGTGCATGTAACAATCTTGCAAATTCTTGCATTGGTGATCCTATGGAACTGACGATAGGTCGAAGTGGTACTCCTTTCTTGTGAATTTTTGGTAATCTGTAAAGCTTTGAACACTAATGATTTCTTGAATTATTTGCCTTTGAAGCTCCTCGCTGGCCCAATATGTGCAGAAGACAGCACACAAATAGACTTCGATAACGTCAAGATCAACAAACTAAAACACACGGAATGTTTTGGGAATCCATTCAAATGGAGAAAATACCGTCCACTCGGGACGAAAATGCACAAAGTTTACCTAATACTTGGAAGCTGCTTCTAAAAAAGTACCGACCAGTTACCACACGGAACAACACCCAAACACATAAGGAGAAAAGAAAGAAAGTAGTGCAAATGAAAGGAAAAACTGCCGAAAAATTGACACCTCAACTACAAATACCACTGGAGAACAACAAAGATACCCGTTTGAATGATAAGAAGTCGAGCACGGATTACTTGAAAATGACTGGCACAATTCAGCCGAAACGTCGTGATGGGGGAGATGGTTCTTTTAACAACCATCCAACCAACGAACGTATGGTACCTTAGTCAACACCCGCGGAAACCCGAATACCAACATATATATATATATATATATATATATATATATATATATATATATATATATTGCGATGTTTCATGTTTATATTTAATTTATAATATTTTAGAGTGTCATGAACACCTTGTAAAGAATTTGTTAAATGAAATTTTGCCTCGACCAGTAACTCAGGGGATAAGGTTCAATGAATTAGTTTTTCGATGAAATTATATTAAACACCCATATTAAAATTTTGAGATGCATCAATTACTGTCTTGATACAATTTGAATGCATATTAAATTGTTTTATTCAAACACCTCGTGTCATAGGTAATCATACACCACGTTGCGCGCATGCGGATATCTGTTTGTATATGATCAACTTTGCTTATTTGTTTCTCCAAAAATTTTTACAAAACAATTTATTTTTAATATTGTATACTTTAATACAATAAATTATCTGTATTCAATTTGTTTATTAATACGTTTTAATTTCTATGAAATTGACAAATACAATTTTTAGTTTTTGTTAAATTCGTTTAGAAAAAATGTTACTTTTTTTTTTGTTTATCGATTTGACATTTCACGTATTATAAGTAATAAACTATAACCTCACTTTTGTTTAAGCAGTTTAAAATTTTCGAATATGTTTTGTTTTTATTTGAATTAGGATATGTTAAAACAAAATATTATAAGAATTTGATTCTACTCAAAATTCCCTTCAAAATGGTACCTCATTTGCCATATCTCGCTTTTAAACTACTTAGATATTAATAATTACAGTGTCACAGAATTTTCACATAAAGAAATTTACTTATATCTAACTTATTCTAATCTCCACAGAAAAACTGTGGTCATAATTGGATTCTACAACCCGAGAATATAAAGTTACACTAACTTCAAATCCAACATAGTCTAAAATATATTATTCTATCTCACTACCGGAGTTCTAAATTGCCATACCTAACCTGTTTTCTCATCACATTCAGTTAATTTGCAACAACAATGTTAATTTATGTTGCAACACTTTCTCTTAACACAATTGTGGAAGTTATTTTTATAAATATTGTTCAGTATCATTATCCATAATAATATATCAGTTATATGAATCTTTCTAACATTGTCTTTTTCATTAGCTTTAATCGTACAATTTACATCACCTACATGTTATCTAATACTATTTTCTTTTATTTTAGAACTGAAGCAGATCCTGCTACCATAAGAGGATTTCCTTTTTCAAAATGGGTAGCATGAACAGTATTAAAGAGAATACATAATTTATATCTTCCGAAGGTTATCGGAAACTACATACGTGAAAATTCTCTTGTACACCCATGTTTAAAATGTAGTAACTGTAAAACTTGAATCATGTAGCTCACAATATGATGTATAATCACATATGTACTCAGTTATATGTTATTATGAACTCATGTAACTTGTTAGCTTACATATATGTTTAACCAATTCTGTCACAATGACTATATTTATTATAATTTTTATTATGACCTTATTTCTTTATAATAACCATTTTTACCACTCAAAAATATCATCTCAATATATATATATATATATATATATATATATATATATATATATATATATATATATATGTATACTGAGTGTTTTAAAAAACGTCCCGCCCAAAAAATTAAAAATATCCTCATAAAAAAAGTTTGGGGCAAAATAAGTAGCCCCCCCCCCTTTGGCGACGCTCCTATACATATATTAAAAATGTGTCAACACTATCTTTTATTATTTTATTATTTGTGGTTTAAATTTCATTCAGCTATCTTAAACCGTTTCAGAGATAATTAAAAAAAAGGGTTTTTGGGGCCACCTTTACAAGGCCGTATCTTCTTAAGGAGGCACTTTCAGACACATGTTTATTAACCAAACTAACGTTATTTTTAATATTCTATTTGTCCAAGAAATTATCGCAACGTTTTTTAAAACACCCTTTTAGTTAAACAGTTACTATTTCAGGTACATGACCTCGTTAGGTGTAACTCAAAGTAACGTCACAGTTAAGTGTATGTATAACACCACTAGGAAACCGTGTTATATTTGCAGCTGCAGTTCATTTAATAACGAACCACTTCTAAAGTATTTCAAAGTTGTACTTAAACGATTGTCTATAGAAGAAGTAATTAAATATTTAAAAGACTCACCAGTCAGTTGTTGGTAAATACGAGTGTTTGTGTTACGTGACCTAAGCTTCATGTTCTTTTGGAAAAAACGAGGCGAGATTGACGTCACCCCTCGAGTTATCTTCCAGCGGGCTGTCGTAGACCCCTGTTCAGTATTCACTAGCCACGAAGAACTGCTAACCATGCGTTCATAACCCCAGGTGTAAGGGAGCATTTCATATGCAGGTGAAAAGATCCGTCACAAGGTTGAACTGAAGAAGCGATAAAAGGACCAAAACCTCAATCAAAGAAAGAACCTAGAGAGACACCATTTTTTCAGATACCAGTTGCATACAAATTGTCAAACTGTATTTTAATTTATGTTAAATTGTAAAACATGTATTACATTGATTTAAATGTTCAAACAGAGGTGATCAGTGTAAAAGAAAGAAAGCGGTTTATAACCCACCCCTTGATGTGACGAAAAACGTTTGTTAAGAATCTTTAATATCCGTAGAATCTAAAACTACACTACTTAGTGTAATTATTTTTTTTTATTGTAGAGACTTTAAAAAACCAGCACTAATGCTGCATTTATAAAAGATTTCAGAAAGAAATCTCCCAGATACCTAGTTTCTAACAACGCAATTTTTCACACAATGGCGTTCTTTTTCCGACGAAGAACCGAAAAGAAAGGTCACCTGGTCCTACTTAACCAATTTGAATTTCCGAAATTATTTCATTTTAAAGTTTATTTAAAATACAATTCTCAGACAGCAGGTTGTCAAACTTCCTCTAATGGACCCAACCGGCATAAAAATTTCAAATTCGCTCTAAAAATCCCCAAGTTAATTTAACACGTTACAAATCACCTAACAAAGCATCTCCACCCACATATAATAAAAGCAGATTCTAACATAAAGAACGCCAGCGATTTCATCGAAGTATTGAAGGGATACACTGTGGAACTCGGGGATCTCCTTATCCACGAGTATACCCATCAATGAAACGATGGAGATGATTCAACGAAAATATCAACCAAGAAGCCACGTATTAAGTCTGGTGGGACTTTGCCTTAACAACACCGGCTTTATCCACGGGAATCAACGATACAAACAAACGGAAGGAGCACCGATGGGATCACCACTTTCGCCAGTAGTTGCAGATATATTCACGCAAGACTTCGAGATCAAGGCATTAGAATCAGCGCCGGGGAAACCAAAACTTTGATTAAGGTACGTCGACGCCAGGTTTGTTAAATGGACACACAGAACAAAGAAATTAGCAGAGTCCCTAGATCATCTCAACGCCAGAAACAAGAGGATCACATTTACAACGGAAATGGAAAGAGAAAAGGAACTGCCCCTCCTAGATGTTCTGGTCTACAAAACACAAGGGGGCAGTGTGGGACACACTATGTACCACTAAAGTACACACACTAATCGTTACTTGAACTCCAAGTTCCATCACCAACCATCGCAACCACAACCAGTGGTAAAACGCTTTTAACAAGATCGAAGCGCCTAGCAAACGAAAACAACATCTACGGATAAACAAATATGATCAAGACCGCACTTCTACAAAAGATACATAGAATAAACCAACCGACGCATGAACGTATGCAGTGAAGAATATCGTAACGCGGTACTGGCAACCTCTTCACTGGCCTATCGTGTACAGGAGAGCACACAAAATAGATTTCGATAACTTTAAGCTGTTAGCCAACATCCAAAATAAGACACACCGAATCTTGAGGGAAGTCACTGAAATAGAGAAAAGACCGTTCAGCACATGGGACGATGCATGAAGGTTACCAAATACCTGGAAGTAAAAAAAGCACGGACCAACTACCACACGTAACAACGCCTAAACAACTAGAAAGGGAAAATCAAAGGAGAAAAGAGAGAAAGTAGTAAAATGGGACGTTGTCAAAGTGATAGGGAAACTACAGAGAAGGTGACACATCAACTACAAATACCACCGGTGAACACCCGCGGTACCATTTCAGTCCGAATCACAAGAACTCTAGCACGGATTACCTGGAGATGATTGATGCAGTTCAGCCGCAGCCTCGTGATAGGGGAGATGGTTCAACTACAGTTGACAAAGGAAAACATTGCTGCTGTAAAGAAGATTGTAGAAGCAGGCAACAGAACTAGTTACGCCGTAATAGAGGCATAACTTGGGATTGGATCCTCATCTGTGAAAACAATAATACAAAACCACCTTCACCTAAAAAAAGTCGTAAATCGTTTTGTACCCATCTTATAAATTTTTAAAAAGCAGAACGAGCAGGAATTTTACACGAAACTCTGATGTTGCTTAAGAATGGTTGACACTGAACTTTGTTAAAGGTTGTAACAGGAGATGAAACATAAATACCATTTTTTAACAAGCCAAATCGACAACAGAAGACAAATAGAAGGCGCGCTAATGGTTTTCCCACTTTCTCCTGGATTCGCCAATATCTATCTGGATGATTTTGAATCACGAGCAATCATCACCACTGCTGATCTCAAATCAAAATGTTGGTATAGGTATGTTCACGACATTTTTACTGTTTGGTCACACAGTCTTCAATACTATTGATCAATTTCTAGCTCACATAGACAACAGTCATACCAACATCAAATTCATTGTAGAAAAAGAACTAAACCGTACTCTATCTTCTCTAGATTTACTAATAATAAGAAATTATCAAGGTAGTTTTGACCACATCGTTTATAGAAAAGATACCCACACTAATCCTTACCTTAATGCTAAATCTAATCTCCATCAAACGCAACTCACCGCTGTAGTTGAAACACTATGTATTAGATCACTTCGATTAACAGATTAAAAACGTCGACACGGAGAAACACAAAACCTTGTTTCCACTTTACTGAAAAATGGTTACAGTTCAAACCAAATTCTGTCACAAAACACGAAAATGGAAGATAATCAAGATGATCTTCCATATCCCGCCCCCTGAAATACGTGAAATCGCCAAAGATACGGTCGCGAATTTTCTCACGTCACTGGATGCCACCTGTTTTTGACACATTTTGTAAGAGTGACATGCATAGCATAATTCCTGAACAAGCTTTGCCAACCTAACGATTTTGGTAACATGTTCCGTAAATTAATGGCTATAATGACATAGGAGATAATGACGTCGCATTTCTTAACATGTCTATTAAAGAGTCAAAATTGAAGTAGATTACAAAACAGTATATTACATAATACGGCTGGTAAGTAGCCTATTACGCACGAGTGTCATAAGACAAACGAGTGCTTAATAGGTACTACCACCCGAGTTGTGTACTATGCTTTTTCTACTTGTACAGAGTATAAGAGGAGTGACCTATGAGTAATAGGGAACCACCACTTAGTAAGTTTTTTTTATTACCTTTGAACATTATATACACATACCTAATTTTGTAATAAACGGTACTATAAAAATAAATTGCTCTATAAATGTATTACAGGATTTTAAGGTTCATTTCAAATTCTGAAATTGCCATTCTGGTTTATATAGTTTCTTTTACAGGTGTGGCGTTCGAGCGCAGTGTGACAAGCATAACAACACTAAGAGAAATGCTTGTTATAATACCATGAGGCTCACCAACTTCTCGTTTAACGGAACTTTTAAAAACAGAAATTGCTATTTCGTAGAAAGTAGTGTTGCTGAAGTTGTAATCAATGCTATCGTACGCTTTGACCAAAAACATCGTAAAGTAAGTATTAGGGGCGAACTTCTGGACCCCTGACGATCTTTAACCAAGTGATATTTTTAGCATGCCTTAAATTGTTTACTTTGAGCTATTTGAAATACAGACAAACCTATGTATAACGGAACAAGCTTTTCATGACTTCTTGCAACGGACAATGTTGCATTCGGGAGAGCTTTTAGAGTGGTTGAAGAGTATTAATTAACTGATAGTCAACGCCGGCTGGGTTGCTTTAGTTGGGTTCTCTACTAAAGTGTAACTATGTAGTAAAACACACACTACAGCCAAAAGTTCTGCAGAAATGCTTTCATTTTACTGACAACCATTTAGGAGACCGTCAAAAGCAACTTTCCTCTGAAACACGTCCTTTTGAATTCGTTTAATGAATCTTTCACATGTAACAGCATCATTAAGGTTTTCAAATTGAATGTATTGAAAAATAGTAGCACCAACAGTGTAGGAAGTAATCTCTGCCGGAAAGTTGAACTTTTAGTTGTGGTAAGCGTTCCCTCTGGTCCGGTCCTGGCGTAGTTGAGTGTTAGACAAATAATTTCATAGCGGATAATATCGGTAGAAACGGATATTTTAAAGCGAATAATGGTGTGGTGGTGATTGGTTAGGTAATATAAAGATGATATAACACTGTAAACTAGCAGAAAACAAGGTAGGATTAGAATTAAAAAACAAGGTCGGGTTAAGGTGAATTTAAGTTTAACGAGAAGATGGGGGGGCAATGGGGATAATCAAGAAGGCAATGTTATTTTGGAAATAAGAGGTATGTTTAAGAAAATAGAGGGGAAGTTACCAACCGTTGAAGTAAATATAGATAAAAATGCAGAGGTAACAAAACAAGAGAATAGATCCTTGCAATAAGAAAATCAGTCACTAAACTGACAGATGAGAAAGCAAGGAACAAGAACAGAAGTGTTGGAGAAAGAGGTGAGAAAGATACATCTAGTGATTTATGGAATGGAAGAAACAGAAGAAGTTGAAGAAGAATTGAAGAAGTATTTAAATAATGGGATGTGTAAATAAGGTTAAACTAGAAAGAGGAAATGTAGCAATGTTCGGAAAAGGCGTGGTACAAAAAAATAAACATATATTGGTAGAGATGATGAGATGGGGTAAAAAAATGTTGAAAGCTACCAAAAAACTTAAAGGCACAGAAATATGGATTTCCGAAGACTACCCCAAAATAGGGACGGAACAGCGCAAAAAGTTGGGTCACTATATGAAACAAGTAAGAGAAGACGAAAAAAAGACGCAATTGAGATATAACAAACTTGTAACAGACGGAAAGGAGTATAGGCTAGAATAATTAGAGACTAATGAAGTGAAACAGCTGTCAAAAATAAGTGATAAGACGAGTAAAGCAAGGACATTAAGCATGAGATCGCCAGAGAATGATGACGAAGAATTGAAGAAGCAAATGAGAATTATTACAAATAGTAGACGGCGTCCATAAAACCAAGTAAAGATAAAATCCGGACGGAAAAATTGATAACAGACTGTAAAGAAGATGGACAAAGAAAAAGGGTATATAAAAAAAGGAAGAGAACTAATTTTTGGTTGGAGACATGGAACGTAAAAAGTTGAAAGAGGGTAGGGCCAATCGCGAACTTAAAGAACGAAATAACAAAGTATAAATTAGATATTGTAGCAGTACAGGAAATGAGATGGAAGGATAGTGCAATAATAAAATCTGGGGCACCATAGGATACATTGCGTCAATAAGAGGTGAATTCGAAACAGGAATTGTAATAAAAAACAAATATAAGCATACAATACTAGCATTTAGTCCGGTAATTGAAAGACTGGCAGTACTAAGAATAAGAGCAAAATTCTTTAATATTACCATTTGCAGTGTACATGCTCCGACGGAAGATAAAGGGGATGAGGAGAAAACGTTATTTTATGCTCAGGTACAAGAAATATTAGATGAAGCCCCAAGAAACGATGTGAAAATAATATTAGGACAATTAATGAAAAAAGTATAAAACAATTATAGGAAATCATAACTTAGACGAGGAAAGCAATGATAGCGGGCAGCGTTTAATAAGCCTGGTCAGATTTGATTTTTTTTTATGATTGTGGACCTGAACAAGGTAAATTTGGTCTATCGTGCTAAAGCACTCAGGAACACTTAGGAGGATGGATAGAGGGATAATGAATTGCCAATAGATGCCTATGAACAGCTACCTTAAATTTTCTCATATCATAAGTGAGAGGAAAACAGGAACTAGTAGGCAGTACAAGATTCGCGCACAAAAAAGTTCGTAAAGAAACATGGATATTACCGGATGGTATAACAAAGAATCAGATTAACCATGTTATGATAGAAGAAAGCCATGAGTCAGGCATACAAGATCAGTGGAAACAAATGAAAAGAACAACTATGAAGATAGCCATGGAAATTCTACCAAGGGTGAATATAGTAAATTGAAGAAAAAAATTGTACGACGAAGAATTACAGGAAACAATACAGAGACGAGATGCAGCAAGAATAAAAATGATGGATAACTTAAGTGAAGAAAATTGGAAAAACTATAAGGAAAAGAGATGGCTAAGAAAATGTGTAGAAGGAAGAAAAGAGAGCTATGGAAGAAGCAGGACAAATGAAACAAAGTAGGACATTTTTCAAGAAAACCTGAAAAAAAGGATACCAACCAAGAGTTACATTGTGTAAGCATGTAGAAGCAAATTGTGTAGGAAATAAACAAATAATCGTAGAGAGATGGAGACAGTACTTTGAAGAATTTTGTAACCCAAATAAACAATATGTAACTGAGGTGCAAACGAATATATGACAGGACCAACAGGAAGAGACGGTAGGGAATTTACCAACGCAGGAAAAAATAAAGGGATAATAAGGAATTTGAAAAATAACAAATCCCCAGGGAAGATGGCAGAGTAGCAGAGATGTTGAAATATGGAGGGAAGGAACTACAAGGAAAAATGTGTAATTTGATAGATAATATCTGGAAGAAAGAGAAAATTCCGGATGACTGGAACGTGGCGATAATATGTCAACTACATAAACAGGGGGACAAAACAGTATGCCAAAATTTTCCATTATTAAATGTGGGTATATAAAGTACTGAGTACAACATAGACTCTCAACAAAAAAGAAGAGCGACTGTTGAATATTTTGGAAGGAAGGGAATTAAGAAGAATTTTTGGTCCAGTTAATGACAAGGAAGAATGGAGAGGGAGAGATATAATAAACCGAGTGTAACAAGCGAAACAAAAGGCGGCAGAAGGTAGCTGGGACACGTGGAGACAATGGACACATCAAGGAAAAGTAAAAAAATCTATAAGGGGACTTTTGTAGGAAGACGATCAAAAGGAAGATAGCGATCGCGTTAGATGGATGAGGTGGAGAAGGATCTGGAAGTGGCAGGACTGGTAAATTGGAGAAGAGTAATTGGGGACAGCAGAGAATGGAGAAAAGTTAGCGAAAGAGTGATGCAGGTGCAAGGTCAGACAAAGTAATGACTACCCTGTTCTGTTAGACTATTCAAGATACACTAAGGGGAGGCCGTAGTCCTAAATGGGCTGCAAAGGGCCAAGGAGTAAGTAAGTAAGTAAGCGTTCCCTCTATTTAATTATAGCAATTCCAATTACGTCCAGATTTATAATTTCGCTGGACTGTTTAGTAAGTCATTGTTGCTCTAATCTGTTTTTAAAAAAACATGTTTGCACTTTAGAACAGACTACTAAATATTTTTTACAAATGTTTATGTTTAATTTTTGTATTTATTTGAAGCAGTTGCAATAATAATGTCTTCATTACACCGGAATTTTAATTTAATACTTTAAAAAACTACGTTCAGCTTTAGAATTTCTCTTTACCGTTTCATACATCATCTTGTTGCTCAAATCTATTTTTAGAACATGTCTGTGTTTTAGAATAAATTTTTAATATTTTTTGCAATTTCGCAATTAACAATTATGAAATTGTATTAGTGGAGTTGATCGGCCTATTTCCACAGTTCATGCGTTTTGAGCGCGACGTTTCGGAAGCGGACTCTGCTTCCGTCATCAGGATTAGTCCTGAGAAGGACTGTTTTCGCACTTGAGTCGAATTCATATGTTATGTATAATTTTTCCCAAGCACTGACTACTCTTAGATTCGAACCTGGTACCTTTCACTTACTAGTCTGACACCTTTGCCACTGAGCCACGGAGTAATTCATATATATATATATATATATATATATATATTATATATATATATATCTATATATATTTTAAACTTTTTCGTGGTTGCGCAGAAGTTTATTGCGCATGTTGCGCAGTAACTTCTTGCGCAGGTGTATTGCGCTTAAGCTCTTCGCGCATTATTGGAATCCATATGGGTTTCATTTCTACAATAGCTTGGCTTATTGGATTTTCTGCTAGTGCGATGTATGTGGCATCTTTGAGTTGTGTTCTCGTCCTTTGCCACTATCATTGTATGGTTTGGTTTTGGTTAGTATTCCCCTGAGCGTTCTGGTCGATTTGAAGGCAGTGCGTATCTTGTATTTGCTGCCTATCAGACAAAATAAGCAACCGGACTAAATGCTAGTATTGTATGCTTATATTTGCTTTTTATTACAAATCCTGTTCCGAGTTCACCTCTTATTGAAGCAATGCATGCTATGGTGCCCCAGATTTTATTATTGCACTATCCTTCCATCTCGTTCCCTGTACTGCTACAATATCTAATTTATACTTTGTTATTTCGTTCTTTAATAAGTTCGTGATTGGCCCTACCCTCTTTAAATTCTTTACGTTCCATGTCCCCAACCAAAAACTCGTTCTCTTCCTTTTTTTATATACCCTTTTTATTTGTCCATCTTCTTTGCAGTCTATCATCAATTTTTCCGTCCGGTTTTTATTTTTACTTAGTTTTTTGGACGCCGTCTACTATTTGTAATAATTCTCATTTGCTCCTTCAATTGTTCGTCATCATTCTCTGGCGATGTCATGCTTGATGTCCTTGCTTTACCCATCTTATCATTTATTTCTGACAGCTGTTTCACTTCATTAGTCTCTAATTCTTCTAGCCTATACTCCTTTCCGTCTATTACAAGTGTGTTATATCTCAATTGCGCCTTTGTTCCGGCTTTTCTTACTTGTTTCATATAGTGACCCAACTTTTTGCGCTGTTCCGTCACTATTTTGGGGTAGTCTTCGGCAATCCATGTTTCTGTGCCTTTAAGTTTTTTGGTAGCTCTTAATACCTCCATTTTTTTACCCCATCTGGTCATCTCTACCAATATATGTCTATTTTTCAGTACCACGCCTTTTCCGAACATTGCTATACTTCCTCCTTCTAGTTTAACTTTATTACACATCCCACTGTTTTAAATACATCTATTTTCTTCTTCAATTCTTCTTCATCTTCTCCTTATGTTTCTTACATTCCATAAATCACTAGATGTTTCTTTCTCATCTCTTTCTCCAATACTTCTATTCTTGTTCCTTGTTCTCTCATCTGTCAGTTTAGTGACTGATTTTCTTGTTACAAGGATCCATTCTCTTGTTTTATTACCTCTGCATTTTTATCTATGTTTACTTCAACGGTTGATAACTTCCCCTATATTTGCTTAAACATACCTTTTATTTCCAAAATAACATTGTCTTCTTGATTATCCCCATTGCCCCCACCCCATATTTTCGTTAAACTTAAATTTACCTTAATCCGACCCTGTTTATTATTTACGCTTTATAGGCAACCGTGACTGTGCTTATCAGTTCGATCCACTCGAGGTCGGCCCCCTCTTATCTTTCTTTCTTTAATTCTAATCCTACTTTGTTTTCTCCTAACTTACAGTGTTATATCATCTTTATGTTACCTAACCAATCACCACCACACCATTATTCGTTTTAAAGCATCCGTTTCTACCGATATTATCCGCTATGAAATTATTTGTCTAACACTTAACTACGCCAGGACCGGACTCAGAGGGAACGCTTACCACAACTAAAAGTTCAACTTTCCGGCAGAGATTACTTTCTACACGTTGTTGGTGCTATTTTTCAATATATTCAATTTGAAAACCTTGATGATGCTGTTACATGTGAAAGATTCATTAAACGAATTCAAAAGGACGTGTTTCAGAGGAAAGTTGCTTTTGACGGTCTCCTAAATGGTAATGAGTGAAATGAAAGCATTTCTGCAGAACTTTTGGCTCTAGTGTGTGTTTTACTACATGGTTACCCTTAGTAGAGAACCCAACTAAAGCAACCCAGCCGGCGTTGGCTATCAGTTAATTAATACTCTTCAACCACTCTGAAAGCTCTCCCGAATGCAACATTGTTCGTTGCAATAAGTCATGAAAAGCTTGTTCCGTTATACATAGGTTTGTCTGTATTTCAAATAGCTCAAAGTAAACAACAATTTAAGGCATGCTAAAAATAGCACTTGGTTAAAGATCGTCAGGGGTCCAGAAGTTTGCCCCTCAAACTTACTTTACGATGTTTTTGGTCGAAACGTACGACAGCATTGATTATAACTTCAGCAACACTACTTTCTACGAAATAGCAATTTCTGTTTTTAAAAGTTCCGTTAAACGAGAAGTTGGTGAGGCTCGTGAAATTATCACGAGCATTTCTCTCAGTGTTGTTATGCTTGTCACACTACGCTCAAACGCCACATCTGCGCAAAGGTAAAAGAATCAGACAAAATACGAAGGATAGGCAGCAAATACAAGATACGCACTGCCTTCAAATCGACCAGAACGCTCAGGGGAATACTAACCAAAACCAAACCATACAATGAAGATCAGAATTCTAAGAATTGTGCATATAACCTACCATGTGAATACGGCAGAGCATACATAGGAGAGAGCAGTAGACCACTCAAAGTGAGAACACAAGAACATAAGAACAACGTCCGCAAGGGCGAAATAGGAAGATCAAGAATCGCCGAACATGTCTGGAACGAAGACCACCACATCCAATGGGATAACATACAGATAGTGGTAAAGGACAAGAACACAACTCGTCGAAAACTCAAAGAAGCCACATACATCGCACTAGCAGAAAATCCAATAAGCCAAGCTAGTGTAGAAGTGAAACGCATGTGGATTCCAATAATGCGCGAAGATCTTAAGCGCTAGTAAGTGAAAGGTACCAGGTTCGAATCTAAGAGTAGTCAAGTGCTTGGGAAAAAATTATATATATAACATATGAATTCGACTCAATTGCGAAAACAGTCCTTTTCAGGACTAAGCCTGATTACGGAAGCAAAGTCCGCTTCCGAAACGTCGCGCTCAAAAAGCATAAACTGTAAAATAGGCCAATCAACTCCACTAATATGAAACCACAGTTACAAAACACTTATAATACAGAATGAAATTGTATGTCTAATTTCTTCATTTAATTATAGTAATTCCAACAATAATGTCTCCATTACAATGTAATCGTAATTTAAAGAATATACGTCCAACTTCACTATTTATCGTTTCTGTTTGGTACGTCATCATTTTAATAAAACCTGCTTTTAGCAATTTATTACGCAATTGTGAAATTTTATGTCTAATTCTTGTATTTAATTATAGCAATTCCAATAAGAACTATTACAATGGAATCGTATTTTTCAGACTTCACAATTCCTCTTGAGTGTTTGGCGTTATGTTGTTATTTTTTGAAGAACTTATTGGATTTTAGAACAAACTTTGGGATATGTTTTACTATTTCCTGATTAATAATAAGCCATTATTATGAAATTACATGTCTAATTTTTGTATTTAATTAGAGCAATTCCAATAATAATGTCTCCGTTATAATGGAATTGTTATTTTAAGATTTTAAGAAATTACGTCCTGCTTTACAATTTCTCTTGACTACTTGCTACGTCATCTTGTTGTTTTACAACAAACTTATAGATATTTTTTACAATTCCGCAATTGATCATTAAGTGCCTGATTTCTGTATTTAATTATAGCAATTCCAATAATAATGTCTCCATTAAAATGGAATTGTAATTTTCAGATTTTAATAAGATACGTCCACCTTTACAATTTCTCTAGATGGTTTGGTGCCATATTGCTCAAATTGGTTTTTTCAAGAACATTTTTGCATTTTAGAACAAACTTTTACACATTTTTTTACAATTTCTCCATATAATTACGCAACTGTGGAATTTTGTGTCTAATTTTTATATTTTATTATTGCAATATAGATGTTTACGTTTTTGAGCTAAGCTGGCTAACGTTGACACACTATTTAGTATCAAAAGTGAATTAGAACTGTAAACAGACATAGCTAAAAATTAAGTAATTTGGCCAGCTTGGCAATTTAACGTAATCTTCATGAATTTTTTTTTCCCGCTTAGCATTTAGTTATTAAGTTTTACATTTTTAATAGAAACTGCCTAATATTTAACTCAATAATATAAAGAGTGCAATCTATTAAATGTAACGTGCACATTCAGATTTGAAATTATTTCTGCAAACTTACGTGCCTAATTACTTAGAATAATTAATTATTAAATTGTGTCTCTAATTCTTTTGTTTAATATTTGAATTTAAAATAGCTTATTCGGAGGTTTATTAAAAGCATTACGAAACTTAAAATTACTGTACCATTTTTAGTTAAAAGCATACTTTTGTGCGTCTAATTCAGTTATTCAATACGAGAAGTCATTTGACGGACAAGATTCGATAATTAGTATTAATGTTTTTAATTCATGTGTAAAAATGTTTACTTGTGTTACTGGACTTCTACATTTTAATGTGTGGTTGCAAATGTGACTCTTGGTTTGATTATAAACGTTATTTTAGGAATAAAGTGTGAAAATTACATATCTCTAATTATTTAATTGCATAATTTGGGACATGTGTGACTAAATACACCATTTTTCTATGAGATGTGCTAATTCAAATTGTTTATGTACTGTTCTTATTTACCACTGAATTATTTAAGAAGTGTAAATAAAAAGTCAGTAAAAATTATAGATAGATACCCTTAAAGATAGATTTAAAGTGAGCTGCTTGTTGAACCCTAAATTTCCTCCGGAAACCTCAAGTTACCCCTTAATTCCAGTGGCCAAGTGGGCAGATAAAAAATAAGAAGAATGCCCTTTTATCCCCTAAATTCAGTCTATTTTATTCGCCCTATCTGTCACTATCGTTGTTTGGGTATATTTATCGTTTCGAAAGTGGAGACGTCTGTTCTCAAATAGCCCCGTCGTATTGACTATATGTGAAAGTATTTTAGATTGATTTATTTTTAAGAGCTTCGAAAAAACAATTGCCAACCAAATTTCTCGATTTAATTCATTGTAGGTAATTAATGTTTGTGGTTCTACGTTCCATTACGAATTGTTGAGACTATATATTTCTATCAAATATCTAATATACATGTCAATAGAGGCACGGTAAGCGATACGGTCACGTGATGTAACGTGATCTACTGCCACCAACTGTCTACAATTAGTTCGCCCATTAACATAATTCGCATATGCAGATTACAATTGCAATACATTTGTCACTTAGACCGATTGAGTACAGTCATTCCAAATTGCGAATTATAGATTTCATGTCCTTATTACAATTTTGACGCAAATTGTGCAGATATACACGGTCACGCATAAATCAGATTTTCTAGATTCATTAATTGAAAATAGCACAGTCTGGTTTAAGAATAGTCTAGAAATAAGTACAACTAATTTGTAGAAAGTTCCCGGGAAAATTAATTAGTAGATTTATTTATGCCTAAGATTTTTTTTATTTTTATGTATTTTAATACAATTCATTATACAAAGTGTTTCAATATTGGTGTTCCCCATTTTCCAAATATTAATGGCCAAAATTGGCAAGAAATCTTTGTGAATATCTCCACAACAACGTGAAAACAGTTTTCGATAACACGACTTAATAAATGTTAAACTATGAAAACGTAATTAATTAATTATCCTATACTAAGTATTTATACCCGGGTGGCTAAAGCCCAGTACAAATAGAGAAGGTAAATTTACTGTAGTGTGTCCAAACCTCCAAATTCAGTATGGGGCTTATGGAAATACAGTGCAGGATTTTCAATAGATTACTGCACTTATAATACCGTATTACGGTTATAATAATGATATACCTACGGTATGAGAGACACAGTTTCTAACCTCAAACTTAATAAAAATATTTGCAATACAATACAAATTTAGATAAATCAGCAATGTACTTGTGAATATACCGAAAAAGACTACCCCTAATCTACACAAATCGAATCTTTGATCTGTATTTTTAGAAAAGTGAAGTAGACGTACTATTGCGCTCAAAAACTTCTGGTACACCTTGTTACTGTAGACACTTTCAAAATTCAAATTTTGATGTAGACACATTAGTTGTATGTAAATCGGACATCTCACGATTTTCAAGTAGGGGTTAAGCATTTGTCAAACTGGCAAGGTTGATAGATTAAAGATTCTTAGAAACTGTCACTTTGATATTTCATGGTCATAGCCTGCTAACGCAATTGATTATGTGCCGTCAATCCAAATGCACATAGCCAAAATGTGAGCACGATAGTATGTAATGTAAGGGTACATTACACGCCAATATGTTGGGTTAGATTACCCTATACATGGGATTGTGAGGGAAGCTCTATAAGCAACAGCATGAGCAAATGGTAACTTTATACTTTGCCTACGAAAGGAGTTTGCAGTATATAAACAAAATAACAATTTTATTAATAATAAGTTTGATTATAGCTGCATCATTTATTTCCATTGTAATATAATATAAGAAGTGTGGCTATTAAATAACGAGACTGACGCTGTAATAGTTATTTACAGTTGAGTGCGTTAACAGTTGATTTTACAGTGCGACAGCTTCTTTTGAGAAACGAGACCCCAGGGCGAGTTTCTCATTAGCTAGAGCACTGTATCCTTAACGCACGAGACTTGTATTACATTTTTTGGCAGACAACAAATGCAAAAATGGAACATAAATACAATAAAGATGTCTATTTAATTGCGTTAACATCATCCATAAACATAACCAACATTAATAAATTGTTAAAATGTCAAATTTTGCTAACTCCTGTCAAGCCTGTCAATTATCGTCATCACTGTTTAAGTTATCGAGAGATGGCGGTACCTTACAATTTTAACTAAAAATTTAAAAATAACGTTGTTTTGGACATTTATTTTATCAGAAAAGGTGTAAAGTAAAGTTTCCTTAAACATATTTTATTATTTTATAAATCATATATTTTTCTGTTTCTGAAAGCTTACAATTTATTGACCATTTTACCGCACTGTAGCGGTATTTTTACAATAGTGTGCGTAAAAATGACCTGACGTTTACAAGATTTCAACTTCAATTTTACGTTTCAGGAGGCCAAAGAACATTTTATTTTGATTTAATAACCACACCTCGTATTTTAGTACCTAAGTCCCAAGCAAAGCATACAAACCCTAGTAGGCCTCAATCTGCCTACTCCTGGTGAATAAAGTCAACTCACAACAAACAAAAGCCAAATCGCACAACCTAAAACAGCCAGTCTCAATAGTATCATTAGTGCGAACAAGACTTAGCAACTGCGAACCGGCTTGCCGCTCACATGAGGAGGTTAGGCGCAGACCATGACGTAGTCCTGTACATAATTGAAATGCTTACGTATAAAACTTAAAATAATTATTTAAGAAGTAATATTCTTTTCTAATTGTATAGACCAGAAATAATCAGTGACTAATTCTTTATCCCCTTTATTGTAAATACAAACCCTCGAAAGCTTCCACCTCCCAACTATACACGGACCAGTCCAGAGAAAACTAATCAACGATGTTCACGGGATGATTGTAGATTTTATACCAGATTATCTTCGAGTTATTATCCCACAAATTATCTGGGATATCAGATATTCTGATAGTTAGACAGTTTCATATAACGATTCCGATAACTTTTTCTTTCCAGACTCGTTTCCATCTTGTTCTGACTCTCTCACCATTGTGCATCTCCAATAGTGGCCGGACGCGCACCGACCAGGTTTTACTTAGTACTCGATATTGCTCATACGTAGTTTTTAAACATCATGTATATTACACAGTGTACCAACGGAAGCGCAAAGACGGGAAAAAATCCAGGAGGCGTGTTAGAAACTCGTTAGTCTGGTTTTCCCATACAAATATACACGAAGCACTTAATAGGACGGGGTGTCTGCCTTTGTTCTCTAGCTAACTTTATTACGCTCACACAAATGCACTGAATGGCTAGGAGGACGGGGTGTCTGTCCTTGTTCTCTAAATGACTTTATTTTCATACCCGCATATAAAGTAGAATAAACGGGTATGGGGAAATCGTGAGTGAAAGTTGACCCAGTTCCAAAAAACCGCTTTTATAATCAATTCCGGATGTAAAATTACATCACTTCTGTTCTACTTTACGTCATTTTCCGTTCAACCTAATCATCTTTAAATCCAGTTCACAAAAGCCGATATCCCAGTAGTAAGATCGAGAGGATTAACTTACAGCGTAACGTTCATGTTGTCTAATTTAGTCCAAAATTAATTAATTTCCGGTAATTGTGTTATTTCCTTGTTCACTGTACGCCAATTGTTAAATTCGGTCTGGAGCATCTTAAGTTTGCAGATATTCTGCTATTGTTATTAGTCTGTAAGTTGAAATAATGAGATCACTTAGCGTTTTAGATAAATAGGAAATATAGGATTTTATGAAACCAATCTGGTTATCAGACGGTGGAAAATAGGTAGCAAGGTTTCAAAGAAACTTTAATTAGTGAATCTCAGTGATAGCCAAAGACAACCTACTAACTACCCTTATAGCCTTGTCATGTTAAGCGCTGTGCTGAAAGGATCCCGGTCAGGCTCTCTCTCTCGTACTTCAAAAGGGCTATGGTAGAGCTTTTCCCCAGGCGTTGGCGATAGAGCCCTTCTTGGCTTCTATAGTCATTTGGTAGGTGAAGTACCTGCTATCTTTGTAGGTGGTGCAGCTCCGACATCGACGGTATTGCACATCCCTTACGCGGAGGCGCAATTAAAAGATTTTTTATTAATAACGTGTTTTATTCTTATGAAGAATTTATAAACTTTGATTTAGATTTAATGCAAACATAAGTGTAAGAACAATAAGTTTTATATATTTTGATTAAATGTTTGACGAGCGAATGTACATATTTGTTACAAAGCATAAATGAATTTATTATTATTATTTTTTTTTTGTTATTAAGCGCGTCGACGTCAAGGTCATTAGCGCTATATGTTTCTTTATCTTCTGTAGACTATATTTTGTAGAATAGTTTTGTGTCTTTCAGAAAATTGATTACTTTTGATATTTCGCCAGAATTATTGTGAAGAATTTCTTGGAGGTTTCCTCCTAATTTGTTTCTGATTCTATCAGTTTGATAGATTGAGCATTCGATTAGGATATGTTCAACTGTTAGAGCTGTATCGCATGTTTCACACTTTGTTTGGTCATTTCCAGTTAGGTAGTGTGCGGATGTAGGGGCTGTGTGTCCTATGCGCAGTCTGCTGATCTTTACTTGTTCTTCCCTGGAAAGGTTCATCTGGTTTCTTCCACTATTTATTATTGGTTGTACACGATTGAGAAAGTTTTCTTTCTGGTTCCATTCATCTTTCCAGGCATTGGCTATTAGATGTGATATATGTTTAGTAACATCCTCTATCGTGTATAGTTCTAATTCAGGTGCTTTTTTGGCTGCTTCACAGGCTTCGGATTTCGCTAATTGTATGTTATCATTTTTTGTGTGATTGGTTACTAACAGGATTCTGATATCTTTAGTAGAGTTATGTAGTTCTTGTAACAGGCAAAGTATTAGGTATGCCATGGGATTCGTTGTGAACTTGTTCGTTATATTGTTTGCCAGGGCGTTTGAGCTTGTTATAATGTAGTAGCGCATTGGTAGCCGGTTCATAGAACAGTATAATAGAGCTTGATAAAGCGAGTATAGTTCTGCCATAAATAGAGAACTCAATTTTGGTAATGACCAGCTATGCGGCATGTTATCAATGACAATTGCGCTGCCTGTACCGGCCTTAGTTCTAATGCCTTCCACATAAATGGTGCAGCTTTCCATTAAATTGTTTGATGTGTCTTTATTAAAGGAGCTATTGATTTTTATCAAAGTAGGTAGGCATAAACTCCAAGGCGCTACCTCTCTGAGTTCGGGTTGCAAGATTTCCGGCAACTTGTACTGGTACTTTTTTAGAAGTTCATGTCCTCGGATTCTCATCGGTCGTGTAATGGTCGGATTATTATCATATTCGCGTATTCTGTGAAATAATGTATTATAAATTGGGTGTTGCGGTCGCGCTTTTATCCTTGCTAAGTAATTTAATTGCAGTTGTTCTCTTCTTTTGTAAAGAGAAGGCACTCCTGATTCCACATATAGGCTATCAATAGGGATTGTGTGGAAAGCGCCAATACAATACCTTAGTCCAAGGTGGTGGACAGCATTAACTTTGTTTAGGACGCCCTTTTTTGCGGATGCATATACTATGCATCCTATTATTATTATTATTTTTTTTTTTTGTTTGTTATATGCGCGTCGACATCTGTGGTCATTGGCGCTTCTGTTGGTGCTTTATATATGTTTTAACAAATTTGTGTTTCTAAGGAAGGCTATTAGTTTTTTTATTTCCTCTGGGTCATTACTCAGTATAGTTTCCAACCTCTGCTTGAGTCCATTACGTTGTCGTTCATTGTGAAAAAGGGGACATTCCATTAGCAAGTGACTTACTGTTATGGACACATTACATTCATTGCATCTAGTTGGGTCGCTTCCGCTAAGGTAATGTTCCGATGTAATCTTAGTGTGTCCTATTCGCAGTCTGGTAAGCGTAACGTGTTCCTCTCGTGTTATATTTTTAGGGTTCTTCCAAGGTAATACCGACTGTTTTACCTGTCTAAGAAGTGCGTTTGATTCATCCCACTCTCTTTGCCACTCTTTAATAACTATAGTAATTAGTTGTTTCGCGATATCTTCATACGTGTATAAATTTACTTCTATTGCGCCTTCCTTTTCGGCTGCGTTAACTGCAGCTTCGTACGCTTTACACATACTGTCTAGTTGTTTGTAATCAGTCACTATCATAAAAGTAATCTGCTTTGGGGATTTATATATTTCCTGTAGCAACGAGAGGATGAGTTGAGCAATAGGACATGTTGTAAATCTGTTCATAACGCATTGAATGGCAGTTGTGGATTTACTTACAATGAGGTACCTTGCAGTTTGGCGGCATGTGCAACAATACAGTAGTGCTTGGTACATCGAATACATTTCTGCCTTAATTTCCGAGCTTTCTGGAGGGAGAGACCAAGAATGGGGATTATTGTCTATATAAATTGCACTACCGGCACCTCTCTTAGTTTTGACTCCTAGTGTATATATTACTGTTTTATTTGCAAATTGACTTATATTGATTATATGTAATGAGTTATCAACTTTTATTAAAGTAGGTAACCTTACTATCCATGGTGCTGCTTCTAGGTTATTAGACTTTAAGGGTGTAGGTAGGCTCATCTGGTATTTATCAAGCAGCTCATGTGCTCGAATTCTAACTGGCCTAGTTATTGTGGGGTGTTCTACATATGTGTACTCTTTTTTGAACAAAATGTTGCAGTTTGGATGTGACGGTTGAGCTTTTATGCGTGCGAGATAGCAGAGGAGTAGTCTCTCTCTCCTCTTCGAAAGAGATGGAAATCCTGAGTCTACGAGTATGCTTTTAATGGGGCTGGTATGAAAGGCTCCCGTGCAATATCTAAGTCCTAAGTGGTATATACTGTTGAGGCGATCGAGGGTGCTTTTCCTAGCGGAAGCGTATACTATAGAACCATAGTCAATTCGACTCAAGATAATTGCTTTATACACCTTCAGGAGTGTTTCCCTATCTGCACCCCATTTGGTATTAGTCAAACATCGTAAAAGGTTTAGGGTACGACGGCATTTAAGTCTAAGGTCATTTATATGTAGGTGCCATCGCAGGGCAGCATCAAAATTTACTCCCAAGAACCGAACATTTTGTAGGCACTTTATGCGGGTGTCACCTATGAAGATTTTAGGGTCAGCGTGAGGGCGCCTGAGTCTGCAGAAGTGAATACAGACTGTTTTCTCCTGGGAGAGTCTATATCCAACACTGTTCAAATTTCTTAGTATGATGTTTACTGCTAATTGTAGTCTTGAGTTCATTTGAGGTATTGTTTGACTTTTAAAGTATATACATAAATCATCTACATATAAACATCTACCAATTTCTTGAGGCAGATTTGATAATATGTTATTAATGGCTACTGCAAATAGAGTAACACTCAACGTCGATCCCTGGGGCACACCATTTTCAAGATTACAGGACGACGACAAGGTATTCGCTATTCTAACCCTAAAACTACGATTTGATAGAAAGGCACTGATAACTCTGGGAAGGTTACCACGGATGCCCCAACTATACAAATTCTTTAATATGCCATACCTCCAGGTCATGTCATAGGCCTTTTGTATGTCAAAAAACACTGCTACCAAGTGAGATCTTTCCCTATACGAGTCCTGTATAGCGTTCTCTAGCTGAACCATGCAGTCTATGGTGGACCTCCCTTTACGGAAACCATATTGATGTGGAGTAAGTAAGTTTCTGTTTTCGAGAACGTATACTAGTCTGAAATTAATCATTTTTTCAAAAATTTTACTGAAGCAGCAGGTAAGACTAATTGGCCTATAACTATTGGGGTTCGTAGGATCTTTATTGTCTTTTAGTATGGGAACTATTGTAGCTTCTCTCCATGCATTGGGGTATATACCATCCGACCATATGTGGTTATATATATTTAAGAGAAACGTTTTTAGTCCATGGGTTAGATGCTTTATAAAATCATAGTTAATGTTATCTGGACCCACTGCAGATGATTTTACATTTTTTATTGCATGATTTAATTCACACATGGAAAAAGGTAAATTATACTCTAACGTGTGGTCATTATTATTATTATTATTATTATTATTATTATTATTATTATTATTATTATTATTATTATTATTATTATTATTATTATTATTATTATTATTATTATTATTATCATTATTATTATTAATTAACTAACCAGACGGGGTTGGAGAGAATTAATAACATCGTATATGCTCTGTATGGTCGGTAGTGATTCCCAGCTGTGCAAGTTGTTTACCATAGGTATTGAACAAGATGTCGATTAGAGCTATTTCTGTGGTAAATAGTGATTCCCAGCTTTTCATGTTGTTCACCGTAGGTATTGAACACAATGTCGATTAGAGCTATTTATGTGTTGAGGATAGATTTTAGAGTGCAACTAGAAGTTACTGGTTTAAAACTAATCATGCTGAGGGTATACACGTTCTAGTACACCATTTCTTGCCCGGTCGGTGTACGTGAATGAACGCCATCACTCATGCATTAATATTTTTAGAGCACGATTATTTATAATGCAATGTATTCACTCCGAAGAGGTCCTAACACTAACTAATAGTCAAAGTAGTAACAAAAGTGCAACATATTATAAGCAAGAATAGTACCAATACATTATGAAAAAGGCACACACATGAAATACGTAATAAATTAACATTCACCTAACATATATGCTAGCAACGTTTGCTAAACACGAGGGAAATGAACTTGTAATAATCCTGAAAATCCTTATTATAGATTTTTCTATCCTAGTAAATAATTCCTATCAAAACTGATCTTCTATTTCCTTCCACAACTGTTTTATCATTGTTAATAAATGCTGCAGCCTTTCACTCCTTCCCACTCCACCCAATTTACCTATAATACCAGATACCCTAGTATTCATGGACTCAGAGACTCAGATTAATTCATTCACTCATTCACTCTCACACTCCACACTTCTTCCTTCATCCACTTTATGTAATATATCTTACCCTGTACCTGGAGTATTATCTTGTCCCGCAGCCAGACTAGCTGGACTAGTATCCTAACCAACTAGTAGACTGACCAGTATCAAGACAAATAACTACTGGCCTGACCAGTATCCTGACCAGCTGCTCGTATTGTACACCGGTATTATTATCCTGATCAGTAACTAGGTCACTAATCCTGACCAGTATCCCCTATCCATTACCCATATTATTTACCTGACCAGCATCCTGTATTTATCTACGCACATTTTTATGTGTAACATTCTTAATGATCAAAAGCCCCGAGACAGGTGCGTAAACGTGGCTGGGGTAAAAAGTACATAGATTGCCGGAGGTGACGTACCAGAAAAATTAAAGATTTCTAAGCCAAGGATCATCCCTTATCACTATAAGACCCCTTCACAGAATAGTAAAACACGTTCATTCACACAATGCTCTTGGTGGTGCCAGCGCTCCGAGATCGGTACTGAATTATTGTTGAAGGGCGTAGTTAATTAGGCTGAGGTTATACCCTGAATAAT
The DNA here is from genome assembly GCA_036346205.1 of Vesta saturnalis. Lineage (NCBI taxonomy): Eukaryota > Metazoa > Arthropoda > Insecta > Coleoptera > Lampyridae > Vesta > Vesta saturnalis. The sequence goes on along the minus strand of JARFJB010000418.1, from coordinate 5,114,044 downwards.
TAGCTACTTCTACTTAACAGAAGGCTCCTTCAACGATATTAATACTTTAAACGTTGCCGGCAGTTTGGACTCCGAATACGATACTACCGTTCCCCAAATATCACTCAGAATATCCTGCTGATACGTCTATATTTGCTCTATACAAGCATTCTAGATAATCTCACTAATTACCCGGTGGAATTATATAAAATCCAGACCTGTATATATGAAGATCTGACCTGTATATAAAAAATTCCAGTTTTCTGTTATGATTTTACTCATAAGCAATTTACTAATAATTATTACCTGCTAATAATTCCTGCCCTGAGTTCGATTCATTTAATTGAAAGAAACAATTCATACCGTACAGCTGGTTATCATCAGCACACTAGCTTTCATACATAATTACAAATGCAAACACTAACCTGTTAATAATAGCTTCATAATCCTGACTTCACCTTACACCTATTTAATTACACTGATATCACCTGTTCATTATATTTAACCTTTTTAATAATGAAAATTTCACGTACTGCTAAAACATCTGTTTAATTATACATTTACAGTAACACCCACATAGGGCGATCTGAATTCGCAAGACAACGGCGTATCATAGTGGTTTGACCACCAGGGGCCACCAGAATCATTCTTCCTTTCAAGTTTATTTATTTAGTGCAGTATAACTAAGTTTGTTTATTTTATTGTTTCCTTTTTAGAGTTTGTTTTACTTTATATTATTATAACAGAATAAATTTGTTATAACCTGTTAAGATTTATTCATGAGTTTATCCACAAAGTAGTGACAATCTTTAATCCCGACTCGAGAAGCAGAGCAAGGGCAACAAACACAAAGAATAAAATTAGTAGAACTGAGAGGGGGGGGGGCATGACGGATAGATTAGGAAATAACTAAATCTAATGCAAAGCAATTGTGTCAAGAGTATGGTATAACCAGGTATTAATCTGCCCTTTCTTGGTATTTAATGTCGATGGAATCACACAGTCAAAACCTCCAGTCTCAACGGTATCATTAAGGCAAATGACACTTCCTAATTGAGAATGCAATCTGTCTCTGGTGAAATTCACGTTTCGCTTATATAGGCAGGTTAGGAAAAAGTTGATAGTCCTGCCACGTTAAGCATTGCTTTCAATGCGACCCAGTAACGCTAGTTATGACGGTGTTAAGAAAACCTTTGAAGAAATAAGTGAAATGAATTCTTCTAGGAACAAAGAAAATCAATCTGAAAGACAATGTAGTAAACACAATATAAACAAGGACACAAGTAAATACCAATACGCAAATATCCAAATGTGTTTTTGAGCCAATAACTAGAAAATAGTAAGAAAACAAAAAATGTTCCAATCAAAAGGAAAATAAACCAATAAATACATTCAGAAAAATTAAATTTATTAAATAATGCATTATTATTGTGATAATAAAAAAGGAAAAACTACAACAGAAGCTAAATAAAACTGTACAACGTAGGTTTTCAGTGTAGTAATAATTCCTAGTACGTAAACACAGTTGTATGGATAAAGGCGTACTTGAGATTAACCCACACATTATACGTAACTCTAAGGTTAAGGTAAGCGTAGTTAGTTCAGCCAGTATACAGCTACCCGTTTCGTCAACAATAATAACCGACTAAGTGCGGAACTCTCTGTAATAAAATTTGAAAGAAAAAAAACTTGCACAAATTATATAACATTTAACATTAACAACATTTCGTCAACCTGACTAAGTGCGGAACTCTCTGTAGAATAACATTTGAAACAAAAAAGCTGACAGATTACATAACATTTAAAAGTAAAAAAATAAAAGACACCGCAGTAGAGTAATTCGTAAAATATAAAAATTCTGTTTAGGTATTAATAAAACAACTGAACGAAGAAGGTAATTGAGCCAAGTGCTTAATGGTATAGTGAAGATACACATAACAGGTAAAATGCAATCTAACTAATTATCGTTACATTTTTTTTGGCAATGTCACAAAACAAGTGGGATTAGATCCCTTGACATGTAAAAATCTGAAATATGCCTAGGCAACTCGTCGTGTGAGCCTTGGATCTTAATAAATAAATACCTTAGTGTCGTTTATACAATATGTCGTCGCCGGTTTCAACGTAATCAGGTGAGTAATTGCGGGAACCATCATATATTTAGCCTGGTAAAATATACGCTAGCAAAAACCGTGGTACAAATAAGTGACCCTGCCTAATACCAACACACTCGGGAAAAAAATAGTAACTAATTGCTCATGTACTTCAATAACATAAAACAACAAATTTTATTAAGCAGTTTTCGAAAACGGAATGAAGGCACACGCTAATTTCTTAAAAATTCCCTTACTTAATATTAAGCATGTCGCTGCCTGGATATTTTCTTTCACTAGGTTAAAGTAATACATTTCTTAAAAGCCTGATAAATGTAGATAAAATTCAAACATAGCCAAGTGTGGCTCTAATCTTTAAACTTCAAACATCCATACAAACAAAACTGATACAGCTATGAGTCATTCTACCCAGGCAGTAAATAATCATTAATTAACAATAAAATACACATACACGAAATGGTTTCAATCTAATCACATAAATTTATATCACCAATAACAATGTCTGCAGCTAAACGCTAACATTAGACTGCTTTCATCAGTTAGGCCACTGTTAAGATATGAATTCCCCGCGTGACCGTCCTCCAGGTGATTGACAGCTTACGAAGTATGTTTCTATTCCTCACCTATGACGTAATAACACAAAACAAGTCCTATTACACTTTTCTCTTAATTTTTTACGAAAGATAAGAGTTTATGTAGTTTTTAGGGAAAGCCGCACTTGCCGTCGGTAATAGTTAGTAGCCTCTTGGAGAGTTACTCCAACTTTGATCAGAAAACCGGATATCCCCGAACTCAAAAAAACTACCTTTTCAGCGATTTCACGCATTCTCGATATTTAAAACTCTAAGATTGTTGCAGTTCTAACACTAGATGACAAATCCACTAACGTCGAAGGCGCCCAATATTAAAATTAGAAAGACCACTGACTTTTAGTTTGTGATGAAAGAGTAGTGGATGTATCGTAGTGTACTAACACGGAATTGATCCTCATAATAAACACTTGAGGCATAAATGAAGAGGTTGGACCAAGTATTGGAGCCTTATCCAGGAAACAAAGGGTTTTTATTATATTTTTGGTTAACAAAATTTTGATAATAAAGGCTTATATTAATACAAATAAGTACCTTTTTATATTTAGGTCTGACAGATAGAAACCATTCTTAATATTCGAAGCTATTCCAAAGCAGGGTCTCTAAATTTAAAAATGCACGTTTTATTTTGTAGGTTATTTTAATGACAACCGCGTAATATTTTAATTATCCGCATTTTTCTTGTCTTTTCGTTAAGAGCACTAAAAAAATTAGAGAAGTTGGAAGTTGTTACATGCGTAACTTTACTCATAACATTTTACTCTACAATTTTCGTATGTGTTAGCACTTTTCTGAAGTTTGTGTTAATAGAAATCGCACGTTACGCAACCGGGTATGTACTACTATCTGTATCAATGGCTTTTTATTTAAATTACGGCGTTTCTTTTCTACTGAGGGAAAATAAACCTATAACTTACTTTTATAAAAGATTAATTACCTACTTCTACATTTAAGATTGCCCACTTACTGCTATTTAGTTAAATTATACTTTATAAACTTATATCATAACATAAACGCCATTGAACGTGTAACAACCTTTTTTTGTGGTTGTATTAAAAAGTACATTAATTTAAGATCGTTCATTTATTTGGCGTAATATTAGAAAAGTTTTTAATTATTAATATGTAGAATTGAGAATGGCAATTTAATTGGCATTTCCTAGAACAAATCTTTTGGGTGTAATATTACATAAATAGTTATAGTTCCCTTACTTAAAAAATTGGATTTATATTATGGTATCCGCGCAACGCGTGAAGACTTTTAGGGGGAATACACTTGAGTTATTCTGAAAGCTTTTTTTTTAATTCACTTAATGTTGAATGTTATAGCAGTAAGCATGATTTTTACCTAATTTTTTATATTTGGTGCCATCAGATTTTGGTGGTAAGTTATTGTCTAATTCATTATATTTAAAACTAAAGCATTTGTTTGTTTTTTTAGGCACCTTTTAAGTAATCACCTTTTAAGTACTCACTTTTAAGTACTTACTTTGCATTTACTTTGCACTTAGTTTGCACTTCTATTTTACTTATTTTGCATTTAGTTTGCAATTATTTTACTCATATTTTTTTAATGCATACTTTTATATGGCATTTTTATAATAATTATTTTTAATGGCACGTATAAGTCAGTAATTTACTATTCTATTTTCTAATTTAAATGGCAATTTTTACTTGAATTACATTTTACAACGCAAGTTCTACATACTTTTATAAATAAATTTGGCGAATTAAACTTCAAAGAAATTCAATAAAGTTATGGACACAATATATAAAGGGAAATAAGCAAGACATTGACCTCACCAAGTTCACCATTCTGCTTCATAGTTGCCAGTTACAGTTTATGTACCGAACGTTCAAAGGTAATGTTTTTATATAATTTTAGAATAGTATAAGACTTCTGATTTTTAACCTTTTCAATCAGATATTAAATAAACTTAAGTATATCATGTTATTTTATTTTCATTTTGATAAATTGTTTATTATTATTCCTTAACTAGGTTTTGTTGTTCCTATATATATATATATATATATATATATATATATATATATATATATATATATATATATATAAGACAACATGGCGCTCGAGATTTTATCATTTTTCATAATTTTTAGATAACATTTTTTTTATGAATTAAGTATAAGTGAAAATAATTAAGCTTATGAGAAGCAGGCAGTATTTCAGGTATGTTAATTAAACTCTAAATTAGAACTCTCCCTATCTCAATTTATCGATTGAGCCGACGGCAGTAGCGATTATTATTTGGTAATTTGTTATATTTGTTATATTAATTAAAATCATTCGATCAGTTACAAATTGTTTATTACATCATCGCTTTTCTTTTAATGTTATAATTTGGCGTTATTTGTTGTTCAATATTGACGCTAATAAGGTTATAAACGGTACAAGTAACAAATACTATATTTGATTTTGTGGTAATAAAAAGTTTTCCCCTAATGTGAGCGTAAAATATTCCGTCGTTAAACATAGCTAACTATGAATATAAAAGTTTATAAATCTTTAGAAATTGGTTTTCTCAACGTGGCAAGCAAATATATTAATTAATTTAAGGCTTCTCTAAGTGTGGCTACAATTTTGGATACATCCTGCAGCTGCATGAAGATTTTACTGCTGTGCATCTGGCCTTTGCTTACATATACAGGTATATGTAATAACTTCTAATAGTAGGTTAGTGAAACTTAAGTTCGTTCTGTCTGACTTTTATCCGTTCAAAGCAAATAACTAGAGCAAGCCACAATTGTGTAAAATGCAATGGAGGTTGTGTAGATGTTATTCCACGTATATCAACCTTATCGTATTGCTTCTTATGTGTATGCTCATGTACTTCAAACGTTACATAAGCTTTGTCTTAATTTTTAACTCAAACACGAATTTACATACTTGCACCTGTATTCAGCTAGTGTTTCTATTTAACTTAAATTCAATAATTGCAAGCAGCGCCGTATATACACCGTCTGTATAGTTGTCAATTTGTTTACATGGCAACCGACTGTTTTGTATATCGTCCTCTGTTACGTAGCCTCTTGTGATCTTTTTGGTGTATTCATTTCTTTTAAGACATACACTCTTGTGCCGTGATTAGTCATTTTTACTATAATTTGAACTATATGAGGTCGTGCACGTAGCTGTTTGAGTTTGCTCGAACAAAATTACGTACACTGTTGTTTACGCTGAAAGAACATTTTAGACTGCCCAGAGCTCTCGGGGACTATCGTGCAACCTTTATGATCTCGTCCGCCTAAAACTACCTAAAATGTATTAGACATTGGTTGTCTCGCAATTGTGTGTAATTGAGTAGAATAAATCTATGAAACCATCTTGACGTCAGGCATAGAGTGTTTTAATTCCCGGTTGTTTGTAACTAATTCCTCAGAATTAGGCTACGGTAATTTAACTTGATTTAAGTTGAACTTAATTTACGAAGCATCAATGTTAACTGACGATTTCAATTAAGCCGTTATGTACCGGGTGTCCCAAATTCGTTGTAATTGCGGGGTATCTCGGTTGTTATAAAAGATAGAAACTTGCGGATGTCGCGAACCTTTGCTACTTTTTTATAAAACCTAAGACGGCGTAATCAGATTTTTTGTAACTGTTTTAGTTTGCGAGATACATGGTGATTTTGAAAAGTGTGTCGTTTTGGACCACCTCGATATCTCCGTTATCTTTAAAGATATCAAAAAGATTTAAACGCTATCTTATACATCTTTTTACGCCAAGTTCAGTAGCGTGCTCAATTTTTTTTCGGGGGTACCGTTTTTAAGATATGGGCCAAACATAATTTTTTAAATGGGACACCCTGTATTTTTTAAGTCCAATAAATCCCATTTTTTGTCTCATTTCAGTGATATATATCACTTGCCACTTTTCTTATTAACCATATTGATCGTAAACATTTTAAAATATAACGACTTATGGTTCTTAACTGAAACATTCCATATATTTTTTAATTGATTTTATCAATACAGCTACTTACTTACACAACACATTTATCTTACAACTCTTGGAACTTTATTATCTTACAACGAAATTAAACTAAACAACTTAAACGTAAATATTAAAAACAACACTATATTCTAAATTGTTTAAAATGGTTCCCATTTTCTTCTACACATTTTTGGCAAACCTTAAATATTCTATTTAAAGCACTTAATATACATACATATATATATATATATATATATATATATATATATATATATATATATAAGGGTTTATTTTGTAAATTCCTAAGGGTCTCGTGTGTAGCATTTTGTAATTGAAGGAGGGTATCATATCTCCTTGAAAAGATTTCGTTTTGAATATGCCCCCATAAAAAAAGTCTAAAATGGACTAGTCCGGTGACCTTGGAGGCCAATTTACAGGGCCACGTGTGCCTATCCACCGATTGGGAAAGTGCTCATCTAGAAATGGTCTAATAATATGTCCATTATGTGCGGGGGCCCCATCCTGCTGAAAATAAACTTGATTTCTGTGGGCTAGTGGAACGTCTTCAAGTAATTCGGGCAACATATTTTCTAAAATTTGCTGGTAGCGAATAGATGTCAAACCTCCGTCAATAAACTGATACCTTATTTTTGTTCCAAAAACAAAGCACGCAACAGAGAACCCAAAACGACCTTGTTGTTGCTGTTGAAAAATTAAGTAATTGTTTTCTTTTGACCAATATCTTGAGTTGTGTCGATTAAAAATTCCTGCACTTGTTATGTGCGCCTCATCAGACCAAATTCAAAATCGCCTGGAAGCAGTTGTTGGACTACATGATCTTTATAAGGAACAAAACTGTGTTTTCTTAATATACGCTGTGCATTAGTTTTTGAAACCCCAACACTATCTTCGATTTTCCTGCAGGAAGTTCGAGGATTTACGGCTACATGTGCCAAAACGTTAATTTCCTCATTTTCTTGATTTTCTTTTAAACTATACTTATGTTGTCTGGGTTTTATAAATGAACCAAAATTTAATAAATTATATGTAATTCGTAAAAAAATTGCCTTGTTTGGCTGCCTTCTCTCAGGAAATCTAAAAGTATGATTATTTAATATTGGTGTTATAATATTTACTTTATAACAACCTTACCGATTAAAATATAATTCGGAAGCCTCTTCTGAATTTTCATTACATGCTATATAACATTTAAGCATATCATACTTTTCATAATATTCAATGGGTTGATTATCTGCCATAGCAAAATAAATTAATAAAACGTTAGAGATAATAAATATGTAATTAATGAATAATGCCTATACACTATGATAGGTATACTAGATTTAACTATCTTTTATTTCGATTGGCGTAGCCACCTATTTTTTTCTTAGGAATTGATCAACACCTCCAAATTATAAACAACCAGCAAAACCTAGCTTAGGTATATAAGTAAAGGGCAAGTAAGATACACATGATTTTATTATTTTATTTATTTAAATCTAATATACAAAATACAAATACATATAATAATAACCTGTATAATTATTGTTGTTACGTTTTTTTCACTACTAATGCCTAATAATTAAACAGAAATACATTAATAATTACTAAATATAGCAAGGCTGGATCAATATATGACTTTTATAGAATTGCAATACAATTTATTAAACTTAAAATATGTATAGGGTGTTCCATTTAAGAATCATATGTCGTTATATTTTAAAATGTTTAAAAAAATATGTATAAAAAATGAAAAGTGGCAAGTGATATATATCACGGAAATGAGAAAAAAAAATGGGATTTATTAAGCTTAAAACATACAAGGTGTCTCATTAAAAAAATTATAAGTTTGGCCCATATCTTAAAAACGGTACCCCCGAAAAAAAATTGAGCACGCCACTGAACTTGGCGTAAAAAGATGTATAAGATAGCGTTTAAATCTTTTTGATATCTTTAAAGATAACCGAGATATCGAGGGGTCCAAAACGACACACTTTTCAAAATCACCCTGTATCTCCCAAACTAAAACAGTTACAAAAAATCTGATTACGCCATCTTAAGTTTTATAAAAAAGTAGCAAAGGTTCGCGACAACCACAATTTTCTATCTTTTATAACAACCGAGATAACCCGCAATTACAATGAATTTGGGACACCCGGTACATACTCAACATTAAATCGCATCTCTTACTATTTTTGAGCTTTTAATCCTGTTAATAATTTAATAAATATGATAAAACTGTCTAATTTAGCATTAAGTTTTAATTTTATTATTGCATATATTTATTTAGTTCTAATTGTACTACTGTAGTTGAGAATACCTTTTTCGAAATTATTTTAAAGTATGACATTGGTTCTTTTAATCCATTATCACTTGTAACAAATTCATCTTAATTCATCTTAATTAAGTCCGTTATTATGTACATATGTTTTGCCTAATTTTACGTTTTTCCTTTATCGTTTTTCGTTTCTAATCGCGTTATTAATTTAATCAATGATTTATAAAATGATTTAATTAAGCCTTGAGTTTGAATTTTACTATGCTTCACTTAATTATTTCTAATAGTGCTACTGTAATTAAATTAATTTTATTTAAGGAATCATTTTTTTTAAATTTAGTAATATGAATGTTTTAAATATTGCTTGTAATTAATTAGCGCTAATTAAGTCACCATAATTTAGACACCTTTTATACTGAATTTAGTGAGCATTAGAGTTAATTGATAATTTATGCTATTATGTACATGTTTAATATTAAGTCGAATTACCTAATTTTACCCTGTATTTTTAGTAATTTTATTACTATAATTAAGCATATTATCTAACAAATTGATTGTTGACGAAACTATAATGTTTAGACTTTCATGCATTTTTGCAATCAGGTTGAAACAATTTTTGGAAACCATTCTAGAATTTGGGAACAACGTGTTAGTCTTATTATCTTGTGCAATTAATTTCATTGGATTAGACTGCTATAATTTAATTTAATTTTGGCACAACTTAGACTACATTTTGGAGGCATTCAAAGCAAATGACGTCAGTCATTTCATTATATACATATTCAGCAATAATCCCACTCAAATTTAGTGCCTAAAAAACTTATTTTACTATTGCTTCAATAATTACGTTTGATTAGATTACCATAATTTAATCTAATTTATAAGAGAACGGTAAAACAAAATTTAGGAAATGGATAATTTCGTTACGTACATATTCGACATCAATTGTCATTGCCTAATTTTACGATTCATTTTTAGTACTCTATTCTATCGCATAATATATATATATATATATATATATATATATATATATATATATATATATATATATATATTATTATTATTATTCATTTTAAAACTTACCACCCCATGTAATTCAAAAACAACAAAACATTCAATAATTGCCGGGACACGTCAATTTTTGTTTTAGGGGGGAACATTTTTGACAGTCAAGGGGTCTTGATATGTTCAAGCCTGTGACCCGTAGCAACCCCAATTTGAAAATATCAAATGCAACTACGCTACTTGCTGTACATCATTTGAAAGCCCCTTTCATTATCAACACACCAGTGTATTCCTTTTGAATACAGGGTGTGATTTGAAAAGGTTATAGGCCAAAAACCACTCGGTTGACAAAAACTTTATTTTATTTATTTTCTTTAATAGTTAATGTATGGTTTAAATAACAAAATCAAAAAAAGCATTCAAAGAAAAACAATACAAATAAGTAGGAGTAGCTTAAACGTATGTCATTTTCTGAATTGTTCAACATGTTCACCATTTCTTTCCAAACAATAAAAAAGACCTTGGTGAAATTCCTCGCGCACTTTTTGAGGATTCCGGCCTGATAGCCTTACACGCAGCTGTTGTATGATTTTTTAAACCTTGAATGTTTAGTGGTGCTGTTTTGTAAACTATTGATTTGGGATAACCCCAAAGGAAAATGTCACTTGGACTGAGATCACAAGATCTTGGTGGCAATCTACTGCCCCTCTTCTTCCTATCCACCTACCAGGGAATGTATATTCAACTAATCACGTGCAGGTCTTGTGTAGTGCGCAGGTGCACCATCTTGTTAAAAGTGTATTAGAGTAAAGGATTTCCGTGCTGATCTATTTAATTTTCTAACGATTTAGTGATCAGTACGTCAACTGTGTCCCGAAGCATATCTAGATACACCTCCCCGAACCATTTTTAAATAAGAGACCTATTATGGTGTTGCCTAAAATTCCTGCCCAAACATTTATTTTCTGGGGGTATTGCGTATGACCTTCCCGGAATAGATGGGGACTTTCATCTGATCAGTAACGACAATTTTGCTTGTTCACTTGACCATTCAGGAAAAAAGTACACTTATTGGAGAAGCAAATATTTTTAGTAAATTGGGTGATCTAGTAATCCATTCTGACATTATTTCACAAAATTGAATTCATCGATCCGGGTCATCTTCGTACAGTCCTTGAAGTATTTGCAATTTTTAGGTAGTTTCTTATTTAATTAATTAAATTTTAAGTAATTATTTCTTCTTCTTATTTTTATAGTAGGTCTTTGGCCTGTTTAATTCTCCAATGTTCACTCTTGCAATGTTAATGTTCAGCTATCAATCTATCGCTTCGTTGGTCTTTTCGGTGATCTGGTGTTTCTGATTTATTGTCACTTCGGTAGCCTGGTGTTCGGCATGCTCGTAATGTGTACGTTCAATTATTTCCTTCTTTTTCTAGTCCATCTAACTACATCCGGTATATTACATATTTGTCTTATGTCCTCGTTCCTTATTCTGTCCTGTATTGTGTGGCATGTTATCTCTCGTAGTGTTTTCATTTCGGCCACACGTAGTAGTCTTTTCGTGATTATGTATTTGCTCGAGTGTCTACCCCGTATGTCATGGTTGCGCGGATGCATGTTCAGTACATTCTCACTTTTGGTTTGGTATTTATTTCTTTATTGTTCCATATAATGTCTCTGATGTGTCCCGATGCCCTTGTAGCTGTGTTTATTTGTGATTTAGCTTCTGCTTGTAGTTGTCTGTCATTTGAGATTTCGATTCTCATGTAGCTAAAAGTCATCGTTTGTTCAATCGTCTTGTTTTCGACTACTATTTTGCATCTTCTTGGTTCTTTCGACACTGCCAGGAACTTCGTCTTTTCTACTGATATTTTCATATCGTATTTTTTGGCTGTTAGACAGAGGGTGTGGTAGGTTATCTTCGTTTTTGGACAAAGTTACGGTGTTATTTACATAACATATTATTTTAATTTCTTGGTTGTCGATTCTGTATCCTCTTCCTGTGTTTTTAACTTTCTTTATTATTTTGTCCATGACAAGGTAAAACAGAATAGGACTTAGGGAATCTCCTTGCCTGATATCGATTGATGTTGGATCTTCTGTTAGTTTGTTATTAATTCGTATTCTAGTTTTCGTGTGGGTATTTAGTTGTTTAATAATGCGCATTATTTCCATGGAGACGTCCTTGTCTTCTAATATCGTTGATGCATCTTTGACTTTAATTCAAGGCGTTAGTTAGATTGATGAAACACATGTATAGTGGCTTGTTGTATTTATTCTATAGATTTTTCTGAAAAGTTGAAAAATCTATAGGCGTATTATAAAGATAGCGTCCGTTGTAGATTTGTTCTTTTGAAAGCCTTGTTACTCACTTGGTTGAATTTTGTGAGTGATTATTGTCTTTAATACGTTCGTAACCGTGTTAAGGAGTGCTTCTGTAATTTTCTCGTTCTTCCAGTCTTTTCGTATTTCTCCTGTGTTTATTATAATTTGGAACGTCTTTGTCAGTTCCTCATTTAGGTCTTTACCTCCGTATTTCAACAGTTCATCCTCTATTATTGCTTCTGTTATTTGATCTACCGTTAATTTTACGTGTATTCGGTTGTTAAGCCGTGTTTGTTCTTCACGTGTATTGTTTTCTTCTGTATATAGATTTTTGAAGTAGTCCTCCCATGTTTTTTTCGTCTATTTTGAGTTGTGTATATTTGTTGATTTCCTTCCTGCTCCTTTTTAGCGTTCACCACACCTACCTTTGTGCTCCACACATATCTCTTTCCATTTCTTTCGTGAATTTAATCCAGTAGTACTTTTTTGTCTCGCAGAGACTCGTGTTTACTTGGTTTCTTGTTTCAATATATATATATATATATATATATATATATATATATATATATATATATATATATATTTATTCAGGTACTCCTTGTAGGCTTTTTTTATCTTTTGGGCTAGTGCTTTTACCTCATTGTTAAACCATGCTTTTTTTTTGCATCTTTTAGCATTTATGTTTATTTTTCTTGTACCAAGTGCTTCTGGTGCTGCTTCGTTAACACTTGTTGAGATCTTATTCTATCCTGTTTCCGCACTGTCTTCAGTGTTTACGGGGTTGTTTCTGAGTTTTTGACTTAGTCTATTCTTATATAGTGTTTTTATACTTTCGTGTGTAATTGATTCTATGTTAGTTTTGGTTGCGTATTCTGGTTATGGTTTTTTCCTTGCTTGTATATTTAGGCCTAGTTTGCATAGGACCAGACGGTGGTCTTCTGTTCCTAAATTTGTCGATGTTAGTGACCTCACATCTAATATTTGTGAAGGGTGTATCTCTTAGTTGGATATTACGTAGTCAAACATTGACGACTGCCCCCTTGAGTTAGACCAGGTGATTTTGTACTGTGGCTTATGTTCGTAGAAGGTGTTATTTATTCTTGGAGAACTAATTAGTGGTTCATTGTTTTTGTTTAGGTTGTTTTCACTAAAGCTTTGTTTTATTTCAGTTATTGGTATATTGCCTACTCTGCCATTCTTTTCTCCCATTATTAGGACTTCCTGTTTTTTCCGAATTTTGTTATTTCGTCTTGTAGGGGTTGGTAGAAGTTATCCACTTCTTTCATTGGTTTACCCTCGTAAGGAGCACTATAAATGTGAAGTTCGTCTCTGTCCATGTCTATTTCTACTTTTATTATTATTTCGTTAATATAAGATATTTCCACTATATTTTGTTCATATTTATGGTTGGTTAGTATTGCTACACCTGCTGAGGCTTTTCTATGTTTCTCTTTCCCACTGTATATTAGTGTGTAGTCCTGATATCGTATTGTTCCTTTACCCTTCTTCTTTGTTTCCGAAAGTGCGTAAAAATCGATGACATGTTCGTTCATCTCTTGTAGTATCTCCTCCTCCTTTCCGTTCCAGGTTAGAATATTCCAGTATGCACACCTTATTATATTTCTTCTCCATTTTTGTTTCTTTAGTTGTTTTTTGAAACTACATTCCTCTTTGTCCTTATTCTCGCTGGTTTCGTTACCAAATGATCAGTCTGGTTCCGAGGCTGTTTATTGGTTCTGTCAGCATTATTATGTTGCATCTACAAGTAGGTTAGTAGCCCGGTTTGTAGATGCCCCTCCTCCTTTAGCCGGGCTTGGGACCGGTAACAGCACCGCTAAGCTACTCAATCCACGCAGCGATGCTGCAGGCGGAGTTTAATTATTTCTAATTCCGCTAAATTATTACTTAATTTAACTGATAATTTTTTTTAATTCATCTCACGATTGAATATACTTATGTGGATCTCAATAAAATATGTATCGACCATTTCGTCGAATATTACTCTAGATAACAATTCCCAATTCTAACATGTACTTTAATTATTTCGTATAATTTCAGTATCACTTAAATTAATTATTTCGTATAATTTCAGTATCACTTTTTAATTGGTTTAGTGTATGCGTATATATATTTTAAATTATACATCTTAAGGGGTAACACCATAAATTTTGATATGTTTAATTTATTTTGCGTTTTAGGCTTTACAATTCCTTGCAGTAGTGTGCAATATATAATAATGCAGGTTTTGACCTTGTTTATTAGAATTTTATCGTAATTGACCTCTCGTTAGATATATGTGTATGTAATTTCACTTTATTGCTCATTCATGGGTGCATCAAAAGATACCATACTTGAAAGCTGTAGTTAAACTATAAATGTACGTTCCCGACTTGTAGTGCTTAAGAATCTTTATGCATAGTTTGATTGGTCCTTTATTTTGCCCTATACGTATACCACTGGAGTTTAGTTTTGTTAAGTAGTCAAATAGTTAATCATCGATAACACATCTTGTTCCCGTACTTCATAGCTTTCTTCTCCGCCGTAATGAAAATCGTTAATTGTGTATTGTTTAATAGTTAATACTAGAACGTTGTTAATGACATTAGCAATTGAAATATTAATTCAGTAATTTACGTGGTTTATTACGTCAGAATAAGTGAGTTATGACATAGACACCTGCATCAAAACTGATGTATGTTTGCGGACAGGTACAATTAGGAAATGCTTAATTACCAATAGTAGCCGTTCCGTTTAGAAGTTACAACCGACTTATCACATGTCCTATGACAACTAAACTCATAAATTTTCCTTTGCATCCGATTGTGGTAGTGGTATTGTTGTATCGGGTACACATGAAATAGACCCAATCTATTTGTAACTAATGACCTAAAAACTAAGAACATAATTTATAAGGAGGTTTGAAAATTTTTATATCAAAGAATTTTTCCCAGATGAGTAGTAAAAGTAGGGAGATGCGCTTATGATAGGAAGCTCGTAAAGTATAAACTTTTAAAATACTTTACGATGTGATAGAATCTTAATATATTATACATTTTTGCGAATTATTACATTTAACGATTTTTTCGTATCTCTTCCTACTTCATCTAAGAACGTTTAAAAAAAAGAAAGTTGCATGTTGTGTAATTGCAATTTTAAATAGATTTAAGACGTAAAACTAACCATTTAACGGTTTTAAAAAGTTCGACTTAATACGCTTTGAAAAATAATTAGAGCTTTTAAAAAGATTAAGGTTAAACTTTTTTGCCTCTTTGTTCTGTTTGATTAAGCTATCGTGTGTGTGCCAAGCAATTACTTAATTGTTTTGTAAGTAAAAGTTTGCATCGCAGACAGCATGTACCACATTTAATCTTCCAACTTGCATACAGTGAGTCCCAGAAGTTATGCCTAAATTTATTTAAAGTTCAGGGGTCTAGTTTTTGGAGAAACGCTCGTACATTTATTTTATTATTTATTTTCTGAATCTGCTGTGAATTCTGAGTAAATCTCGTGTACCCTGTTCTATACCTAAAGTCAACAGATCTGGAAGAATTTACAATTGAACGTATCAGCAATTAAGACCGTATCGAGGAAGGCGGCCTTTGTTTTCTGTCAAAAGGAGCAATTTATTCAAAAAACACAACAACAAATCAAATCAAATGTTCTAAATGTGCACCATTTGCGGCTTGACAATAGCCAATGCGATAAATAAACTCTCTTTGTACGTTTTCAACCACTTCTGGAGTTATGGCACGCACTTCGCTTTGGATTTTTTCTTTCAATATCCCCAGTTTGTTTGGCCTGCCAACATATACTTTTGATTTGACGGGTTTAGGTCGGGTGACCTAGCGGGCCATTCGATAGATTCTCTCCTTCCTATCCACCTATTAGGAAACGTTTCATCCAAAAATACACCATTTCGGAAAGGACAAATATTGAAATTCGACGTCAGAAATAAATTGACATGCACAACGAAATGAAAACATACCTATTGTTTATGGATCACCTTAGATACGATTATTTTGCAAGTGTTCTTGATGGTTTTATAAATACTATATTTATTTTTTTTTCGTAAATATCTCGAGATTTGTTGACTATGGATATAGGACATGGTACATGAGATTTACTCAGAATTCAAAGCAGGTTCAGAATATGAAATAAAAAACAGGTGTTTCCGTTTGACAAAATCAGGTTGGTGGTCATAACTGTTTGGGCCACCCTATATACAAAATTTTACCACTAAAAAAACCGCAGTCAAAAATAAAAATCGACGTGCCCGAGCGTTTCTCCAAAAACTAGACCCTTGAAATTTAAATGCATTTAGACATAACTTCTGGGACTCACTGTATACATATGTAGGTATACAGGGTGTGGCGCGAAGAGTTTTGATTAAAAGTAATGGCAGATACAGTAATGTTAAAAATCTGAAATTACGGAGCTGTAGGTTTTGGATGACGCTGAGTTCAAATATAGTATTGTCCTGAATGTGGCACTTCCCGTTATACCGGAAGTAGACGTCAACTTTGTTATTTTAAATGGAACCTAATACTTTTTATTTTATTTTCGAATTCTACATGAAATTCTAGATAAAATTTGTGCATAATGTTTTATACCAAAAATTAATTAAAGGTATTTTCGAGATATTTCGATTTTTTTTCAAATTTTGAAAAAATCCTAATCCACATTGAATAACGATATCTCCATTAATAACGAAGATAGTGACGTGAAATTGTAACCAATAAACAACAAGCGCTTGTCCGTTGACTCCATATATCCATCTCATTGATATTTCATACAGGGTGTTTTAAACTTAGCCGCCAATATGCACAATTTAAATCATTTATAAGTTGCTTACTTTAAATAGAACACCCTGTACTTTACTATATTTTCCGCTGTATTTCTTTAAGCCAATTCGTTTGGTATCAGTATTCCCTACACCTAAATCCAACCACTTTTGAGATATTTCATTATCTTAGTTGAAACATAACAACACTTTAGTTATTTCAATATTAGTAAAAGGTAGGCCATGATTTCCATTATTTAAGGTGATATTTTGTTATTTTTTCATAAGTTATTAATTCTGAAAAGTAACCAATGGCCTGAAAGGATTATTAACTGTGGACATCATTAAAAACGTTGACTAGGTATTTTGTATCGGTCCCGGAAAGTTTACCGAAAACAGTTGACCGAAAACAGTTTACCGAAAACAGTTTACCGAAAGAATATTAACCGAAAGGTCAATTTACCGAAAGGACAATTGGCCGAATTACAATTTACCGAAAAACATTTTTGCCGAAATACAGTTTACCGAAAGAGAAGTTAACCGAAAATTAAGGTTCACGGTCATTTCCCGCCGAAAAATTCCGACGCTGCTTTAAATAAAATGACATAATATGCAAAGAAGGAGCTTTAATAATACTTTTCATTGCGTTGAAATAATACGTGCGTACTTAAAAACTCTTATTATTATTAATTTAAATTGGAAGCGATTCTCTTTAAAAACATCAGCTTATCAGCGTCGTACAGTTTTTCATTCTAATACTTAGATCACAGTTTACTTTTTTTGTGGTGGTTGAATGCTCTCTTACAAATTTTATATTACATACCTCTAATATCTTAATGATTTCGGATATTCTGCAGATAGAGTTAAAAATATCAATGTTTATTCTTGCAAGGGAAACATAATTATTGTGTGTGAGTAATAAATGAAGGTAGCTTACTAATAGTGTGCTGATACAATCGCTACATTAATGACATCACAACTAACAATAGTTTTAATAACAATATTTATTGTTGTATAAAACACAAGTAAATAAAAAAAATGACAAAGGAAAGTTCGTGTATATAATAGTATGTCATTAGATACATAACCTGCACGTACCTCATAGCATTATGATACATTTTCGGTTAATATTCCTTTCGGTAAACTGTGCTTAGGTAAAAATGTTTTTCTCTCAATTGTAATTCGACCAATTGTTGTTTCGGTAAATTCACCTTTCGGTTAATTGTCTTTCGGTAAACTGTTTTTGATAAACTGCTTTCGGTAAACTGTTTTCGGTAAACTTTCCTAGATCCATTTTGTATTAATTTAATTAGATAACTTACAAACAAAAATAACTAAATGTAATATTAAACAAATAAAGTTTTATAATAAGTGTTCAAAATTAGCACCATCTATTTCTAAACATTTATGAATCCTTTTCATTAAGTTATGTCTTGTAATTCTGGAAATATGGTCGGGTGTTAAAGAACTAAAAGCAAGATACTGCATCATATGTAGATATAGAAGGTTCTCGAATCGACTTTTTTTTCATTATCCCTAAATCGACTTATTAGCTCATTTTACAACTTTAAACCAAGTTTCGCCAAGATCGGTCATCATATCAGGATGTCTGTGTGTGTCTGTGAGTATGTCTGTATGTCTGTGTGGATGTATGTTAGTATCCACGATCACTTCAGAACTAAAATACATAAGTACTTAAAATTTTGTATTTAAGCATGTGTTCATTTGTGCTGATTAGATTTTGAGAGAAATCCAGCGGCGGAGGGGGGGGGGGGTTATTAGGGGCATTTTTTGGATTTTATCAAATATTTCTAAAACAGCTGTATATTTCAAAGATCTAGAAATACCTAGATATATACCTTAAACGTATCGATTAATTATGTTCTTTATCATTTTTTGACATGACGGTAATTCAGCAGCAAAAAAAATTCCTAAGGCAGAATTGAATTGTTAGTTCAAATTTTTACCTTCCAACCTACATATACATATGCAGGGATAGAATGTTATGCAATCGACTTTTTTTCACTATCGCTAAATCGAGTTATTCACTCATTTAGAACTTTTTGGCTCCAAGATCGCCCATCATGTCTGGATGTCTGCGTGTGTGTCTGTGTGTGTGAACTAAAATACCAACGTACTTAACATTTTGTATTTAAGCTAGTTTTCATTTAGCTTAGAGCTGATTAGATTTTGGGAGAAATCCAGCGACGGAGAGGGGGTTTATTAGAAGCAGTTTTTTGTTTTTATCAAATATTATAAAACAGCTGCATATTTCAGAAATATAAAAATACCTAGATATGGTATGTAGAGTTTAAGTGTTAGTTCAATTTTTTTCATTATCTGAATAACGATTAATTTTATAAGAAAACTTGTAGACGTATCTTTAAAGAACATTTAATTTTACATAAATTTCCTTCATAAAGTTTTTTTAATTTGAACCAAAATAAATATGTTTGAAAATGATAAAGCTGTATTATCGATTTTTTACGTTAACATGTATTTATTTCTATGAATGATTATAGTTTTTGTTTTTAAAATGTTGCCTGTTTTCGTTATGAACGTATAAAAAAGAGGTTACATAGTTATAACAAAATTAAAGTTAGAATTATTTCATTTCTTTTAATTTCCATTTTGTAGGTTGCAAGGCAGTGTGGTGTTCCAGACCAGATTCCTATTTGTATTTGAGTAACAGTGTATAGGCAACGACTCTTACAAAACACTATGTATAGTAGACTGTCGTGCTTTTTGATAATTACTTTAGGTATAAGTTTAAAAGTGTATATTTAAAATTTAAATTAGAATTTATCTTTTTATAATTCTGTCGAAAGAAACGTGGAGATTACGAACCGAAATATAATTCGGTTCGGTTTGTTTTACGAAGCAATTTCCGAAACGAACCAGAAAATGACTAACGAACCGAGCCAAACAAAACGTTTAGTTCGTTGAAGTTCTTAACTTTGTTTGTGCAGTGAAAATAGAATTAAACATTTTATGGGGGAATTATACACATTTGAAAAGAAGTGTATTTTTGTTTTTTTTTTAATTTCATGGATTAATTGGTTATTTAAAAGCCCTTTATAATAGTTATTTGTATTAACGGTCTGAAAATGATTGTTTGCGATTTATGAGTACTAGCAAGCCATTTTATGGCAGTGTAATACACAAATACACAAGATGTTTTGTGCCAACGTCAACAATTGTTATTAAAATCAATAAACAAAATTGTTGCACTCTTTAAAATTTCATACCCGTTGAAATTAAGCCGGCAATACTGACAAATGACAGTAACCAATATTACCTAAAAAATACAATTGAAAAATTATTCATTACTCGAATTTTGTAGGCATTTTACCAATTCCTTGACTTTATAATAAATTATAGATGAAATTTATAGTTTATAAGGAACTAATACGGACATAATAACGGATGCGTACACGTAGATGGTAACGTCATTAGGCTTTGTGTTATATCAAATGTCGATTATGTCGGATATTCGATCAGTTCTGTCACTATAACGAATATCAACTGTAATTTAGTATTATTTTCGTTGGCCTAGGCTAGAAAATGCATAAATTCCGGACGAATTTGCCGTCTGCATATGCCTTATTACAGACGAACGCACACAGATATTTTTGTTTGCTAGAGCTAATCTATCCCTGCCCCAATAAAAAAATTTTGTAATTGGTTTTGCACAGGTTTTTTTGATATTTTCACTTTGAAGAGTTTTCTTCACTAAAGTTGTATCTCCGGCTTGGTGAGAGGTGGTTGTTAGAGCCAAAAACGCTAATAAACGAGCAATATGAAATATAAGAAATAAGAAATTTTAGTTGTATTATTCGTTTCGTGATAACAAATCGAACGAGACCACATATTTTTCTCGTTCTTGTATTTGTTATTTTTCGGTACGTAAATAATAGAAAGATACAATTTTTCTATTGGGCAAAAAGAAAATTGAGAGGTGGTTGGATTCTTTTGAATCGACGCAGTTTTGTCTAGTTGGAGTTTGTTAAGCAAAATTTTCTGTTAAGGAAACGGTGTGCCAGAAAACTTTCTGTTTTTATACAATAAATTGATATTGTATAGTCAGTGCAAGTAAGGTATTAAACGCCTTCGTCTCGAATTCTACCAAGCACAAAAAATCAGCCAACTTCTTTGTTATTGCATACGCAACTACACCAATAGTGAGTTATATTTCCTTTATTATGTGACGGAGCCCTGGACCTCAAAGCAATTAACCATAACAGTAATCAAGTAGTGCTTTAAATAACCACATATTCATATGTGGTGTGATGTAATATCTGTACTGTATTCTAGATCTTGCTTGTGATGTGCTTTACCTATGATTTAAGAAGTTAAAATTCAGTATAGGTTTCGAAATTTATATTTGTCACTTACCAGATGTGCATGGGTATCAATGCAATCAACGCATTTGGGCACTGTTTACTTTACATTGATTGTTCGTATAGAAGGACCACATTGACAGCAGAAAACTGTCAAAGCTTAACTTTAATAAATGAAGTTGCCGCTATTATTTTAGAACTACCGGTTAGTAGTTTAATAACTATACAAGGTGATTCACACTAGGGTAAAATTTAAAGTTACCTTATTATATCTCTAAGTTATATATTTTTTGGGAATACTGCTTGACGTAAACAGTATATGGTATATGTCGCTTAAGTACTATTCTTTACATAGTATCACAATTTGACATAACAGAGGGTTAACGGGTGGCACAGAAAAACAAACGAGGGAGATACCGGTTGCTTGGGTAAAGTAGAAACAGTATTAGTAATATAATAATATCTGGGAAGTGCATACAGGAAAAAACAACGAATCGACCAGAATTGAATGGTGAACCTATGACCTTGATAATACATTCAAAATCTAAAGATTGTTACTGAACAATTAGTAACAATAAATGAGAACTAAACTAGGCAAACTGACTAATTACCCCCAAATGTCTTTCAATTAAGTATGTTTTAGACATACAAAACATCAACATTATCTTAAATCTTAAACATTACACCGAAAAGTATGGGTTCCATAACTTGGCATAAATGTTTCCATATGTGCAATAGGTAAACTTGTACTACCGCTTGGTTATACAATTCGTATTTCTATTTATTTGCCTTTGAGATCTCAGGTTGTTCACTAGTACTCACTACTTGGCGGTAAGGTTGGTTGCCTATTATAAAAAGATTTAAGCGAATCAGCTATTAACAATTTATTTACAATTGAATCCGTCTTGTAAAACATTATTTTCGAAAATAAAGTAACAATAATTAATGTGTAAAACTGTATTAATGCCTATAATAAAGATTTTATGAAATTTAATTTATTCTCTGAAGTCGTCCTTGGTCCGTTGTCGGTTTTGGCGGTCAGGATTCGGAAACTGCCGACTGGCGTCGCTAATTGCAAATGCTACATTGCACACTTGTTTTCTGACAAATGAAGAAAAAAGTTTATTTCGGAAGTGAAAATTAATAAAAAAAATTATGATAAAAAATATGGAATTTCAGGATGCGTTATTATGAAGGTGAGTAATTTTATCTTACGTTATCTTGCAATTAAGTTAGCAAATTTTGACTAATAATTAGGGAAGGGTTTGGTAATTTGAGGTGGTTGAATTTTATGTCGTAGAAAGGCTTCTGGATGACTCATGAAAGGTGGTTTGTGGCTGACGATGTTGAATTTACCGCGATTCGGTGGTGGAGGTGTATGTAAAGACTGGGAACAGGTAGTTTCGACGAGTATCGATATTATTCGTAAAACTATTATATTTTTGGGGATGGTACCATCCCAGTCATTGATAATATGTCACGTAGTAATTCATGAGAGGATCGTCTTAGGAATTACTTCCAGATCACTATTAATTCGAGAGAAAGGGAGGGTACGCCTTTGGGGTGTGTCGAGAAGTTATTACTTCTTCGGGACCGTAACCACCGTCGATAATAACAACGTTCCTCGGTGACTCTTCTATACACCCCTCGTGGTACAAACTCTGAGAGGAATCGAGAATAATAATAAATCGGAAAGCGGGAGGTCGGATATTTGTAGGGAAATTTGGACGAAGTGGGAAAGCAGTGTGCAACTGATAACATTTATTAACAATGTCATTAAGATTGCGGAAAGAAATAGGAAATAAATTTTGATGAGAATTATTTACTAGGATAGGAAAATTTATCGAAAGGATTTCAAAATCGTTACAAACTAACCTCTAACGAATTTCGGAAAAGAAAATGTTTTACCAGAACTGTTAGTGATTTACAGTCAATGTAGCTATTAACATAGTGACGATGGCTAACAGTATACAAAAATGTTATAAACGTTATAACAAAAACTGAAGTAAGACGTCATTCTTGAACAAACGCTAAACAAGGGAATGCATTTAAATTAAAGCAATCTTTCTAAATTAAAAAAGTTAATTCAAGATGCAAAGGCAGGGTACTGAGTAAAAATTGTGTTATTGTTAGCAACTGTAAGTATAATTACGAACGTAACTAAGGGGCCTAATATGTAAATCAATGCAAACACACATAGTGAACATGTAAATACGCAATCTCAAAATAAAAGCTCTACCAGCGTCCTGAGATGATTACCAATCAGAGACCATAAACTGCAAGTGTTAATGGTCTTTTTCTCAAGCCACTAATCAGATCGCTCTGCCGAGGGCTCAGGTGGAGCTAGAGATGGCCCTAGACCTTCAATCAAACCTCAGGCTTAGAAGTGAGCTAACGACCAAAGAGAAGCCAAGGCTTTGCGGTTTGAATCATTTTCAGCATCTCATTGGTTAATTTCAAATTTAAAAGCATTACAGGTTAAGGGGCCTGCATGTAAACATTTCTGAATTTTTCAAATGTTATTGTGTTGCACAATACTCAAAATAAGACGTTTTTTATTTTTAATAAGCACCTTGTGCTCCACCAGTGATACACACTCATCAAAATAAGTTGTTTATTGATTTTCAATAAGGGTTGTGTATACCACCGGTCATTCAAATACGGCCTTTGTTTTTCTCAATAAGTACGTGTAATCATTGAACTTCTGATTACTTTATTTCGCTGAATTACTTCTCTTATTAGTTGTTTTTAGAATTTATATTTTGAAATTTATTACTCAATAATATGAACAGTAAATAAACTATTTCGGGTGCTATCGTAACACAAAAGTGAAGCACGTGTTATCTACTAATTTTAAATACTTTACTATGCTTAAATACATCTCATGTTATTTGCTTTAGGATTTGCATTTTCAAATTGATTGCTCAACAATTTATATAGTAAATGGACGTGCAAGCGTAACACAAGTGTTAAGTACATATAATCGATTAGCCTCTGTTTACAATATTTCGCTTAATTACTTCTCACATTGTTTGTCGAACTTATATTTGAAGGACGTGTAATTATTTGCTGATTACCTTATTTCGCTTAATTGCTTTTCATATATATATATATATATATCAATTATTTGCTGATTACCTTATTTCGCTTAATTGCTTTTCTCATTATTTCTTTTTAGAATTTGTATTTTGAAATTTGTTGCTCAAAAGTGCAAACAGAAAATAAGTTATCTTCAACACAAAAGTAAAGTACGTGTATTCAATTAGTTCCTGATTACTTTATTATGCTTAATTACTTCTCATGTTATTTGCGTTAGGCTTTGAATTTGAAATTTACTGCTCAACAGGTTATATAGTAAACAAACAATTTCCAAATGGACGTGCTGGCGTAACAGGAATCAAGTACGTGTAACCAATTATTTGCTGATTACTTCTGATATTATTTTTTCTAGAATTTGTGGTTTGAGATATATTACTCAACCATGTAAACAGCAAATAAACTATTTCCAAGCGGAGGTGCTACCGCAACAGAAAATTGAAGTACGTGTAATAAAATAATTTCTTACTTTATTATGCTTAATTACTTCTCATGTTATTTGCGTTAGGATTTGCATTTTCAAGTTTATTGCTCAACAATTCATATTGTAAACAAACAGTTTCCAACTGGGCGTGCTAGCGTAACACAGGTGTGAAGTACTTCTTATCATTTATTTGCTGATTACCTTATTTCGCTTAATTACTTCTCATATTATTTATTTTTAGAATTTGTATTATGAGATTTATTGCTCAACTGTGCAATCGGTAAATAACCTATCTCCAAGTAGGGGTGCTACTACAACTCAAACGTAAAGTACGTGTAATCAATTCCTGATCACTTTATTATCCTTAATTAGTTCTCATGTTATTTGCGTCAGGATTTGTATTTTCAAATTTGTTCCTTAATAATTTCCAAATGGACGTGCTAACGTAACATAACAGTGAAGTACGCGTAATCAATTAATTGCTGATTCCATTATTTCGGTTAATTACTTCTCACATTATTTGTTTTTATAATTTGTGTTTTGAGATATGTTACTCAACTATGTAAACAGCGAATAAACTATTTCCAAGTGGGGGTGCTACCGCAACACAGAAGTAAAGTACGTGTAATCAACTAATTTCTGATTACTTTATTATGCGTAATTACTTCTCATGTTATTTGTGTTAGGATTTGCATTTTAAAATTTATTGCTCAACAAAACATATATATATATATATATATATATATATATATATATATATATATATATATATAAAACAAACAATGTGAACATGCTGGTGGGGGTGCTACCGCAACACAAAAGTGAAGTACGTGTAATCAATTAATTTTTGATTACTTTATTACGCTTAATTACTTCTATTATTTGTTTTCGGATGTAACTTTTGAAATTTATTGCTCAACAATTTATATAGTAAAAAAACAATTTTTAAGTGCTTAATAAAAACTAAAAACGCAAATTTGCGCTTTCCTTCTCTGTGTTGGTTTTAATGTAAGTTTTCATAAAATTAAAGTGGTCGGATAAACAAACGTATCGTTAAATAATCACAACGGTTCGGGTTTTAATCTGTGTTGGTGATTAAGTGATTAACTGAAGGATTATGTTTAAGCGTAAGTAGGCATTAAAATATAGATTGAAGCTCACAACAAGCAATTAAACAAGCCGGTGTAACGTATTAAAATCAAACATTGAATGCAAGAAGTTGCCACTTAGTTACCGCGAGATACTGAATCGCACAGAACTGTATCTTGATGACAAAGGGTAGTAATGTGGTAGTAACTAAATTGTCAATACGACATTTCGCAAACACGCTTATTCAGTTGAAACCTATTAAAAGAAAAGGACTGCGCGTCAGACAGTACAGTGCCCCCCCCCTCCTTTTTGCTGGTAGAGCCCGCGTAGAGAATTTGATGCGTAGACAAGCGTAGCATGATAAATCTCAGTTCATTGTTGTTATTAACGATACTGGGGTTTACAAATACAGGTCCAGATACCATTAAAACTACCTCGAATTCCACCTTTACTGTTAAACGCACCCATTCTTATTGTTCTTAAATGCTGAGGGATGGATAGATGAACGTGTAAGCTGAGAAAGGGATGCTGTAGTTCGTAAAGCAGTCACTCAAACTTTCGCGTTACTGCTTGCGGGTAGGTTATCAGTCACTTTGTTAACGTAACTGATTTATTCTGCTTACCATTGCAAGGCTTTGCCTCAATGATTTATTTAAGCCTCTTTGTTTCATCCAGCTTATTTAGAATTGTTTGTCTACGAACTGATTTCTTTATATATGTAATTTATTGTAATTGTACGCATCTATATTTGTGCTTTTATTCATGATACAATTGTGTATGTGTAAATTCCTGGTCTATTTTTTTGTCCTTATCTAAGTGCTGCTAAACTGCATTGTAGTTACCTTATCGCTACCTGTTTCACTTTACTGATTGTTGTATTTAATGTGTACCTTAATCTGCATTGTTATTTTCCTATTTACTTTATTGTTAACTTAAAGGTCGGCATGATTGGTTGCATAACGGCCACGGTTACAATTTTAATTCTGATTTATTTGACACAACTGTGGGCGTTATTCAGTAATTGTTTTTTTATTGTGTTTATGTGTAATTAAACTGCTTTTCGTTTTTTTTCTGTTACTTAATTTTATAATTTTGTGCGCACTTTAACCGGATAGAATGGTATTTTATTATATTGGCACATTGAACTTTTTCTTTGTTTTTTTTGTCCCTTGATTTAATAATGTACTTGTTAAACAGCTTATTCATTAGTAGACTGGCCTTTCTTCGTGGTTCTTTCCCAGTTTCGCAAATTAACAGGATGCGCCATCATTCCGTAAAGCTCATTAATTCTAATTTGGGTAGTTTCATTGTTTGCGTGCCCTACTATCATTCAACACTTAACCTCATAAAATCCTATCTCATTCACATAAAACAGCGATGCCTACCACTAGACGGCCAATTGTTTATATAAGATTTGTGTTTTGCGAGTAATTCTTTATCAGACTTGTAAATAAATTCTGTTTTAATTATTGCCAGGAAAGTCAATCTAAGGCAAGCAAATAATTTGAGTGAGGGTAGCATAATTGTCAGTAAAGTCAAGTTACATCCCTTATCGATTTTGTTTCTTAAATTTGCATTATTATGAATAAGTGAAAAGTTACGCTCTTAACCCTAGGGTACTTAACCAATAAAATATCGGCATTTACACAATCCGGGCTTCCGACACCCATTATATAAAATCACGTATAGTCGGAATAGAAAGAAAGTTATTGAAGTAAAAGTGTATTTATTTATACACGTACATTACAAACGTGAGATTAAATACGAAAGTCAACATTATTATTGAATTTTTTTTAGGAATTAGAGAAGCATTTAGTGCACATTCTAATAATATGCTCATTACAGATATTATTTTTACAACTAATCATTGTGATTTTACGATCAATGTTTGCGGGGCACAATGAGCATCTCTTTCTCTTAATTGTTGGTATAGTTTGAGCGGCTGGCGGACCGGAGATATTAATAAATCTGCTTAGGCACCCACGGATATTACGCCGTAGGTTAGGGTTAGTAGATTTTCTCTACATATTTGGTACCACTAGTTCATTCGTTAAACTTTTCAAAAACAATTTGTGTTTGTGAGTCACTCCTATGTTGTATTTGGATGTTTCTTACATACGTGTTGACAAAATGTTATGGGCCATTGTTTACTTTGGCTCTTACACGTATATGTCGATACCATTTGATCTATGACGTCAAGACCGCCTCTTCTTTTATTATAATGAGTGATGATTTCAGGCTTCCTCCTAGCGTCATCATTGATAGATGCATCGTGGTGCATGGTGCTTAGTAAAATTAAACATTTGTTCTTTTTACGTGCGTAACTTACTATGGATACGTTATTTCGAAAGCAAAACAACGAAGAGCAGACTACACGATATTTGAGGCTTTCATGTCTTTCAGAATGTCACGCTTATTCTGACGTAGTGTACTCGCAACAGTAATATTTTTATACAACAGGTTAATTGCTAGCCGAACACTAGTGAAGAATTCGTGAGATTGAGATCAGAATTATGATTGCCACACACAAGACTTTGTGCTACTTCAAACCCCAAGTTTGTTTGTGGAGGTTTGGCGACCAACATAAACTAAACCATGCAGAGCATAACCAGACATCCCAAATATTTTAAGCCCATATTTTACCGGTTTACTTGGGAAATATTGAACGTATCTGCGTTTACTTCTAAACCCATCGAGTTCGGTCATTAATAGTTACATTAGTATCCGGTATGATGCAGGTTTTTCATTGCTGAGTGAATAAATCCAACACATAGGACACCATCGCTAACCTATCGGTTTCCAAACGCACATTTTGGGTTCTCTTGCCGTCAGATCTGACAAATCTTCGTATTTTTTCACAGCGAAATATGGATATTATGGCTCGGTATATAGGATTGGCAAATCCACTGCAAAATAATTCTCTCGCAGGAACATCCCAGCTACTGTTCACAGTTTCTTGTACAATAACTAGAGTTACAAATAACTGAAACGCTTCGTATGGTGTTGCAGCCATATGTTTACTTGCTAGTCCCGGCGCACGCCGAATAATGTTGTGTTGTTGAATTTTTTTTGAGGAAGGCTCCAAACTCCAATCCAGACCACTTGATGCAATGTAACCACTCGTTAAAGAATCATAATCCTCTGAATTATCGTCAACATCATCAGAACTGGGTCCAGAATACTCGTTCGAAATTTGTCTTCTGTGTATCATTTTCTGCTTCTAACACATCACTTTGTCCAGAAGGCAGATGATCACTTTCAGCTGCTCACTGCATCTGAGACGGTCACCAAATCTCACGCTTTTCACATTATTTATTGACGCCATTAGCACACGTGTTTCACAAGTTCACTCAATGCAACTTTCATTGCAACTGAACGAAAATCTGCTGCGCCTACTTTTATACATCCAGCAGTAATGCATGATGCAGGTTTCAACTTGCAGAGATACGTACAATTCCACATAGCAGTGCTTGACAAATTATTATAACTATCAGCCTTCAAACTGGTTTATGTAAATACGGGGTACTAATGGTAAATATTTATTTCTTGATTTCTAAATACACTCTAATGTTTTTTTGGATGTAGTGTGTTGAATGAAGACGTGTTTAGAGCATATCTAAATGCTCAAGCGGATTAAAATTATTTTAAGCAAATTATGAGTAATTAAAGTCTCTCCGGGCCTGAGAGGTCCGGTTTATGTATCTTAGAGTTAAGGATTTTGCAGTCTTTTAATTATTGGGAGTAATTGCAAGTTACACTTTTAAGTATAGCTTACCTTGGAACACTACAACGTACTTAACTCTCGTGTTACACTAGCACTCCTACTTGGAAATTATTTATTTAAATTGAGCAATAATTTTTAAAATACAAGTCTCAAAATAAATTAACGTGAGAAGTAATCTAACTTAAAAAAGTAATCAGAAATTAATTTATTAGACGTACTTCATTCTTATGCTACTTTAGCTCGCCAGTTTTGAAAATTATCTTTTCTTTTTTAATAAAAATGGCGCAATTAATTATTTAACAAAATATAGCATTTTATTTAATATTATTCTTCTTGGATTGTGTATGATCGTGTGTTAGACTGCACGTGAAACGTTTTGTAAAGTAAAGTGCACTTTATGGCTTCTGTGAGCAAAGAATTTTATGTAAAAGCTTGTGGAAATGGGTGTTAAAGGTATGATCGTGGAAAGCTGGAAACAACATCCAAATGTAAGATAGTACGGTAATAAATAGTAATTAAGTATGTAAAAAATGCAAACCGTTAGAGGTCAACTTTGGTAATAACAACAAATAATATTTTTAAAAAAACGCGCTTGATATTATTAGTAGTATTAGACAACTTAAACACCACTTGTGCGTAAAGACGAATGTGTTAGCACAGGTGTTAGTAATTGGGTATTTGAAAAAAAAATGCATCCATGTTTTTTATGTATTTTAAA
The DNA here is from genome assembly GCA_036346205.1 of Vesta saturnalis. Lineage (NCBI taxonomy): Eukaryota > Metazoa > Arthropoda > Insecta > Coleoptera > Lampyridae > Vesta > Vesta saturnalis. The sequence goes on along the minus strand of JARFJB010000418.1, from coordinate 5,083,631 downwards.
GCTTTTTCCATAAATTATATTAATAGTCGATGCAAAAAACTCTTATTATAATTTAAAATTGATAAAATTTTAAAAAGAATAACGCGACTACAAACGCGCCACGATTGATCGCCATATTTGTGACGTCATAATGTTAAATTAACTCTCAATAGTACAGTGTCAACGGCTTCTACATGTAAATTGACTAACAATATCCGAAATTTAGTGCACAAAAATTATTTATAATAGCTACTTTTATTTAGTCATGTGTGATAAAGTTTACGGTTAGGTTGACAACTAAACTTGTGCGGTACTACATCAACTTTAATTTTGCTGTACTTCCCACTGTAGTATAGCAAATATAATTCTACATGTCTTCTTTCAGCTAAAAAAAACATCAAATCGTGAGAATGATTTAAATGGCATTATAACAACGGAAGAACTACCATTATATACATTTTTAAAATTTCAATTTCGAGCAGTACATAACCTACCGCGTAATTCAAATATAAAATACTAACTTAAACCAAAACCATTCAATAACCGTGTACAAATTTATTATTTAATCGTTTTAAATTATTCATAGAAGTTATGATTCTGGACTTTAGTAAAAACATTTTATTATCGAATTCTATTTATTCAATTTATACGTTTACATAAATAATTATTAATTACTATATTATTACAAAAGCACGCTAACCTTTAAGGTTTGACATTATTGATATATTCATCAATATAGTGACGATAATAAGATTTAATCGATTAAAAGTCAAAACACTATATCAGCTGTATGTACGATGAGTAAACATTGTGATGTCACACGCGCTCTGGTTTGTTCGGGAACTGTGTGTGTGCTTCAGGTACTGGGTTTAAAAATGTATTTTTAATTTAATATAACTTTTTAATTAGAGCGAAAAAAAACTAAAAATAGTTTTGTTATAAAACGTATATATGATCTTTCTATTTATTACAAAATTTTTTTTGAGGCAAAAGTTGTCATAAAAACGGCGATCCATGGTTACTGGATAGCTATAGACCAGTATCGGTATTATCAGTATTTTCAAAAATTTTGGAAAAAGCTTACCATAGCATTTGACACTGTTGATCATAATCTGCTGCTTCAAAAACTTGAAACTTACGGAATTCGCGGAGTTTCGTTGGAATGGATACGCAGCTATCTTAAAAAACGAACGCAAAAAGTGTGTTGTGGGGGGACTCTCAGAGGCAGTAAATATCGAATACGGAGTTCCACAAGGAAGCCTGCTAGGTCCGCTGCTATTTATCATATACATCATATACATTACGCCGACGACACATCGTGCATTTTAATATCAAATAGTATAAAAGCAATACAGCGACAGGTTCACTTATGTAATGCAAAGATAACCGAATGGGCGACATGTAACAATACAATTTTAAATAAAAATAAAATAAAGGTGCGCCCTTATTTCCTCAACAAAACTATTTGTCATCAATTTAACAACGCTATTGTTATGAACTGACGCGAATTGTCAAAAACTCTAAATTTCTGGTGCTATACAATGATTAGACTACGTAGCAACGTAACCGTAAATACCTTAAAGCTAGAGTGCTATGGTCATGTGCAATCTAGACTTACGTACGGCCTAATGTGTTGGGGTAATTCTGTAGCAGCAGACCATATTTTTCTGCTACAGAAACGAATAATAAGAACAATAAGCGGCGTATCAAGGGAGACCTCATGTTGGCAATTATTCGTACAACTAAAAATCCTTCCTCTAGCTTGTTTGTACAGGGAAAATCAAGCTCAACGGGACAGAATCTCCTGGGCAAACGGTAAGAAATAGTAAAAAGTCCTTTTACAGGCATATGTAGATTAGTTTTTTTTAAATAGAACGCCCAGTATTTTTTATTTCTTTTATGTTTTCTGGCAATTTGTTAAATAATTATATGCCGATGTACAGAAAACCTTTATGAATAAAAGTTGGTTCGGTGTGCAGGTAGTTGTAAAAGAATTCCGTTTTTACTTCTAGTATTGTGCGTTTGATTTATATCAGAATACTTCACAAATTGCTTTCTATTTTTAAAAATATATATCAGGCATTCCCGTATGTACAGGGTGAGTAAGCTCAACGGGACGGAATCTACTGGGCAAACGGCAAGAAATAATAAAAAGTCCTTTTACAGATATATGTAGATTAGTAACGGCTACAATTTAAAATTAATATCACATATACAGGATGTTTCGAATTCGAGTAACATATCAAAGTTGTTTTTGTTTAATGGAACGCCCACTATTTTATTAAATTATTCAATTACTTTTTAAAAAATAATGTTAGTTTATTAAAGGTACCTTATAGCTAAGTTTGATAGTTTTCGATTTATTTGACATTTTGTGAAAATACAGTGTTCTTGAAAATAATTAATTGCAGCTTATTAAGTCAATTTGAAGCTGTAATTTTTTTGCTTATTTATTCTATACTTTTCAGGTTTTCTATCGGTATAATTACAATAATAAATTGTTATACAAGGTGTTCCTGCAAATTGGTTTAATTTTCATTATCTTTTTTGTGCAATTTCTTTGTTATTTTAAATGGAACACCCTGTATTTTATTACATTTCTGAATTTACCATACAAAAATACAGTTTATTTATTAAGGGTTTCGTATACCTATTTTTAATACTTTCCGAGTAATTTGCATTAGATTACTAAAATTAGTGCATTTTATTATTTTAATACAAAATTTATAATAAATGTTCAATGTGATGTCCATTTTCACGAATGCATATTATTATCATTTTTTCAAATGTTCTTCTCACATTCGTTAGCATCTCAGGAGTTATCGTGGTGAATGCATTTTGAATACGTATTTTCATGTTTTCGATGGTTAAGGGTTTCGTATGTCTATTTTTAATACGTTCCGAGTAGTTTGTATTAGTTTACTAAAGATACATAAAATTTGTGATTTATTCACAACGGAGACTGTGACTATAATTTAGTATCTATCAACAGCGCCCGCTCTAGCATTTACGCCACCCCGGACAAACAGACGAAATGCCCCCCCAAACATATACTTAAATGTATTTTTTTTCTCACTTTCATTTTTACAAACTCTTATTATTTGTTTCATGTTTATTTGATCAGCAATTTCATGCTCAATTGCCAAAATAACCAAACCGTTAAGACGATTTTGAGTTGTAGTGGAACATAAGTTCTTAATTAATTTTAATTTAGAGAAACTCCTTTCCCCACTCGCTACAAGTTACTGGTATAGTGAGCAATATTCTTAAGGCAACACTAAGGTTTAGAGCAAAATTTCACATTGTTATTAACTTCAGTGCATTGCTTACGGTGTCTTTTTTTCCCAAAAGCGCAGAAACGGCAGATATTTCCTCTGCTAATTCCATCCTATTAATGTCAACAGAATCGCCATCAGTTAAAATAAGTTCCAAATCCTTGCAGTGTTTTAATAGCGTTTCTTTAGGCATGGTTTTTAAATCGCATATATTATATAAGAATTGTTACTATGGTGACTAAGATGTTCAAATCTAGCACCTAGTGCATTTAGTGCTTGATCAGTTGTAAAATAAAAAAAAACCTATCTTATATTTTTCTTTGGGATCTTCAATAGAATCATCTCGTGCTTCATATGGGAAGTTGATTTTCTTTCTTCTTACGCGATGTCGTGGTATTGTTGATTCAAAATTACATTCAACGTCAATTTCATCAGCCAATTCTCTTGTATCAACAATAGTTTCATCGAACGCTTTATCCGATCTTAAATCCTTAAAGAATGTTTTGCAGTTTTTAGAAGATCAAGTGCAGATGCTAAATCTAAATCTTTTGTTTGCATCAGTTTGCTTATTGGATTAATACAATTTAATATTTTATACCAAATAACTATTGAACATAAAAATTTAAACTGTTTAATACAATTTAATAAACCCGAACCTTCGTCTCTTATTAAATTATCAATTTCTTGGTTTGCATAAATGCTTAACAAAGCGTCATACATCCCTCCCACATGAAATCTTAAAGGCTTTAAGGCCTCTATCCTACTCTCCCATCTAGTGTCACTCAACGGTTTTAATGTTAAAAATCATTGGGCATGTTTTAGAAGTATTGACATCGAAAAGTAGATGCCAAAAAAAATAAATATATTTTTTGGACCATATTGAAGAAATTAGCGGCTTCTAAGGATGCCTTTCCCATATCATTGACCACCAAATTGAGAGAGTGGTTACTACACGGAACGTAGAACGCACGCGAATTTAAACTTTTAATTCGAGTTTGCACTCCTGCTTTATCGCCCCTCATATTGGACCCGTTATCATATCCTTGTCCTCTAATATCCTGCAAACTTAAACCCAAAGCATTAAGTTCTCCAACTATAATTTCAGACAGTTGTTTCCCTGTGGATCTTTCAACTGGAAGGAAGTACAAAAAACTTCCGTTAATTTTTATCTCAGCTTCGTTGCAATCCAATTTATTAATTGAAACATATCTGATTACAAGAGTCATTTGCTCCACCTTAGTAATGTCAGGAGTACAATCTAAAATTATGGAATAGTATTTGGCTTTTTTTATATCATTAATGATATGTGATTTCACACTTTCATGCAGCAGGTCTATTATCTTGCTTTGTATATTTTTCCCGAGATAGTGAGCTTTACTCTCCTCTTTCTTGAGTACTATGCGCACGTGCTCTTCCATAATGGGATCAAATTTAGATAGCAGCTCAATTATTTTTAAAAATTTACCGTTATTACGCTCAAACAGCTTGTCGCTTGTACCTTGAAAAGCTAGACAACTTTTACCGAGCATGTTACTGATTGCAACGATTCTTAGAAGCACCTCGTACTAATTATTTGTGCAGCCGCATCTATAGTTTCACAACACTTTAATTTTTGACTCAGTTCTAGCCATGATTCTTGGGCCTGGATGTGGTTTTTAGAAATTTCATGCTCTTTTAATGTTTTAACGAGGTGTTCCCAATTTTTAAAACCTTCTTTTGAAAGGGAACTGATCACACGACAGAAAATTTTGTTGCAAAAGCAGTATATACAGTTTTTTGAAATAGAGTACACTAGCCAGTCTCTTGCAACTTGATCTCCATTGCTTAAAATTCTAATATAATAATGTGCAGTAAATTTTCGACCAAAGTCATCGGAAGGGAATTTGTAATTGTGCAATGGTTTAGATGGGCCTTGTTTTACCAAGAAACTTCTTTCTCCCTCTCAAAAATTGTTGGCCCCAATGCTGGATCTGTGCTTAAACTTTGCAGAGCGCTGTCCGTAAGTGCCAGGTTGCTGCCAATTTTTATAGTACTTGGCGGCGGAATTGTGCCAGTTCCTGTTGATTCCAAAATATCGTCTAGACCTTGGCCGTCATCACTCCCTGACAATTCCGATGTTGGATTTTTTGCCTCCTCTTTACGTTTTGGTACTACCAGACGAACTCTGAAAATAGTTCTTTAAAGCGCCAGCTTGTTTTTGCCTTTCGGTTTTCTTTTCCATCCTGCGTCTTTTATATGGTAACCAGATAGTTTTCTTCTTCCATCAGCAGACATTCTTAAACAGATTGAGATATCTTAAAGTAAACAAATATAATAATAACTATTAAACGTGAAGATTTATCCTCCCAAAAACAGGTATTTTTTTTAAATTTTAACAAAAACATACAACAGACTTTTGAATTCTATTATGAACCACTGAGCTAACTTCGATTCTGGAATCAGTAAAACTTTCATATTTTGTGCGAAAAATTTCAGCCCTCTGGTATGAAACAGTAAAAATATGTTTCAAAAATTTGTTAAAAAGTCGAAAATTTTGCAGGATCGTATTAATACAGGAGCGAGGAGCTGGTCATGTATCTTTAGAGACATTTTTCTCCATATTTCCGCTAGGAGAATCTGTCATTGAAATATGTATATATGTTTTCGAGAAAGCCTGCATACTTTCAGGAGACATTGTTCTGAGCTCAAAACCATTTAATCTGGACGCCAATAAATGAATTAAAATAAATTACCTGATGCCTAATTACAAAAATCAATTAAATGAAATAGAAACTTTCCAATTGATCACTTCTAAATTGACTCAGTTACGTTTACACCACTGAAACTTAATAATAAAAAACAGCATTGTATAAAGTAATTAAATTATGAAATATAATACATACTTACATTTTTGTAGAACAATAAAAACGGACCAACGGTCGACGAGTTGCGATAAGTAAACTATAAGTGCAAGAGTGCTTTGCATTCGTCCTGAGCAAAAAACTGAACATAAAATAGATCCGCGAACCATTCCGTAGAGACAAGTACCGCTTATCAGGTTTTCTTAAACATGCGCGCCGCCGAGCCACTGCCGGTTTTAAAATCCGACGTAAGCCGGTTTTAAAATCCGACGTAAGCCGGTTTTAAAATCTGATATAAGCCGGTTTTTTAAAATTCTATTAAATTTTAAGACTCTCTTCATGTATACGTTGCTGTAAACGTTTTTTTTAGCACTATGTTTTAGTCTCTAAAAAGCCTTGTGTCCGGTCCGGTGCGACCTGCAAAAATGAAGTGATAGCGTAAAATTTTTATGAGAACTACATGACGTCATAATGCGCAGATACCAATATTCGTTCGGACGATCTCATTTTTAAAATTGTAGGGGAATACAATAATTTGACAAACTTAGTTTGTTTTCGCGCGTACGAAGTTTTTGTGATTATTGTTGTATTTGTTTGTTTTGATCGATTTATAATAATCTGAGTCTTTTAAGGTTACAAACAATAATTTATTTGCTACGTAAGGTAAGAATTGTTGTTATAACGATAGTGTATATATTATAAACCTTATATGCAGAGGCACTGTTTTTTTTCGCACTTATTTTCTCGCGCAGAAAATGGAATTACGTCATGTAGTTCACATAAAAAATTTACTCTACGATTTCCGTCCCAATGCATTGTCAACAATAGTTATTATTATAGTTGTTTACTTTAAGATATCTCAATCAGTTTAAGAATGTCTGCTGATGGAAGAAAAACTATCTGGTTACCATATAAAGACGCAGGATGGAAAAGAAAACCGAAAGGCAAAAACAAGCTGGCGCTTTAAAGAACTATTTTCAGAGTTCTAGTAAAACGTAAAAGAAAATCAACATCGAATTGTCAAGTGTACAATATAAGATTAATTCTACTAATAGTTGATAAGGTAATCTTACTATAAATGGTCAGTAGAATATATTTCACAAAGCAACCACTTGCTTTGATATATTTATAAGGCATGCGACTTCTATTTATAGTCAAAACGCTTCCCACCCCAAATTGTGAAAAATAATTGCAACTGTCTAAACTCAGAACTTTTTCATTTATTTATTAAATATATATATAATAAAGAAACAAAAAATGTCAATTATATTTAATTGTGCTACTTATGTTATTTGTTTATTTAATTAATTGAATGTCTTTAAACATACCCATTTGATTATAGTGCTCCAAAACTTAAACAAAATAATTTATAAGGCATGCCGCCCTTTAGATTTGCCGCCCCGGACAAACGTCCGGGTTGTCCGCCCCCTGGAGCGGGCCCTGCTATCAAATGTGCTTAATGTTAATAAAGCGTTGATAATTTCATATCTAGTTTTTTGTCATTGACTATAAAATGAAGAAGTATGATTTTAATTCTTGGGGAATGTCTGGAAAATTGTTTACTGGCAGCACGAGTGTATGCAGAAAGATTTCCTTTAGAAAATCATCCTCGCAAAGAAGCATTTGAAAGACTATTGGCAAGATTTCGTGAAACAGGTAGCGTGGCATATAAAAAACGAGAATTGGAGAAACCTAAAACGGGAAACGAAAATACGGAATTATTGGCGTTGCAATCAGTAATCAAAAATCCTAACACTAGTACAAGATGTGTATCTAAAGAGGAAAGTCAATCAAGTGTTAAAAGAATTCTTAAAAAACATCGTTATCATCCATATCACATTGAAATGTATCAAAATTTATACGAACACGATTTTGAAAACAGGCTTGAATTTTGTTTACGATTTCTTGAAAAAGAAGGCAAAGAAGAACACTTTTTAAACAAAATCCTATTTACTGATGAAGCTACTTTCGATAACAATGGACTAGTTAACCGGCATAATTTTCACTATTACAGGACTGAAAAATAACCACCAGTACAGAACATCAAATTATCAAAATCGATGGTCTCTGAATGCTTATGGGGGGATAATAGGAGACTACGGAATAGGGCCTCATTTTTTTTATGGTTATTTAAACGAAAGAAATTTTATTAGATTTTTAAGAAGTGACTTTTGGATTCTTTTACAAGACATTTCATTAAATGTCAGAAGAGAAATGTGGTTGCAACCAGACGGCGCTCCAGCACATTTTTCGCGCAATGTAAGACAATATTTAAATGAACATTTCCCAGGAAAATGGATCAGCAGAGGTGGTCCCTATCATTGGCCCCCAAGATCACCTGATCTAACACCAATGGATCTTTTTGTGGGGACACTTTAAAAATATCGTTTTTAATACCTCTCCTACAACCATCGAAGACATGAAAATACGTATTCAAAATGCATTCGCCACGACATGCTAAGGAATGTGAGAAGATCATTTGAAAAAGGATAATGTGCATTTGTGAAAATGAACATCATATTGAACATTTATTATAAATTTTGTATTAAAATAATAAAATGCACTAATTTTAGTAATCTAATACAAATTACTCAGTAAGTATTAAAAATAGGAATACGAAACTCTTAATAAATAAACTGCATTTTTGTATGGTAAATTCAAAAATGTAATAAAATACAGGATGTTCCATTTAAAATAACAAAGAAATTGCCTAATAAAGATGATGAAAATTAAACCAATTGCCAGGAACACCCTGTATAACAATTTATTACTGTAATTATACCGATAGAAAACCGGAAAAGTATGGAATAAATAAGCAAAAAAATTACGGCTTGAAATTGACTTGATAAGCTGCATTTAATTATTTTCAAGAAGACTATTTTCACAAAATGTCAAATAAATCGAAAACTATCAAACTTAGCTATAAGGTACCTTTAATAAACTAACTATTTTAAAATATTATATTTAAAAAGGTCATAAAAAAATTTGATATAATTAATCAATAAAATTACTGTGCCGTTCATTAAAAAACAAACTTTGATATGTTACTCGAATTTGAAACACCCTGTATATGTGATTAATTTAAATTGTAGCTTACTAATCTACATATGCCTGTAAAGAGACTTTTATTATTTTTGCCATTTGCCCAGTAGATTCCGTCGCCGTTGAGCTTGACTCACATTGTACATAAGAATTGCATATATGTTTTAAAATAGAAAGCAATTTTGAAGTATTCTGATATAAATCAATCGCACAATACTAGAAGTAAAAACAGAGTTCTTTACAACTATATGCACTCGGACCAACTTTTTCATAAAGTTTTTGTACATCGGCATACAATTATTTAACAAACTGCCAGAAAACATAAAAGAAATTGAATAAGTACGGCATTTTAAAATAGAACTCACTAAATTACTCTTGGAAGATTGCTTTTACCATGTAAATGACTTTTTAGACACCTAATTGTAAATATAATTTTAATCTAGCTGCGACTTGTTATGTTTTGTTCGTCATGTTTATACAGGGTGTATTTTAAAATCACCGACAAACGAAAACTGGAGATTCTATGATTCGAAATAAGACAAAATGATCATAAACGCTTTTCCGAAAATGTTTCTAACCGAGATACAGGTTGATTAAAAATACTATTTTAAGGTTTTTAAGGTTCCTCAAAAACTACAAAAGATATTACACTGAGATTTAGTACACCTAAATGTCTAATTAAATACAATTAATCAGGTGAGTTTGAGTCAACTGACTCCATCCAGTGGCGTAGAATATTTTAAGTTAATCAATTTAATTAAAAAAACGCACGTCCCTGCTTTTTTGAAGAAATATTTTTGATAGATTCAACATTTAATTCTGCAAATAAAATCATATTTAGTATTTTTTCGATTCGGCACCCGTTTTGAAATATTTTGCATTAACGTAAACGACCACATTATTCAATAAAATCAAAATTTGTTTTATTTTACAAAAAATAACGCAGTTAACTATTAGGTACATTATTAAAGAGATACTGAAGGAATCAAAACAAAATAATAATTATTTTTATACATATTGTTCAATATGTCCTCCTTCCTTTGAATGCAAGCTTGTATTCTTCTTAGCAAATGAAACCTAACACGCTGAAAAATTTGTCATAGTAACTCATCGCATGCCATCTCTATGTGATTCCAAAGTTGCTCTCGATTATCAATTTGAACAGAATAGACACGAGTTTTCAGATACCCCACAAAAAAATCCAATGGGTTTAAATCTGGGATCGTGCCGGCCAGGTACTTCACTTCCTCATCCAATCCAGCGTCAGGGAACCATGCATTTAAAAATTCTCTGACGTTTCGTGTAGAATGTGGTGGTACACCATCATGCATGAAATACATGTTCATTCTAACATCTAAGGTACGTCGTCAAACAATTCTGGCAAATCTTCTCTCAAAAATTTAAATAGAATTCGCCAGTAAGTCTTTGAGGAAAACGGATAGGTCCGATTAGGTCATCGTCTAGTATACCTATCCAAATATTTTCGCTAAATCTATGTTGGTGAGCTGTAACTACAGTTGGATGCTGATTTTCATCTAACCATTTGTGGGAATTATGAAGTTTATTGTTCCATTTCGGAAAAAATACACTCATCAGTGGTCAATAAGTTTCTAACAAATTGAACATCTTCAGCATTTTTATTTAAAACCATTCGCAAAAATTCATTCGACGAGGATGGTCAGCAGGAAATAATGCATGCACTTTTGTAGGTGAAAGGATGTAAATTTTGTTCTCGTAAAACTCTCAAGACTTGCTATGCGACACACCAAATTCTAACTTCCATAATCTAACAAGTCACGATGAACGGTTCTAAACGTAGTATGATGTGAATGTCTTCTATTTGGAAATCTTTGTTCATAAAGTCGACCAGCTGAACGAGCATTGCAATTAGTATTACCATAACATAAATGCATATCGACCAGTTCGTTTGGAATAATTCATCTTTTACAGTAATTAGACACAAACAATGAATTACAAAACACGCTAAATGCAACTATTTTAGCAAACGTAAGATACGTAACTGTCAAATGCAAAGCAATCTCTGATTTATTTAATTTGGTTATTATTGAATAATGTAGTCGTTTATGTTAATGCAAAATATTTCAAAACGGGTGCCTAATCGAAAAATACTAAGTATGATTTTACTTTGCAGAATTAAATGTTGAATTTCAAACAAAAAGCAGGGACGTGCGTTTTTTTACATAAAGTGATTAACTTAACATATTGTACGCCATGGATGGATCCAGTTGACTCAAACTCACCTGATTAATTGTACTTAATTAGACATTTAGGTGTACCAAATCTGAGTGTAATATCTTTTGTAGTTTTGAGGAATCTTAAAAAATGTTAAAAAAATTATTTTTTAATCAACCTGTATCTCGGTTAGGAAGCATTTTCGGAAAAACGTTTACGATCATTTTTGTCTTATTTTGAATCATAGAATCTCCAGTTTTCGTTTGTCGGTGATTTTAAAATACACCCCGTACATACCGTGTATGTTTTCAGATATCTTTTGACATGTCCAAATTTCTTTTCAGATCTGTTATGGAGAAATATACAGGGTGGCGCATTAGTGTGACAAAGTCTCATATCTCCTTTATTTAAAGAGATACAAAAGAAAATTAAATACAAAAATTGTAAGATATGTTCTGGTGCATATTCCAAAAATATTTTTAATTATACAGGGTAGATCATAAAAGCTTAGAAGTAATTTTAAATTTTTTTTAAATAGAAAACCCTATATATTATTACATATTTAGTGTCTACATACAATTTTAAACACATTTTATGTATAATGTCCTATACCTAAGTCTAACCGTTTTTGACAAATTTCAAATTTTTTGTCAAAAATGACGTTTGCAGGCCAAAACATAGGTGGAAATCTTTTCTAAACGAAGCCTTTATCAATTAGTTATGGTTGGTTTCCTTGGAAATGGGGACCTACTCTAATGGAGTATATTGATATTTTTGTAATACATTCATACAAGGTGATCAAAAATGGACAATAAAAAGTAGATTAAAAAAAACCTATAAAGTCATTTTTTTTAAATAGAAACCCCCTATTTTTTGTAATTCTATCTTATTTAGCTTTAAAAATAAGGGTGACTTTGTATAAGAGTGTATATTCCAAAAAATTGTAGTTTTTGAAATAATGACAATTTTTTATTGTAAAAAGGATATACGGCTTTCAAGCTTTGTTGTTAGTTGGCCGTGACGGCGAGGCGTGGCATATGAAAATAATAGAGATCATCAGAAAACTCATTATTTATTGTCAGTTGATAATTTGTGTGATGCATTAGTGTATTTTATAGCAAATTTATTTAAAACTTGAACTAAAATTGTAAATAATGAATTTTTCACAAGCCGAGATGGTTGGAGCGTTTTGAAAGAACTGGCAATGTGTTATATGAAAAAAATACTAGGGAAAAACGTGCACAGACTGAGGAAAATCAATTAAATGTACTATTAACAGTTACCGAAAATCCATATACGACCCATTTTTCAGCAGGTTGGTGTTGAACGACGTACGGTACAGCGGATATTGAAGTCTCAAAAAATGAACCCTTATAACATTCAACTACTTCAAGAGTTGGTTCCTGAAGATTATCACAGACGACTGAAATTTTGTCAATGGGCTCAAAACAAAATAAACCAACAAAGAAATTTTGTTCATTTGATTTTATTTACAGATGAGGGTATATTTCACAGAAACGGAAGTGTAAACAAACACAATTTTCATTACTATTCTACCGAAAATCCACATTTTACAAGATATACTTCTCAAACTAGATGGTCTTTAAATGTTTGGGGAGGTGTTATCGGTAATCATGTAATTGGACCATATTTTTTTGATTAACGTGTAACGGGCGAAGTATACTTAGACTTTCTGCAAAACCATCTACCTAATTTGTTGCGTCAAGTGCCACAGGATACGCAACAAGAAATGTGGTTTCGCCATGATTGGGCCCCAGTACATCATACAGGTCCGATAATAACTTTTTTAAATTCTAGATATCCAGAATGTTGGATTGGGAGGGGAGGGCCTGTTGCTTGGCCGGCTAGATCCCCAGATCTTACTAAAATGGACTTTAGCATTTACAATAAAAAAATGTTAAATTGTCATTATTTGAAAAACTACAATTTTTTGGAATATACACTGTTATACAAAGCCACCCTTATTTTTAATGCTAAATAAGATAAAATTAAAAAAATAGGGGGTTTCCATTAAAAAACAAGACTTTATAGGTTTTTTTGAATCTACTTTTTATTGTCCATTTTTGATCACCCTGTATAATGTATTACAAAATATCAATACAGCCCATTAGAGTAGGTCCCCATTTCCAAGGAAACCAACCATAACTAATTGATAAAGGCTTCGTTTAGAAAAGATTTTCACCTATGTTTTGCCCTGCAAACGTCGTTTTTGACAAAAAATTTGAAATTTGTCAAAAACGGTTAGGTTTTTGACAAATTTCAAATTCAGGACATTATACATAAAATGTGTCTAAAATTGTATGTAGAATCTAAATATGTAATAATATATAGGGTTTTCTATTTTAAAAAAAATTTAAAATTACTTCTAAGCTTTTATGATCTACCCTGTATAGTTAAAAATATTTTTGGAATATGCACCAGAACATATCTTACAACTTTTTTTATTTAATTTTTTTTGTATCTCTTTAAATAAAGGAGATATGAGACTTCATCACACTAATTCGCCACCCTGTATATTATTATTACTATTTATTCGGTATAAGAACATATTTTTGTGTAAGTGGGGATGCTAGCTTATCGTTAACCTACAGTAAGTAATAATTTAACATTACGTACGATACATACACAAAAACCGTTACTATTAACAAATCAGATATTATTTAAATGCCAAGACATTGCTGATAGCCGATATTCAAATGAACTATTGTAAGTTCAAAACAGATATGCACGAATGGTAACTTAAAATATTAATTTATTTATTGCTTTATAAGAACAATAGATCGATTTTATTAGATCGAAATCGAATGGAATTAATTTGCATATAACATATGCTCCCTATTACAATACTAAATAGATTTCTCTTTATGGACAACTCAGCTTACAGTTTACAAAAATAACAATTATATATATAAACGGAGGTTGTTCAAATTCCAATATACCGTGAGATACAAATCCAAAATCGTGGATCGCTACTGTTTAATAAGTCAAAAGCTTTTCAGAACATTAAGCTCGACTACAAATTTGAAGAATTTCTGTCTCTTAGCGATATAAATTTTGAGCAACAATAACAATAAAAGTTTCTTACGACTGTATGTAAATATTTGAGTGCATCGATTCAACAGATTGAAAACAATGCCACTAATATTCTTTAAATTTTATTACTTTTTCCAAGAATATGTTTAACTATTATCTTTGATCTTTATTATAGTTGTACGAGTTGCATGAAAATTGCTTTATGTACAATTTTTTCAACGTCGTCTAGTAGATCAGATTTTGTACGAACAACTTCTTCTTATCTATTAATTATCTTTCATCTTTGCGTCTAATCCAATTTTCCAGCTACACAAAGACAAAGTAGCGTTATTATCCTCTAGTAACCGAATCATATTTTTATCTACAATTGTACATGGAAAACTGTCTTCATATATTCTAATTAAAGATAACTAACCATATTGAAATCGACTTGTCTCAATTTTGCTAATTACGTTAAGAAATTTATACATAAATCTGTCTGTTGTATTATTTATGCTGTTTTCAAAGGAAATCCGCTAAAATATTATTAATCCATAATTTAGGGTTCTAAGTAGTTAAGTATCAGCACATAAATTTCGGTAGACAGCATGTCGGTGTGTTATGACCCACCGATCTCTTAAAATAACTGCGAGACATATAAATTCCTATATAAACATGTAATGCAGTTTTGCCAAGGATATTTTACGGAGGTGATGTCTTCTTTATTTTTGTACTTCCACAATTAAACGTTCTACAGTGTCGTTTGAGTTAATACGGCCGTTATTATCAAAATAAGAGCTATTACGTAGTATAGCTTAATTTACACCACTAAATTTACTTTTGTGAACAATTAACAATTAACGTAAATGCGGGAGAGATGTCGTACATTAAAAAAAATGTATAATTTTGGCAGTATTTCATTTATTGATTAAATTTTTTTTTCAATTCATAACGCATACACTAAAGGTGCCCTTAGGCGACGCGCGGCAACGGAAAGCCATGCGAACTTTTTGTTGAGTAGACACACTTAGGCAGTCCGACGTCCGTCGATATGCGAAAGTGCTACTACGACTCCTAGAAAACAAAGCTTTGTTTCAAAAGGCTAAGCTCTCTGATGAAAACATATACGTAATTAGTGCGTTATTACAAGAACCTAAAAAAGAAACGAAAATGTTGGATTCACAAGATAAATGAAATATTTGGTGTGAACAAACACGACCTTCAATTAAAGGAAATTAAATAATTTTAATAATAATACTTTAGGATAATTATAATTTTGATACGTTCATAACCAAATTGGCAACCTTGTAAAACAAAAACAATAATCTACGTCATGTGGTCGTTTAAAACTCAAACAGAGGTCAACCTTCGGATTACGAAACCAATTTTGACCATGTATATTTTTCTTCAATAAATTCTAAATATTTTTAATTTTAACTGATTCTTTTTTATCTGACCACATTATTGTGCTTAGTATCCTCAACTTTTATAATAAAAGATTGGTATTTCACGTATAACATTTTTTCAGAATTTTGGTAAATACCGTCTTATATGGAATTCGAGTAATTTTGTACTGCGCGCATGATCAAAGTCTATTATGGAACGCGCCTCTACGGCTGTGGTTTCGTGCGATTTACTTCAGTTAGTTATTACCTTTATTTTGTGACGAATGTATGGTTAGATATTTAGTGTTTTGTGTATAATATGGATCAAAAATTTATTTAGTTACAGTTAGTATACTGTCTTTACGTTGTGTCGAAGGTATTTAGTAGGGTGGTCCGAAAAAAAATTTTTTGTATTACACTTTGGTAATAACGTGAAAAAGTTGTCTTTTGGGGCCAAAATACCACTGCTTTTATTTTTTTTTGAAAATTTATAGCCGTGCCCCAAGGGCTGAAAATGGTACAAATTATTTTTCTTTAAATCGGGTCCTGTAATATAGTTAAATATATTCTGTGTAGTATTAGTATTCCTACAAAAAAATATTGGCTACAAAGGTTTTAATTTCACCGCGCATAAAACAATAATAACGCTTATGCTTATGCAAAGAACATTTTACTATATCTATTCAAAAGGTTTAGTATACAATTTATCTTACATAAAATTTATTATTTGGTATTTTAGAAACCAAAATTATTAGATAACAACGACCCTGGTTTATACAGGGTGTCCCGTAAAGAATGGGCCATAGTTCAGAGATAGTTCCTTGGGTTAAAATAACCTCATTTACAACTTACCTTAGTCAATTCTGCTTCCTTAAAAAGTTACAATGCAAAGATGCATTTTCTATTTTCTTCTTTGCGATAGCTGTCGCATTTTATTATTTACTTTCAACGTAAAAGATAGAGGGCGCCACCTACACCTTACTCATGTTTCTGGTCTCTGCTGTATTTTTTGTGGGTAAAGATTTTGAAAGCCTTGTTAACATTTCTGAAAGGTCATGTTATTTTCTTTAAAAAGGCACATTTGTTGTACATCGCTAAATGGTTGAACTGCAGAAAGTACATATTTCACTTGTATATTTAGAAACAACTAAAAAACTATAAAACATTGAACAGGTATTTAATTATAACAAATGGTATTCTCAAAATGTCCGCCATTCGCCCCAATACTTCTTTGGCATCTTTTCAAAAATTTTCTCTTACTGCAAGAAACCATGGATGCAGATTTCTAATTGCATTTTCAGCTGCAACAATTTTTCGATATAGTTCAGCTCTTGTATGAATCACAGCAGCAGAATATACTAAAGTTTTTATGTACCCCCAGAAGAAAAAGTCCATTGGATATAAATCAGAACTTCATGGAGGCAAACGATGTTCACTTCCTCTTCCAATCCAACGGTGCGTGAATACATTATTTAAGTGATTTTGTACCACGAGAGGATAATGGACAGGAGCGCGGTCTCGAAGAAACCACATCTCACGACGAACGTTGAATGGAACTTCCTCCAGCAGGTAAAACAAGTTATGCTCAAGGAAGTTTAGATATTCACGGCCATTCAGTTTAGCTGGAAAGTTCAAAAGGGCCCACAAGAGAATCGTTCACTATCCCAGACCAAATATTAACTTTTAATTCGTGTTGAAAATGGCGCTCCCTTGTGGAGTTTGAGTTTTCGTCAGACCATATATGGCAATTTCTGCTGTTAAATATCCCACTTCTGGTAAAGGTTGCCTCATCCGTAAACAAAGTATTGTTTATAAAATGTTGATCACGTCGATAATGGCTTAATATCCAGTTAGAAAAATTCGCTCTTTCCAAAAAGACCATCTGGTAATAAATTTTGGACCGGCGTTCATGCAAAACAGTTGATATTGCCCGGCGGGATAATCCAGTATTTGCAGATATTCGCCGAATGCTAATGGACGAATCAATTTCAACTAGATCTAAGACCTCTTCCTCTTGTTCGACGGTACCCACTATAGGTCGTCCATAATGCTGGCGAGGACGAAAGCTACCTGTTTCTCGCAATTTTAAAAACAATATTAAAAGTAATCTGTCTGGTTGTATACGATTTGGAAAAATATTTTCGTAACTTCTGGCCGCAGAATGTTCATAGAAATTTTGTTGAGCGTAAATTGCCACCATATTACTCATTTCACTATTTGGGAACGAATTATGTTGCGGTATCCTTAAAACGAAAACCTTATACTTAACAATGAAATACTCAAAACAAAAAAAAAACGTAAAAAACATACCAAAGATATTTTGTGAGAAGTCAAATCAGAATTACGATTTTGTGATGGATGCCTACTAGATTAAATTGGAATTAAATTTTATGCAAATGAAATTTGTACATTCTGAAGAGTTCACTTTAAGTGCATTTTCCTCTAAAGCGGAACCATTTAGCGATATAAAATAAGAGTACCTTTTTTAAAGAAAATAAAATGAACCTTCAAAAATGTTAACAAGTCTTTCAAAATCTTCTTCCACAAAAAAAATACTGCGGAAACCAGACACATAAGTAAGATGTTGGTGGCGCCCCCTTTCCTTTACGTTGAAAGAAATTACTTTGAAATCAGCTCAATACCAACTTTTAAAAGTCCCTGACGAGCCAGCAGAAGCAGAAGTGTTTCGTATCGTAGCAAAAAAAAAAAAAAAATTAAAAGTATTTGCCAACGTGCATCACTTCCCATAGTATCACATTATTACATAGTGGCAATGATCTCTAGCTACCAGAAGAAGTATAGGTCAATGTTAAAACCGATTAAGAGTAGAAAACGGTATAGTTTAAATGCAAAGCTGAAAAGTTTGAACTTGAATTTAAAAGACTTTTCGATATTTGCTCATGTAAATGTAGCTACTTCATTTCACGTTGTAATAAATCCTTAAGCCACTGTACAAATCCTTAAAGTTCTATACGTATACTTCTATATCCATGGCTACAAATTTTAGCTACTTAACAGTTTGGGTAATAAATAGAAGATTTTGTGCTTTTTGCGCAATCGTAGATTAAAGTGGGCCAGGTTCTTAAAATTATCGGTTTGCCTTACTAACCAAAAAATATTTACATGTACCTAGGTATGTTTACTTTAAATCGGGGTTGCTTCTTCCTGAAACTAATACTCGGACGCCAACTTGTTCTTAAATATGGAATAAACAAGTAAACCGTATACTGGTTTAACTAGATATGCAACACACATGGCATGCAATGCACGTTAAGTTTCCCGCATAGAGGTGAATTATTAACAACACGTTCTAAGCTTGTTGCAATGTACCTGCGATAAATTTAGAAAAGTTTTTCAGATTGATGGGAGTTCTTAAAAGATCAGAGATCTGATTGAAAAATACAAAAAAGAACAATAGATAAGACAGCAACAGGTAAGTTACATCAGCGTGAAAAAAGGAAATGCAAAATACGTCGAGATGCGTGTATTGTGTCAGAAATTCCAAATAATCGTGCAGAGGGAAACAGTCTTCTATTTAGAGTAACGAAGAAGATGAGAATAAACATGAAGATTACAGGTTGTCATACTGAGGGAAAGATTTGAAAAGAAAGAAAAACAACAGCAACCAAATGAGATTATCTCTACAGAATACAGCAAAAATGGCAAATCATTCTCGGACATCAAGAAAAACAGTAGCAAAGGTCACTACAACTGTATTAGAAAAATTCAACAACGTTTCAACAGAAAATCAAACAAGTGTTGTAGATAAAAATAAAATTCGTCGAGAAGTAGCAAAAAACAGAAAGTATTTGCAAGTAATGAATGACCGAGAACAAGTGGTTGAAAGTATATATTTTGATGTACGCAAAGACCGAACCCTAACTCCGTTAGGCGGAAGACGTGTGATAGTGCAAGAAGTGCATATTGCATTAATTCAAGAGCCAGTAAGTAATTATTTTAATCATGCAACGCTTACAGTACCCGTGAATACAGAAAACATTGCCAACACTATTATGTATCATTTGCAACACTATTATGTATCATTTGCAACAGAGGTCTGTTGACATAAAAAATCTAAAAGTTATTGGCTGTGATGGTACAAACGAGAATACAGGTTGGAAAGCAGGAGCAATTAGTAAGCCGGAATTGCAGCTAAAAAGACCCATCTAATGGCTAATTTGTCCAATGAATTACCATTAAGACCTTTAATGTCAGAGTTAGATGGTAAAACAACGGGAGCAAAGTCTTACTCAGGACCAAATGCATCAATTTTATCAGAGTGTGATAAGCGAAGCGTCATTAAATTTTTGACAATCGACGTAGTCTTACCAGAACTTAAGGATTCAGACCTAAGCATAGATCAGCAGTATCTTTATCAAATATGCTGTTAAAATAACCCCCAGTCTTACCACAGAGCTAAACATTTTTGGAACCTTGTGAAATCGTCGAGAAGCTTTCCTATTAATGTTAAAAACATCATAGACAAAGTTTTATGTAACATTGTATACTTTGCACGTGCAGAAAATTTGCTCCTCGCAATGCTTACAGATGACAAAAGTCATATTAGGGAACTTGCTATCAGAAGAATTTTAAAAGTAAGAATCCAGAAACTGGAGGAAATTCGGGTATTTAAAGTACCAACTATAAATTTTATTGCCGTTGATTATACTGACAATAATGTGGAGTGACTGCAAAATCACAGAACCTCCACTAACAATGGCTATACCAACTGAACCCTTAGTAGACACTGTAAACAATATATGCAACGTGCTGCTGAGATTTGACAGATTTCCAAGCCACACCCAAGCTGTTGAAAGGTGGGTGAAGATAACCACAGAAGCATGTGAAAAAGTTTGTGGTGAAGTTGCAAGGGATGGTTATATACGGGCTAAATTGGACACTCGAAAGAAACAAAGTTTGATTTTAAAGGACAGTACTTTAGTGTATAATTTAATTATTTTATGATTAAAAACCTTTCAATATATTTGATGCATCTCTAAATTTAATTTTTTCGAGTAAATTTGATATATGAATAACTAATATCATTTACGATAACATTCATGACGTACTAGTGGCCTTCGGGGCGCGGTTAGGAATTGGAATTTTTCAAACATTTTGGGTATGTGGATTCAAAATACTAAAAACTAACTCCTGATCACTATTATAGATCAAAAATAAAAAAAAAAATTTTTCGCCCCCGGGTCAAATACATTTTTAAATGAAAAAACAAAAATGCATTTTTTATGCACCATATTTCATAACTTTTTTGCACTATACGTTGAACATAAAAAGATTTTTCTTATTTTTGCGTTTTCGGCTCACCCTAGTTTTTAATGTTTTGTGTATAACATGAAACCAAAATTCAGTTAATTACAGTTCGTTATTATCTTTGCTTCGTGGCCAATGTGTAGTTAGGTATTTAGTGTCTTGTGTATATGGCCCGAAAATTTCTCACCACGACAGAGTAGATAGCTAATGAAAGTGACCTTCATGATGATATAGAAGATGAAATAATATCAGAAAACGAAGATATACTATTTCTCAAATGCTGAAGATGGTTCAACAGACGCCGGAGAAGAAAGCGACGATGATACAAACCAATGTGAAAATATGTCGGCAAAAGATGGCACATTGCGGAATAAACATAAACCTAAAAGCACCACAGGTTTAGCAAGGAACATCCTAACTAAAAATCAGGAACCAATTTTGGAGCTGTGGAGTACCCAGAATCCAGCGTTTCAGAGGCCTATTTGTTGTGCAACAATGTTCCATGACAGAATTTAAGTCTTTACTACGATTTCTAAGGTTTGATGATTTAGCAACACGCTCAGAAAGACGCGCTTCAGATAAGTTGGCTCCAATACGGGAAATAAATATTTTTGCATAGAACTGTAAGGCCTATACTCCAAATCATGATATTTGTATCGACGAACAACTTGTGACTTTTCGTGGAAGATGTCCATTCAGGGTCTACATTAAATCTAAGCCAGATATAAATATGACATAAAAATTGGGCTTTGTGTGATTCGATTAATACATATTGCTGGAATCTACGAGTCTACACAGGAATGACCACACCAGAAAAAGAGCGAGGCAACGGTAGATGGCATCACAAATGGAGTTAAATAATTTTTTTCTGTTATAGGTAAGCGTGTTGTTTTGGATTTAGAAAATTGATTACGCTCTGGATATAACGTAACTATTTCACCTTGCTGCTGCTTTCAAAGGAACTTCTGCAGCAATCAAAAACTCTTACAGGTACAGCTAGAAACAGTCGTAGAGAGGTATCCATACAATTTATTCCAAAAAAAAAAAACTGAACGGAACACCCAAGCGAAACTTTGTGTACAAAAAATATAGAAGCGTTCTGCTGTTAAGCACACATCATTCAGACCTAAATGTATCCGGTGAAGAAACAGCCTATAAACCCCAAATAATTTTGGTTCATAACAAACACACAGGTGCAATAGATACCTTAGATAAGATGGTCAAAGAATATTCATGCAGCTGCAATACAAAGCGATGGCCTCTAGTTGCGTTTTTCAATTTCATTGATATAGGTGAAATAAATGCATTTAGGCTATATGCTGATAAATACGACTACTCAGAAAAACGAAAATCATTTCGAAAAAGGCTCTTCCTTCAAGATTTGGGTCTTGAGTTTGTTACGCATTTGATGCAATCTCGGCCGCATCAACGTTTACATAAACACACTCAAACAGCGACAGATATGGTACTAACAAAATGTTCAGAAGATCCAGAAGATACAAAGCGACGTGAAAATCCCAAGAACGTGGCCGTTGTAAACCTTGCAGTCGATCTTCCGACAGGAAATTTTCGTCCAAATGCGACAAATGTAAGCATTTTGTTTGTAAAAAACATTCAAAGATAAAAAAAAACATATTTTGTAATACCTGTGGTAACCTAAACTAGTATATTTTTTTAAATTTTTTACTTCTTTCGATGAGTTCAGACAAACATTTCTACTTTTTTCTGGTTACTTGGAATAAAAAATTCGTTATGCTAATGTTTGTTACTTATTTTAAAACAATATAACATCAAAATAATTACAAATAAATGTTTCTACTTTCTAAAACAAACGGGGTCATTTTTGACCCCCCTTGGGCATCCATGTTTAAAAAAAGGTTAGTCATGCGAAGGTTAATAGACATCTAGATGCAAACTTAAAAAAAAATTTCAAAGCCGTCCGCTTCTATTAAACTATCGACAATACAGTTTAAGATTTGTCAACCCTATTTAATTAATTTTTAGAATTATTTGGCTTTGTATTAAGAAACTTTCTAAAGAAAAGTTATATTAAATCAACTTTTCTATAAAAAATGTGTCTACACAATTTGTTAATCCTTATTCAGATATTGAAAAAATTAAATTCTACCTTGTGAACTTCTTTGCCACTAAATTACGCCTTGTTTAAAAAATTGCATAGAATATGATTAATCGCGATATTTAAGGTCTATATAATGGTATTTTTATATCTTTGAAATATACAGTTCTTTCAAATGTTTGATAAAACAAAACACTACCCTTAATATACTCTCCCTCGTCCCAAATCTAATCAGCTGCAGGAGCTATCTAGTTTCTATTGCTTTTTTGTCTTGCCGCCGTCTTGTTTCCATGTTACGTTATCTCGTTTTCGTAGGCCTTAAGGTGCGTAATTGATTTTTTTGCCGCACCTTTTTTCTCTACAGATTTCATCTCTATTTTTAAAGCACCACATTTTGTTTCAGCACCCCAAGACCTCTTC
This sequence comes from Vesta saturnalis, assembly GCA_036346205.1. Lineage (NCBI taxonomy): Eukaryota > Metazoa > Arthropoda > Insecta > Coleoptera > Lampyridae > Vesta > Vesta saturnalis. The sequence goes on along the minus strand of JARFJB010000418.1, from coordinate 5,060,119 downwards.
GGATTTACAATCGATTTGTTTTCTTGCTTATTTTTGGCTTTCTGCTATTTTGTTCGACTTTTTGGCTAAATGTAACATTTTATATTGGTATTTTGAAGACTTAAAATATGCTTTTTCTTGATGGAATTCAACAACTTGAGACAGGTTTCATTCAGCATCTCTCTTTTTCCTTTTCTCTCTTACGCGGTCTCTTAATGAGTGCATTTGTTTTCTTTGTCGTTTTGGATAGAAGTGTAGCGATATTTTGTAGGTTAGCATATAGTTTGCAATGTCACCTTGTGATATATTTTAAAAGCTATTAGTACGATTTTGTGGTATAATTACAAATTAGTATACACCCTGTTACGTCACCTTGTGGTATAATGTAAAAGCTACGGAATTGAGGCACAACCCTGATTACATAAAGATTAACATTAATAACCTTTCACCTCAACAAACCCATAAAGCGCTATGTAAGCCTGGATGAGGGTTAATATCACATCTCACTTCTAAACCATAACAGCTAACCACCCTTTCTAAGAACTAACGTTTTGTCTGGCCCCAAATTTTATCAACTGGTTCTCCGCTACGGGCCCCATTTTCAGCAGTTTAGGCGTCCTTCGCCCAATACCATCTTGTTAGGAAGTAATTAGGCATCTCGCAACGTCCTCTCGTGGTATTATTATAAGTTCTTAACATCAACTTGTAGTACAATTTGAAGTTAGAATACAGTTTGTAGCAGTCACATCGGTATCATTGGATGTTAGCACACAGTTAGTAACGAGATCATACACTATAATTGGAGCTACAAGTGTCATTGTGTAGTATAATTATAAGTAAGCGTACATCCAGTAATGACATCTTGTGCTATAATTACATGTAACACAATAACCATCCCCTTAATGGACCAATCACTGTTTCTTTGCTATGGGTTAAAAGTAAATGTAGCTCAATTCAGTAGTACAGGTTGTCCCATTTTCATATGTTTTACGGGGTATCTCGCTTATTTTTAGGTTAGAACCTTGCGGTTTTCGCGACACCACGCTACTTTTTAATGAAACCAAAGATGTACTAATCAAATTTGCCATAGCCATCTTAGTTTTTGTACTACAGGGTGATTTTGGAAAAATTGCATTTTCAGTCATCCCCGTAACTCTGTTATTGTCAGACATAAAAAGTAAAAACTGATATTTGTAGATTTTTTACGTAGAATCCAGTGGCGTACCAGATTTTCTTTAGAGGTCACAGTTTTTGAGACATTGACATAACCTACTTTTTTTTATGGGACATCCTGTATATTTTTTAAAATCTTTTTCCCTTGCCAAGAGCTTTTCAAAAATATAGCATAGTATATATTTATTTTTATAAATAACGTGACAAAATGATTTTTTCTATAATTTACCTTGGTAATAGTGGATAGCCGTGGGTAACGATGGTAACGCAAAAACAAAATAATTAACGTTCTGCCATTATTTAGGTGTTTGATTTTTGAGGTTTCTGCTTCCGCAGATTATTCCTGGTTACATTTTCCCAAATTTAGTGCTGATATTTATTGTTATTTGTTGTTTTTGTTTATTGTTTCCGTTCTTGTTCTTGTTGTTGTTGTTGTTTAATTATTTTTAATATGGCTCGAAACAAAAATTTGAAAACTTTGAGAAATATGATATGAATACCTGTTTCATATTATCTAATGAAAACGCAAACCAGGCCTTAGGACTCTATCTGAACAGGTCAGTTAATCTTTACCTTAGAATTTGTATTTATTTTATATACCTATTTTGTCATATAGATATCCCGAAAGACAACCCGACAGAAGAATATTTCAAATTAAAATTTAATCTTTGCCAACATGGATGTTTTGACAAACCTCGAGTTTATAACAGAGAACGAGGAATCAGAGATCAACGTTTTAGCAGTTGTTCAAGCCACTCCTGAAACCTCGTGCAGGAAAATAGATGAAGAGACCGGTGTGTCTAAAACAACAGTGCAAAGGATTTAAAAACATAAATTCAAACCCTAGAAGTATAAACTTGTTCATCATCTGCACCCTGGTGATGCTGAACGTAGATTGGAGTTCTGCAATTGGTTTATAAATATGAAAACACAGGACAATAATTTTGAAAAAAAATAATTTGGTCAGACGAGGCACATTTCACAAGTTCGGGAGTTCTTAATACACACAACTCGCGGTTTGAGAGTCAAGGAAACACCCACGTGATTTTTCCTAGAGAGCGTCAAGGTAGGTTCGGATTTATGAAGAAAACCTAAACTCTAATGGGTACTTACAAATTCTACAAGAAAAACTATGAACATTTTAGAAGATATTCCGCTGGCTCAACTGAACGGTATATTCTTCCAGCAGGATGGGGCTCCAGCCCACAATGCTAGAATAATACAAAACTGGCTAAATGAACGTTTTCCCAGGAGATGGATTGGAACAAATGGACCTGTTCGATGGCCACAATGATCACCGGATCTCTCGGTTTTGGATTTTTTTTGTGGGGGTATTTAAAGAATAAAATTTATTAAAGGCAATATGCCAACATGCAACAATTAAAAATTGCAACGGAAAATGCTTTTGCGGAATTACGAAGACAACCATTTATTTTGGAAAATGCTATTAAAAGAATTTATAAACTTTGTGAAACTTGTAGCAGACATAATGGTCTGCAATTTGAACAATATTTGTGATTAATTAATTATTAGGTATTTATTAATTTCAATGTAAATTATAGAAAAAAATCATTTTGTCACGTTATTTATAAAAATAAATATAGACTATGCTATATTTTTGAAAAGCTCTTGGTAAGGGGAAAATACGAATATCAGTTTTACTTTTTAATATGTCTGATAATAACAGAGTTACAGGGGATGACTGAAATGCAATTTTTCCAATATCACCCTGTAGCACAAAAACTAAGATGGCTATGGTAAATTTGATTAGTGCATCTTTGGTTTCATTAAAAAGTAGCACGGTGTCGCGAAAACCGCAAGGTTCTAACCTAAAAAATAAGCGAGATACCCCGTAAAACATACGAAAATGGGACAACCTGTATATTACACTGCAACCAGCACCTAATTTTCAGCGCCAACTGTTGGTATAATTTAAGCTAGAAGCGTTATTTTGTGGTATAATTAGAAGTTAGCATACGGTTTGAAACGCCATCTTGTGGTATTATTTAGATCAAATTGCTGCATTATCCTTAAAGGTTAGGTAGAAATTCCAAATACGTTATACCGAAAATACCAGGTTATTTCCTTTCACTTATGATAACAACTTTTACTACGCATTACGCAACTTCCACCTTTAATGTCCCATCATCGTAACATTAAGATTACACTTTTCACTAGGATTGTACCTTTACTTATGACTTTTCTTAGCATTCTGTAAGTTCGTTACATTTACAATTACGCATATTAATTTTTAATCTAAAAAATAAGCTGCAAATTATAAAAGACCATTTATTGAAAGAAAATTCACTGTTTTATTTATTTGCTAACGTCAAAACATTTTTTCTAAAAATAAGTGGCGTGTAATATAACACCCATTTACTGCAAGAAAAATTCAAATTTATTTTTGTTTAGCTGCCAACGTCAAAACATTTATTTAAACTTATTCCTGCCACCAAAACTGACAGTGTACAAGATTTTCAAAAATACGCATTTAATTTTACCTCTACCTTATGCTTCCAAGTTGACTCATAAAAACTTGTAATCTCTGTAACTAAATACATTAAGCGCAACAGAAATTACATTCAATAAAATAACATTTAGATTAAACTTGTCCCAATTTTGGCACAATTTCTGCAAAGCTTTCAATATCCATACATTCCAAACTTTTTAAACCAGTGAATCGAAAAACCTTAAATATTAAAATGTTTCAAAACTTGCATCATTTTGAGTAAAACTTTACCACATGGTAACACTACCACAGATTAAAACTATACGCGAAAAATTATACTTTACATAATACAAACCTAGCGAAGGTCTCATCACCTCAATGCTTTCTTGTTATTTTTATATTATTCAAAGACCTCATCAACGCTTTCATTGATGTTCGATTAAGCTAGATTTGCGATCTATGGGCTTATTTTGTTAAAACTAACCATGCATGAAGTACGCAAGGGTTTTCTGTTCCTATTTGTAACTAAAATAATTTATTGTTGAATAATGCTACAATTCAATTATGAGATTTTCGAGGCTCACATTGCTTTACTTTACTCTCGTAACCGTCCTATCCTGATTGCTTGGAAACGAATAGATCCGTTAAATTTGTTCTTAAAATTAAAATCTTAAATATTAAAACGTTCACATTCTTTTAATCTTCGTTGCATACATAGTGTTTTTATTCAAGTAATAAAACCTGGTAGTTACAGACTAAGTTGCAGTATTGGAAATGAACAATTAAGTCAAATGTTTTACGACCACAGTTTCTGTTTTCGCGTTTCTGTTCAATTTAATTGTAGATAATTGGTTATACTGCATCATAAATAAAAGATTTACTTTAACATCAGCAATAACGAAATCTTGGTAAAACGCTCACATTTACTAAACAATTGGGTTAAATTTCTGGGTTGTGTGAGTTAGCACAATACATAAGATTACAAAGTCATATTTACATTAACTGAAATTTCAATTTTTAACCAAATAAGTATATACATGCAGTATGTATCGGTGTATATTTGGTTGCCTACTAAATATATACGTAATTTGAATGTCCTGTAGATATTTCTAGAACGACAACTACACTTTATTTTTTAGAGAGAATTGTTCGGTTACACAATAATCCTTAAAGTTAGAAATCTGTACCATATTGTTCTGGTTTGATCACATGAATTACATTATTCAGTTCATAGTAGCTTCAATATGCGTACAACCCTAATACCTATCAATTTCAGTATCAATTAAATAGTGAGACATTGATAGATAGTGCCTGATAGACATGTCATGTATTGGTGCACAATTGCATCTCCAATTGCATTGATTTACTTGATTTATATTTAGGAACGTATAGAGCAAGTGATATGGTAATAATTATTAATGCCAAACACGTATAGTCTCCTAGGTGGAGGAATAGATTACATGTATTTATACGTACCCCCTGCATGACCACTTTTAGAAGGGATACTTAACAATTGACAGTATCAGTTTCGTGAAAATTAGGGATAGTTTGACCATTCTATTCGTATATATTCGCAAGCAATTTACTGTAATGGAAAATCGTAGATATTTGGAGAAAATCGCAGGCTTAGGCCATAATACTAATTGGAGTAGTATCGTAAACCTAACCTATCTACAGCAGGCAGCCATTTAGCCCTACATCGGTAAAATCGGTAATCAACCCGCTGTCTATAACCTATACTTACTTTCATTTATTTTTACTACATTTGCAGTTCATTTATACTTTCCCCTTAATTTTTATGGTACACTTAAACTGAGTCCATTTCTGGTCAATAAATTCAACAAGTTTGGTTACAAAAAAAAAGGTTTAATTGGATTTATTTTAAACGACATTGAAACAATCAACGAGAATCTTGAAAATAAAAGATCGTAAGGGGTGGACATGAACATAACGTAAACCAGGCAATTCCGTTTTACGCCCGGAACAACTGATAATGAGCTGACCGGGGTTCGAATGCTAACCTTACTCTTCAATTGCTACGTTTAATGGCAACACTCACATTAGTGACCCTTACACATCAACGGCTACTCAATCGTTTTTGGTTGTCTTTTACTGTATTATATTTCTTTCAATGTAGTTCATACTATCGATATACAGAACGTACTGTACGTATAGGTTATTGATCAAAACAACATATTCACGTCATATACTCATGTAGGTAATTAGTTTAATACTTGGATATATATATATATATATATATATATATATATATATATATATATATATATATATATATATATATATATATTAAGATATCCATTTTCAGAGTATTTCGTGTATTAACAGTTAATTTATAAACACAATACACCGTTTCGAGGATGTACCATATCCATTTTGTAAAGAATGATATAAGTTTAAATATCTGATGTGGAATACCACACGACCTTCCAAACTACAAAATGGAAATTAAAACAAATGAAATAATTTTAATATCATATTTTTAGGATAATTATGCAACCTCTATTATAAAAAGTTCATTACGAAAATAGGCAACATTGTAAATGAAAAAATAATCATCTATGTCAAAGAGACGTTTAAAAGTTCATGACAGACAGAGATTAATAGACATCTAGATGCTAACTTAAAAGAAATGAAATAATTTTAATTTCAATTTCTTTAGGATAACTGTGCAACCTCTTTTTTATACGTTCATAACCAAAACAGGCAACACTGTAAAGACAAAAAAAATAATCTATATCAGAATGACGTTTAAAACTTCATGTCAGATAGAGATTAATAGACATAAATACATGTTAAGGTAAAAAAAATCCAAAGCCGCCCGCTTCTATAAAAATACAGCTTCCTCATTTTTAATCATATTTATTTAATTTTTACATCTATTTCGCTTCACATTAAAAAACTTTGAAAAGAAAATCTATATAAAATTAACTTGTCTTTAGAAAATACATATACACTTTTTCCTATAAAATTAATCGTTATTCAGATAATGAAAAATGAAAACATTTGACTGACACTTAAATTCCACCTTGGGAATTGTTTTGCCCCTAAATGACGCGTAATATCAAAAAATGTCATAGAACATGATTAATCGATATGTTAAAGGTCTATATATATATATATATATATATATATATATATATATATATATATATATATATATATATATATATTTTAGGTATTTTTAAAGCTTTTTTCTGTAATAAATGGACATGCACTAAAATGTTTTTTTACTCAAAACGGTACGTCGTACGATAAAAAGTCAAGAGTGCTTTTTCTTCACAATTGAACAAAGAATTAAAAATATTTTTATTTTTAGAGAAATCAGCGGCATCCTACTTTTTCTTGAAAAATAGCCTGTGCGCAATGCCAATGGTACGATTGAAACATCGTGTTGTATTGCAAAGTATGCTTCTCCCACAGCATTGACACGCGTAATATTTCATTATATCTCAAGCCGTTTTGGAAAAATCCAATTCTGACTGTTTTTTAAATTAAACTTCAACACGTTGTAGATCGGTAACGAAGCATTTTCGGACCTATGTTTATAGGAACTTTATTGTATAAAATGACCTGAAATCACCCCTTTAATATTGCCGCATCTTTTTAAACACCCTATATATATATATATATATATATATATATATATATATATATATATATATATATATATATATATATATATATATATATATATATATATATATATATATATATATATATATATATATATATATATATATATACAGGGTGAATCTTATCTAATCCAAAATTAAAGAAGTACTAGAACTTCATCATTATAAGCAAAAAGTTCATATGTACATGGGTCCGGAAATGCTTCGTTTCAGATACAGGTGTCAAAGTTGAAAAAAGAAATCGCGTTTTCTTCAATATCTTTCGACTGTTTCGAAATAATTTCATGAAATTTCGTATACGATGGTTTTTTGAAATGAAATATTCAAATTTGTGGTCCATTTAGTTGTGGTCTCTAGAGGCGCCAGCGGCAAACATTTCGACCCCTTTAAATTGTTGCAATTTTTTGTGCTACACTGTATACCATTTTGGACTAGAAAAATCGATTCTCCTATCTTTGTGCTAAAAAGGTATATTTTAGTGATGTCGCTAGGAGCAACCGTTTCTGAGAAAAACACATTTAAAACTCACAATGTTTATTTATTTAAAACTTGTAAGGAGCACTAAAATATCCAATATTAAAAAACAAGAAAAGAAATTAATATTAAAAGTAAACATGTTCTTTTGATAACAACTGTTCAAACAACTGTCCCAAAAAACCCCGTATACGAAATTTCATGAAATTATTTCGAAACAGTAAAAATATTGAAGAAATCGCGATTTCTTTTTCAACTTTGACACGCTGTATCTCGAAACGAAGCATTTCCGGACCCATGTACATATGAACTTTTTGCTTATAATGATGAGTTCTAGTGCTCCTTTAATTTTGGCGGATTAGATAAGATTCAACCTGTGTATATATATATATATATATATATATATATATATATATATATATATATATATATATATATATATATATATATATATATATATATATATATATATATATATATATATATATATATATATATATATATATATATATATATATATATATATAGTGAGTCAGTTTTTAGACAAACTTTAACACATGTTTCTAAAAGAAAAGTTCCTATAAACATATGTCGTAGAAGGCTTCGTTTCCGAGATACAGGGTGTTGAATATAATTTTTTCTCAAATTTTCATTATAACTCATAAACGAATGCTTAGATTTTTTTCGTGTTGGGGGGATAATGTCTATTAATTAAGGGGTATAAAACAAGCGATAAGAATGTTCACAAACTTGCACAGTGGCGGAGTGGAGGGGGTGCTCAACCCCTTTCATAAACAGAACTTCTACGCCAATGACTATTTTTAAAAAACTGTTATTTTCATTATCTACATACAGTTTAACAAAAATAATGTACCTTCTTCTGTTTCGAAATTCCTGTGCGTTTCCGAGTTATTTTGATATTTAGTGTTTGATGTGGTACTATGTTAAGTAATGTGCTTTATGTGAATAATTGAATATAAAGTTTTAATAAAAAGATATAATAAAACATTTAGAGCCATTTTAGTACCTAACGATCGTTTCTTTAAAATTTCAAATACATTTTCATTTATAAATAGGTAGGTTATCGGTTTTTTAGTATCCATTGTTATTATCCTCGTATAAAAGAAATGCATAATTATTATTGTTATGCGGTCAATACTTTCTGTATAATTATGTATGTATCAATTTCGCCATAAACATTTATGTAGTTTTTACGTGAGATTCTAATAAGTTATAGACCGTTACTCACTTGCTCTCATTAAAGAGCTGCCACTGTATCAAGCCATACTCAAATACAAGACTTTTGTAAATTGAAATCTGTTTAGTGCACTAAACTAACAAGGGTTTCATTCAAGGGCAAAAACAAATATTTCACCAAACCAAAAATTTTACCAGCGAAATAATTACAAAAACTGTTCAAAGTAACCACCTCGAGCTCGGATGCAAGAATCCAATCTTCTCCTCATTGACTGGCGAACTCTCTCAAAAACCTCAGGATCTGTTTTAATTGAGTTGCACCCAGCAATGATTCGATTTCTTAAGTCTTCTACGTTTTCTAATGGAGTAGCGTATACCAAGGACTTCAAATGACCCCACAGGAAAAATCAAGGAATTTAAGTCCGGGGATCGTGCAGGCCATAAGTGAGGTCCACCCGGCCAGTCCAACGATTTCCGTATGCTTATGTTAAGAAATCACGATCTACTTGACTAAAGTGGGCTGGTGCGCCATCGTGCATATACCACATTGCATCTCAAATTGCTAATGGTACGTCCTCCAGAAATCCAGGAGCGTGTTTTCCAAAAGTTGCGATACACCTCTTCTCCCGGGTAGAAATACCGGTCCAATTAGGCAGTCACCCACAATCCCAATCCAAACGTTCAAAGAAAACTGATGTTGAAAACGATCTTCAATAATTTCATTTGGATTTTCTTCACACTATACATGGTTATTATGAAAATTCCGTATTGCATTTCTTGAAAATCTCGCTTCATCGGTGAACAGAACCAACATCAGGAGTTGAGGATTTGAACCATTTTGTGCAAAAGCCACAGACAGAATGCAATGTGAGGAGGAAAATAAGCAGGAAGAAGTGCTTGAATGCGTTGTATATGGAATGGATACAACAAATTTTCCTTAAGAATGTGCCAAATAGTCCCATTACTTACATCCAAAGCATCAGCAATTTTTCGAGTAGAAGTACCTGATCTTCTTCAATCATGTCAGCACATCCTCTTCCAGCTCTACCGTTCTTGCTGTCCTTGGCCTTCCTGCTCCTCCATTTCGTCTTAATGTGCCTGATTCATAAAGACGCCGATGAACACATTCGAAAGTTTTTCTATCAGGAGCAATACGGCCCGGAAATCTTTCAGTATACAACCGCCTAGCTTCTAATGCATTCCCATCAGCAAGTCCATAAATGTAGTGCATGTCGGTCATCTCGGCGACTCATGATAAGGAACTTCAACAAATTCGACACACAAAATTATTAATCACGAGACTCATTCAATATGTCAGTGATATGTCAGTGAATAATACAGGAATGTTTAAAATATTTTGTACGCATGATAAATGGACATGCACTAAAATGTGTTTGTTACTCAAAAACGGTATGTCTCAAGATAAAAAGTCAAAGTGCTTTTTCTTCACAATTGAACAAAGAGGTAAAAATATTTTTATTTTAGAGAAATCAGCGGCATCTTACTTTTTCTTGAAAAATAGCCTGTGACGTGCCAATACGCGCGCCAATGGTACGACTGAAACATCGTGTTGTATTGCAAAGTATGCGTCTCCACAGCAATTGACACGCGTAATATTTCATTATGATATCTCAAGCCGTTTTGGAAAAATTTTGACTGTTTTCCTAAATTAAACTTCAACACGGTGTAGATCGGTAACGAAGAGTTTGCGGACCTATGTTTATAGGAACTTTATTGTATAAAATTACCTTTGAAGTAAGCAGCAGTTTTAGAAATATTTGATAAAAATCAAAACTGCCCTAAAATCTCCTCGCCCCCACCACTGCTGGAAATGAAAACAAGCTTAAATGCAAAATTTTAAGTACGTAGATATTTTCTTTCTAGAGTTATCGTGGATACTAACATACATCCACTCACACACACACACACACACACACACACACACACACACACACACACACACACACACACACACACACGCACCACACACGCATACATGCACGCACGCACACACGCACGCACCAGAACGCATGGACGCACGCACGCACTAACGCACTCCCCACGCACACATACACGTGCACGCACTCGCACACGCACATGCACAAGCACACGCACACCCACACGCACACGACCGACACGTACACGCACACGCACACGACACGTACACACACGCACACGCACACGCATACGCACACGCAAACGCGCACGTGCACACGCACACGCACGACACGCACACGCACACGCACGCACACGCACACGCACACGCACACGCACACGCCACCGACACCACACGCCACGCACACGCACACGCACACGCACACGCACACGCACACGCACACGCACACGCACACGCACACGCACCACGCACACGTATACGACACCACACGCACACGCACACGCACACGCGCACGCGCACACGCACACGCACACGCACACGCACACGTACACACACGCACACGCACACGCGCACGCACACGCACACGCACACGCACACGCACACGCACACGCACACTCACACGATGGCCGATCTTGTCGAAACTCGGCCAAAAGTTGTAAAATGAGCTAATCTGTGGATTTGGCGAAGAAAAGTCTATTTCCTACATATGTATATGTAGGTTGGATGGTACAAGTGTGAAACAAGAGAACTAGTTATAATAATATTGACTAACAGCTACGATGGAAATTTGTCTAAGATCTAAATAATAATCTTCAAATACTTCAAATTTGGACCAGTTTGAAGTAAATATTCTCTAATTTTGAGTGTTCGACTGGGTGGAGTAGGTCTTTTATAGGAATTTTGAGTATGATCTTGAATAGTCACAGGAATTGCAGGTGATTTAGGTGATAATGTTGATGGTGAAAGGATTTGAGTGGTCAAGGTTTTCCATACGATAGGTATTCTTACTGCTCTCTTGACTTTTTATCGTACGACGTACCGTTTTGAGTAAAAAAACATTTTAGTGACGTTTATTTGAATCATGTGGACGCCTTTTCACTTCGATAGCTTCTCTAATAATTCTTCCTCCTAAACTGTAATTTGGCGCTAGTAATCGAATTTTGTTGATATCTATACTATATCGGTTTCCAAATGGTGTGCTGTTAATTTACGATTAGTTTAGGCAATGTATTTGGACAACTATTAAATACTTCATACACTCCTTAACTTTCACCGGTAATTTTTCTTTAGGATTTCGTATTGATTCATGTAAAATTTTGTATGGTCTGAAGACTGTTCGAAGAGATTTAGGAAATTGTGTGGCAATTCTATCTGTAACAGATTTGATGTAAGGCAATATAAGGTGTTCCTAGTTTTTGTATTAGTCGTTACAGGTATGGGTTGTAAACCACAATTTTAATCTTTTTATGACATTAATAATTTTCAATTTTGTATAACCCTTCTGTATTAAAATTTCGGTAATTTTTTGAGTCCATGTTCATTAGAATCTTCATCATTTAAACAGAGTGACCTATAAGCTAATGATTTTATAACAGCTTGTAACTGGTTGGGATGATGGTGAGCATCAGCATGTAGATATCGTCTAGTATGGGTAGGTTTTCTATATAGATTATATTTAAATTCGCCGTTAGGAAATTCTGTAATTAAAGCGCCTAAAATGCTGAAGAACTATTTGTTTCAATTTCCATTGTAAATTTGATATTGGGACGAATTTTGTTAAGGTGATCCAAAAATTGATCTAAAGAGTGTAAATTGTGCAGCCAAATAACGAACGTATCATCTACCTAGCGACACCAACATTTTGGTTTTAATAGCGATGAATTTAGAGCTTCGTTTTCGAAATCTTCCATATAATTGTTGGAAAAAGCCGCGAAAGAGGCGATCCCATAGGTACGCCATCAATTTGTTTGTAGAATTGTCCATTATATATAAAATATGTAGATTTTAAGCAATGACCTGTTCGCTTGATTAAATCGTCGTTCATTAAATGTTTATTTTTAAAATTTAGATTGTGTCTACCACTGGAACTTTGGTGAATAGTGGTGTAAGATCCAAACTGTTTAAAAATCGAAAGAGTCCTCAACACATGATTTTGCTCTTTCTCAAATAGGTTGAAGGATTTTGGCTAAGAAGTTATCAAGACTGTAGGCCGGAGAATTATACGCACCAACAACGAGACGTAAAGGTCACTCAATTCGAGAACTTTTATGAGAAATAACAATAAAACGGTTAAAGTTAGGTATAGGGAATGTAATGGATGAATTTAAAACGAATTAAAAATGTATAAAAATGTTAGGGTTCTATTTAAAGAAACGGATTACGTATGTTTGAAAATTTTAAAATTCGGTGCCTCTATTTGGTACCCTGTCTTCGCTACCATTTTACACAGATTGAAAAGTTTTGCCAATTCATGATTAATCTGATAGTTCAAACCGCACCTCTCTAAGTTACACATTTCCTGATATATTCGATTTTTAAAGACTGCAACAGACGTCAACTTTTACAAAAAATCGAATTACTCGGAAATAGTTCATTTTAGACCTTACATGTGATACATAAAGTTGAGCTAAAATGAAACGAAGAATCAGAATATCAATAATATACAGGGTGGTCCATTTAAAATAAAAAAGTGTGGTTGCGCCTAGGCTGAACGAAACACCCTGATATATATATATATATATATATCGTTCGTTAGAATATTACAAAACTATAAGACTTACAAAAAATGTTTAATAGAAAAGCTATTCGTGTGCATACATGCAAGTTTTAAAATAAATTTATTTACACAGGGTGTACAGCCAAAACCGTACACCAACCTACGTTGTTATTTGGAATTGAGCACCCTGTACAAATATGCAGTACACTAACATAAGGTACACTCACGGAACATTGTAAACTGTTTAATATGGCGAAAAGTATAGACGACTGGGAGGTCTACAAAACATCTCACTCAACAGAGCACTGTGAAAGTCTAAAGGAGTATCCTGAAAGAGGCAATGTAAAGAGGTCGAAATCACTCTGGAAAGATCCAGACCCAGTAGTCGATGAGTAACATCCAGCCAGACAGCGGTTTATAGACGAAAACAAGAAAGCAGACTATGACCTAACTTTTTCGGGTACACTTTACTGGTTCGAAACTACTGTTAAACCAACTGCTTGACCAGCCAAAACCATGAGTTTTAGTGCCAAGATTTACAAGGCATCAAAATCGGAGTGACTATCAGCTAGAAAGGTGATTAACTTTGATATAATTAAACGAACAATCGACTCGTTCAAGCCATACAAATCACCGGGATCTGGCAAAATCTTCCCAACGATGCTGCAGGAGGGATTGGAACTTCTCGTTCTCTGCTGTATTTTAAGAGCCAATGTAACAATAAATTACCTGTCTTGGAGATAGAGAGTCGCTAGGGTAGTCTTTATTCCAAACACTGGCCTAGTCGACTATTCCCAGACAAGGGCATATCACCCCACTTGCCTTACGTAATTCGTACTTAACAAAATGTAAATGAGCGGTAGACAAGTTAGGGAGGAGTTATTGGTAACTTATCATACCAGTAAAAATTTGGCTATAAAGCAGGACTATCAGCAGAGACAGCACTACATCACTTCAACAGAAGAGTTGAGGATACTTTAAAGCAAAGAGATCCTTCTAAAGGAATTCTTGGACGCACAAGAAGCTTTTGATAATACGTCATTTAACTCATTAGTTCGGACCTGAGAAGTCGGGGTCTAGAGGGACCTGCTGCAGGCGGATACTCTGAATGCTAAGGAGCCGAATGGTGCACACGGCAGGTTGGGGAACCTTGGCAGCCCAGGGTTTTCCGCATGGTGGAGTTTTATTGTCCCTGCTGTGGACAATTGTCATGGAAGTGCTACTGAACTGAACAGAAGGGAATTACATCAATGGACCGTATGCAAACCGCCGTGAATGTAGCATTTAAGTGGTCTCGAAACGAAAGATTGAAATCTTAAAAAACCACACTAATACTGTGCAGGAGAACAATAGAGAACCCCGGCCCTCTTGGTCTTGGTGGGATACTTATCAACTTGTCGATGGAAGTAAAATACTTCAACGTCGTTATCGACTCTAAGCTTACTTCGAACCAACACATTGATGAATCATCATAAAAGCGGAAATGAAACCTACTATGATAAGACCTAATAAAACATGGGGACTGACACCAAGTATGGTATGCTATACACCAGATTAGTCAGACCAGTAACCTACGCGGCACAGGTATAGTACCCAAAATCCAGACAGGAAATAACAAAACTAAAACTATGCAAGGGACACATATGAATTTGAATTTTTACAAAAACTAAATTTACATGTGCAATTTTTGGACACCTGTCAAATTTGGAAATAGTGTCAGTCTAGTAACCATTAAAAGTTAAGGTAGAAGCTTATAAGCCGTTTTCTACAAATGTCAACTGTCTCGGAGTTGTGGGCCTCAAACTCCCAAAATGAGGATTTTTCTAAAACGGCTGATTATCAACATAGGGCAACTACACGAAAAATGCTCAGAATATTTAGATATTTTGCCAAAGAGCTGCAACCTAATGCTGAAGTATGAATCATACGTAAAAATTCGAGCTACTACATTAACCAAATTAAAAATGAAAAATTCAACCAATGTGTCGCTATTCACCAAGGAAACAAGTGACATAATTAAAAAAAAAGTACCATCCGCAAGAAAACAGTATCATCCTAACGGAACACTGCTTAAAAAACACCTGATCTATAGAAGCCAGAAGTATATGCAAATCGAAGGAACACCGGTGGGTTCACCACTATCACCAGTTCAATCCTGCAGACGGCAAGTAACAGACCCAAGCTATGGTTATGATATGCGACCGACACTTTTATAATTTGGGTACACGGACGGGAAAAACTGGATCGATTTCTACAAGATCTAAATGGAGTTCACTAGAAGTAAAATTGACAACGGAAATAGAAGGAAATGGAACACTGCTGTTTCTAGATGTACTAATGTACAAGGGTAAACAACTAGGACACGTAGTTTGTGGAAAAGCTAGACACATCAACAGGCACTTGAGTATGCAATCCCATTATCACCCAGCACAATTCCAAGTCGTGGTCAAATCACTAATCGGGAGATCCAGAGTAACTGGCAGACTAACAAAACATGTAGTAGGAAATCGTAACGCTAAAACCGGCTTTAGTACAAAACGAATTTACCGAAAAACATATCCAAATCGAAGAAGAAAACGAGTAGCAACAAACAAAGTATTTTACCGTATATAAAGACAACAACAGAGCTGATTAGCAGAATTCTGAAAAAGACATCAAAATGATATTTAATACGCATGAAAAGATCGAAACAATATTTCCGAACCTAGAATAGCAAAGGATATACGAGATTCCATGTGGAGACTGTGACCGAAGGTACATAAATCAAACAGACGAATCAGTACTAATCTGGAAGAACATCGATTAGCATAAGGGAAAACTGCATAACCTCACCTTTAGCACAGCATGTTCAATCAACATCACACAATATCAACTTCGAGACCAGAAGGAAAGCATCAATAACACTTATAACCAAGAGAGTAGTAAGAGAAGCTGCTGAAATCGAAAAACCGCCAAACAGCCTTAATACCCGAGACTATGCGCAGAGACTGTCTAATGGATGGAAATTTTATTAAATGAACCGTCAATCAAAACACACAATATACCTCTTATGAAATTCACAGAAAAGCCAGCGAAACGGAGAAAAGAATGTAAGACAACAAACGAAGAGGAAGTCGAAGTTATCGAAGGTATAATTAACCAGCAGACATTTCGAATAAGTCAAGAAGAAGAAGAAGATGTAAATGAGAGTTTGCGGAAATGTCGCCGAATCAACGAAGGTTTATAGAAGTTTTTGCAATACCTTATTTCCTATGGGAGCACAAAGTTTTATTTTAGCGACGCCATACAGAGCACAATTGGCGCCTAATTATTGGATAACCAAAAATTTGTTTCGGCAAAAGTTCACGGCTATGAGGTTAACCTCGGCGCACAATAACCTGTTTTCTATGGGGGCACAGAATTTTATTTTCACCGCCCAAAACAACGCACAATGGGTTACTTATTGTCGCTCAAGGAAGGACTAATTTATTCCTAAGGCTTTAACCTTGCCGGTGTAATTTTTGCAAATAATTCTTTCCTATGGGGGCGCAAAGTTTTATTTTAGCGACGCAACACGATGCACAATTGGCATCAATTATTGCATTTAACTAAAAATTAGTTTCGGCAGAAATTCACGGCTGAGAAGTTAACGTCGGCACATAATAACTTGTTTTCTACGGGAGCTCAAAATTTAACTTCCACGGCCTAAAACAGTGCGTAATTAGTGAATAATTGTCGCTCATAGAAGGATTTATTTATTCCTAGGGCTTTTACCTTGCCGCTGTAATTTTTGCAAATACGTCGTTCCTATAGGGGCCCAAAGTTTTATTTTAGCGACCCAATACGGCTAACAATTGGCACCTAATTATTAGATAAGCAAAAATTAGTTTCGGCAGAACTTCACGGCTGAGAAGTTAAGCGGCGCATAATGACTTGTTTTATGCGGGGGCGCAAAATTTTATTTTAGGGGCGTATAGTTGGGGCATAAGAAAAAATTCATCTATCGAAGGTTCTGTGAAGGAAGTGTCAGTGTAATTTTACATAACTTCTTTCCTACAAGCGCACAACACATTATTTTAACGGCGCAAAATTGGCACCTAGCTATACGCAAGTTTAAATACTGTTATTCAAAAATTACCCGGATATCTTCACACATTTTAAGAAGCACTGCACAAGGGGGTGTCGTTTTCTTGAAAACGGCCCGTCGTGCTGGTTCAAGCCACAAACCACTAGAGGGACTGACAAATCATCACCAATCCGCACAAGTTACGTCGTTAGTGATTTGAATAATGGTAGATAGCTAGCGTTACACAAAGTAGTGTCCTTTTCTTGAAAACAGCCGGTCATACTTGTAAAGTATTAACGAAGCACAAACGATCAACACAAGTCACGCTGCTTAGTGTTTCACATAAGAGTAAAATGCGGACACTGCAACGAGGGCTGTCATCTTCGTGAATACGGCTGTTAGTGCTAATTCAAGCTACAAAGCATTAAGAATTATTAACAAAGCATTAACGAGCTACGCAGGTTACGTCCTGAGTACTTCTAATAGGGGTAGGAAGTTGTCAATGCACCAATATTGGTAATTCTTTTGAGAACGTCTTGTGATGCTGGTCACTAAATAGATATATTCTATAAAACTAAGAAATTGTGTTGAAAAATTGTAAAAGGATTAATCCATTTATTATTTACAAATTTTGGCCAAACAAGGGATGAGTGAGTATTACAATAATTTAAATTAAATAATCCATAAACAAAAACTAATTCAACTGAAAGATTAAGAAATTGTGTGTAAACTACCTTTTATCTCCCAAATTTGTGATTTAAACCTCGCAGTTAATCTTGCTCGTTAAGAAAAGCAGCCGAAACTTCATTAACAATAATTCTTTACTCAAGAATAATGTTTAATTAGATAAATATTAAATTTGAACGTAGTTAAATACGCTGTTCATGCTCTTAATTAAAACAGATTGGTATAAATAAGAAGTAACTTCTTGAAACACGTCCAAATGATGGGTAATATTGCAAATCTAAATTAACAAATATCAGACCGGTGCTACGCGACATTTGCTAAGCGACATAAATATAGACACTAATATAAATTGAAATTTTAAATTCCATGTCTATATCGATACTATAATTAAAGTTGAGTTCGGAACGCGCAACTGATTCTAATTGAAGGATTTCTAAAAATAATTGTTGTCTAACTAATTAATTCACGTCCGTAATTTACCTTTGCAAACAAAAAAATAACCTTTTTATAGTTTTATTATGATTAAACATCGAAATTTTCCGGGAATTTTCAGGAATGGGTGGAAATTTTGGTTTTGAATTAAGAAAAAGAAGGAATTGGATGAAATATGAAAATACTGAATGTTTTCTAAAATTTTCCATTGACTCGTTTAATATTTGAACAATACAACAAATTCTTCTAAAGTCGGAGGTCTGAATTCGAATCCGGGTGAGACCACAACTTCAGAGGTATTTCCTACCGGAAACCAACTAAATGCTCTCGAATTCGGAAACGTCGGCCGCCGGAATAAATACACATATATTCTTAACGTGACTCGACCTAAATCTCTTTTAGGGTACAAAACCATCCAATCCTTTCCATTCTCCTCTCTTTCTCATTATTAAATGGTTGCATATACAATAAATTAGATTTTAAGTAAGATTTTTTAGAATAAAATTTTGGTGTATTTAGAGTGAAGCCACCGAAGAGAGGCTGATTGCGAATAATCCCCAAAGAGCAGCGAAATTATAAGATTAAAAGAGGCGAACGTTGACTTCAGGAGAGAGGAGACCCTTTGACTTTGAGATTAACTGTTATTTATAGGGTCATCAACGATCCATTGCTCTATAGGCAATCAGTGATCATTCAAGGATGGTAATTTGGAATTAGTTGTAGCTTTCATTATAAGTTAATAAGGCCATTTTTGATTGATGTAAATATATCATTTTCCTAAGCTTTACAGGGCATTCACTTTCACTCTTGTTACAATTAACAAATCCTGGTTTATCTTAACGTACTGAAAAAATAATTTTTGCTTCCACAGTCTTATATTAGCGCACTACTCAACAAATTTCATCCTTTTTTTATATACTTAAGGTGTTCACTCTAAGATTCAGAACAACGACAAAGGTGTTACCACCGTTTAGAAATGAGCAATAATAATAGTAATTCATTGCCATAACAAATTCATACTAAGACAGTGAACATCGGCATAATCAGTGACGAAGAGCAACCGAAGTGGTTAAGTGGTGAAGTAATCGTGTAAATTACACATAATGTAATCAATTCATCACGTTAGAGACAACATTATTTTGAAGCTGTTATGGAAAGTTTCTTAAACTTTAGCACACAGACGATAAAAGAAGTAACGTCAGCAAATTAATAAGTAGATTCCAGTTGCAAATTGTGGTTAGATCGTTAGTATATTAACAAAAAAGGCAATGGTCCCATTATCGATCCTTGTGGTACACTTTGACAGAGTATAACCGGATTAGAATAGATTGTTTATTTTATTATAAGTTATATCTCGATAGCTCAGTGGTTAGTGTGGTACTCTAGCAAAGTACATGTCGTAGGTTCAAATCCTACTCGAGGCAAACTTTTTATTTATGTATTTAAGAAAATTAATAATAAATTTTTTTATTGTTTATTTGATCACTCAGTTTGGATTAAGTGTTTCGGATGATTAACCCCAACATATAATACAATTTAAATTTATACACATAGCAGAAAGTCGATAAGAGCAACATCTTTTATATTTCCCCAAAAGGCGTTATGTTTAATGGAAATAAGACTGAAAACGAAAATACAGCAATTGAGAAACACGAAAATTAGCGCACTACCCAACAGACTTTACCTTTTAACCTATATAACATATTTAAGTATAGAAGGTTATGTAATCGACTTTTTTTTTCACTATCGCTAAATCGAGTTTAGCTCATTTAGGTTTGTCCAAGTTTCGCAAAGATTGGCTATGATGTCTCTCTCTCTCCCCCCTCTCTCGCTCTCACCCCCCTTCTATCTCTCGTGTCCGTGTACGTGTGCATGTGCATGTATGTGTGCGCGCGCGTGTTCGTGTGTGTGTATGTGTGTGGGTACGTACATGCGTCAGTGCATGCGTGCGTGCGTCGGTTAGTGCGTGCGTGCGTGTGTATGTGAGTGAGAAAGTGTGTGTGTGGGTAGGGGGCGTGCGTGCGAGCGTGTGTGTGTAAGTGGGTACGTACATGTGAGCGTGTTACTGAGTTTGTGTAAGAGTGTGTGTGTGTCAGGGTGGGTGCGTGCATGTGCGACTGTATGTGTGGGTGAGCGAGTGCGTGCGTGTGTGTGTGTGTATGCGTGTTGTATGTGTGTGGCGTCTGGCGTGTCGCGTGGTGTGTGTGTGTGTGGTGTGTGGTGTGTGTGTGTGGTGTTGTGTGTCTGGTGTGGTGTGTGTGTGTGTGTGTGTGTGTGTGTGTGTGTGTGTGTGGTGTGTGGTGTGTGTGGTGTGTCTGGTGTGTGTGGTGTGTAGTGTGTGCGTGTATGCGTGTGTGCATGCGCGCGTGTGAGTGTGTGCATGCGCGTGTGTGCGTGCGCGCGTGTATGTGGTGCGTGCGTGTGTGTGATCGTGTGTGCGTGTGTTGGTGGGTGCGTGGTTGCTTTGTTGTGTGCGTTCGTTCGTGCATGCGTGGTTGTGAGTGTGGATGTATATTAGTATTCACGATAACTAGTACGTACGTACCTGAAATTTTGTATTTAAGTCTCATTTCATTTCTTCTGGAACTGATTATATTTTAGGAGAAATCCATCGGTGGAGAGGTAGGGTTTATTAGGAGCAGTTGTTGGTTCTTATCAAATATATTTCAAAGATTTAAAAATACCTACATATAGACCTTAAACATCAATTATGTTCCATGCAATTTTTTGATCTGATGTTTAATTTAGTGGCCAAAAACTTCGTGAGGTAAAATTTAAGTGTGAGTTCAACATCTGAATAAAGATTCATTTTAGAAGAAAAAGTGTAGACATATTTTTAAAAAAAATTTAAGTTGTGGGGCCTCTCTTTGATTTACATATTTATTTACACTCCGTGACATTGATTTACTGAGGTGGTTTATTTCGCCTTAAGGTACTGCCTCCCATGCAAGTTGCATCTTATGTCTGAATATTTCCAAAATCAAAGGAGACGCCGGAAGTTTCGCAGCCTTCTACCCATTATGTTCCATATATGTTCAATGTGAGAAAAATCAGATCTTGGTGCCAGAGCAAAAGATGAATCTGGGCCTGTTCAAAGAAGCTCAAGACGCGTATTATTTTGCTGGAATAATTGATCTTTTACCTATTGTAGGTATGTCAAAGATGTGTTCCAACCACCTCCGCAATATAGTGCTGTGATATCGTATTGGCTCAACACCAAGGGAGACCTGCTGCCATAAGTAATCGTACCCGAAACCATAACACGTCTCTACTGCGAATCGAAGATTTCGTCGTTCACTCCTTCTTATTTTGATATCATACGACCGTCGTGCAAGTCTAAACAAAATCTAGATTCATCACTAAACACAACACTACGACATTCAAGATTCTAATGGAATCTTTCATTCCACTATTGTAACCGTTGCTGACAATGTTCCGCAGTCAAAGGAAGGACAAGTTACAGACGATATATATGTTAACCCAAAACTCCAGATTCGGCGATAAATTGTGCTAAGGGTTACATGGCGACCTTCTTCACCACACCATTAGTCACTAATTGTCCGAGTAGAGGAAAGCTAGTCTCTAAATTCCAGTTGCCTTAAGCGACAGTATTGACGCTGAGTAGTTCTTCTTGAAGCTCTGGTTCCTCTTCTACGACGTTTCTGGCGATCTCTAACAATACACGATACACTCGCATTACAGCAAATCGATCTCGATTTACACTGTTAGTAATTTCCCTAAATGAAAAACTAGCTTCGCACAAATCAATAATTCAACCTTTCTCGAATTCACTTAATTGAAGGTAAAATCCGCGTTTTCGTGCTCTAGGCATGATCAAATAAACAAAACACATTAACAAAAGAACAACAACCAGAATAATATTAATTAACAATAAGAAAACAACAAGTCATACTGAAAATACAGCCCGAAAGAATTAAAGAACTGACAGATGTGACCTTATCACATTATCACTTGATCTCAAAAATTAATCAATTATTACTTCACGGCAGACCAAGTTTCAAAACAAAATTCCTGCACCTTGGTGTTGCAATTTGTATGACACTGAGTATACCTAAGGTTTTCATTTCAAGAAACTGGTGTGGTTAAGTGGTAAACTATTCGAGTAAATTATACACGCGTGCGTGCGGTGACCGGCAAGAGGTTATGGAAGAATATTTTATTATTAAGATATCAAAAAAAATGTTACTCGGGATCGATTCAGCATAACCCAATAACAAAAAAAAATTACTTTAACATATGTCACTTAATCATTGTCATGGCGACAAATTTAAACAATTCGCCTTAAACATGCAAAAAATGGAGTTAGAGGACAAACTATGGAAAAGAGTTAAAGAAAAAGATTGTTCAGAATCCGATTTTACGTCTGTGTCAATTTTCAAAAAGATTCAGGGACGTTTGAAAAATATTAATTTTTGGTCTCTTTTCTCGAAATTAAAAAAAAATAACTTTCGGATTCGCTTGAATAACAAATAAAAATTTTACACAACAAATACCAGTGTATTTTTTTTAATTCCCAGGAAGACCAAAAAATTGACATTTTTCAAACGTCCCTGAATCAATTTGAAAATTGACACAGACGTAAAATCGAATTCAACCTTTCTGTTTGAAACTTTTTGATATTTTGTCATCTAACCCTGTTTTTACATATTCAAGGAATTGCTTAAATTTGCCGCCATGACAGTGGTCAAGTGACCAAGTAAATTTTGTTTTGAAATCTTAGTAATGAGATATTTTTCCATTTGTTCCAGACCCTTTGCCGGTCACTGTATAAACATAATGTAATCAGATGTGGCAAGGTCCCCACCACTTTCACGTACAGCACTAAAGGGGTAGCTGTTAAGACCCTCTATACACGTTTTTGTAATCTGCATTATGTAATACACGTTTTATTCGCACATTGTGTTGCATAGGATAGCTAAAATAAGCCTGTTGCCGGTTAAACTCGCAGAAGAATGCGGTAGGTTCTAATGAATTGTGAAATAAAAATACTGCTTCAAAATTTACACTTAATCTAAAATAAAACTCCAATTGATGAAATATGTCACAAGACACTATGAACGGAATTTTTTGATAAAATGTCTTAGACGAGATGTTATCGACTCTACTGAATGTTTGCGCCAGTAAAAGTTTTGTGAGATTCGCTTACTATTAATACTAACCAAAACTAGAAGTGATAACCGAATAACGTCAAACCAATTTCGAAAACGAGCGTAAAAAATGCAAACTCTATAAGCTTTGCTGTTTAGTAGCAATCACAGATGCTAACATATGAGACCCTTGAAATGGAATAAGCTTCGTTCTAATTTCCTTAATATATTTACTTATCGTAATTATGACACGCTTTGTAATTGTTTCAAAAGAATTAACTAATTTATTAATCTTTTGGATTTTTCTCCAAATTGAATTAATTAATCAATACTATTTACTATGGCCTTTCTGTTATATGCAATAGTTTTTTATACTTGAAAATATAATTTAAATCTGTTACTTAAAAATGTTATATTCTTATAAATGCGTGCTAATAAAATATTAAATTACATTAAATATTCACGCTTAAAATCAGTGATCCGCAAAGTAACTCTTAGTGCAACTGTAAAATTTAGCAGACAGCTCATCCTAAATTATGTATCTCGTACTATCCCGCATCCAAACATATACAAAAATTAATTTAAATTGTAACTCCTGATCAATGAATACTTTAACCAAATTAAACAAAAAAAAATACCAACTATAAATTTTGAAAAATACCATTCAAGGTGATCACCTGAAAAGAAATTGCTTTGCTATAGGTAGTCATTTCAATAAATAAATTAATCCTAATAAATTTCACACATGCATTTATAAATAATGCTCCGTGATATTCGCATATTCTACAAGGGTGATTATTAAACCTATAAACCTAACCTCCTAGTTACCTTTATTCAGCAATGTACATAAATGATTGTGAATAAATACGAAACTCTGTTATAAAAATATTTCAAAACTTTATAATAGTATCAAAAACCCGTTTCTATATGCACCAGTAACAAAAACAGTTGCTAAAGATTAAATGTTTTAAGCTACTCGTTCTACTCTTACTTTGCTGTGGCGTTCTCTTTTATCAAAACTGTCATAGACAACATGTTTTTTAATTGTAATGCTTAACTTAAATTCTAAAGAAATATTTTTCATCAATTGGATTTCAAGATGTCTAATAATGGACCTTATTTATGTTGGATTGTACAGAATTTAGCACACTCGTGATTGTCAAAAATTGTCTGAAAATTTTCACCATTTAATTTTTTACCATGTAAATTTGGATGTATTATCCAATTATGATTATTATCATTTCCGCTCTATTCAATTCTTTTGAATATAGTATCCTAAGAGATTTACCTTTTCGTTTAAAAATTATTAAATCCTGTCTACTCAAGAGTGTCCTAAATTGCCTGATATCCTGATTTATTAGTGCCTATATTTTTTCCATTCAATTAATAACATTTACCCAATCAATTTAAATGTGGTCAAGGTCATTCTTTACACGATCCTGTCGGAGTTTGTACCACACGAGGTGAGTGTGGAAGAAATACTGTGGGACGTCATTATTATCGACTGCGGTCATCGCCCCGGAGAAATAATGACCTCTTGAGATACTCCGAAGACATACCCCTTTACCTCAAATTAATAGTGATCCAAAAGTTATTTCGGAGTTTGTACCACAAGGGGAGTGTGAATGAAACATCGAGATACGTTAATCTTTTCGACGGTGGTCACGACCCCGAAGAAAAAATATCCTCCCGACGAACACTCTAATACAGTGTTACACGTCCATACCGCACTAGGCGTCGTGCAAACTTACCGAAGTAAGCGGGCTGCCAAGCCAGCTACAATGGAAATGGGCGGGGTCAATATAAGGAGTAAAATGATTAAAAAGTAGTTTGAAACACCTTACAATCAATCTACAACTCACAACTGTCAAATAATTCAAAATAGTTAAAATCAAATTTTGCAATCGATCTAACTCAAAGCAATTTCAAATCGATCATTAAACTCAAAAATCTTCAAAAGTCACTTCAAGTGCCAATAGATGTAACCCCTTAGGTAAATTTGCACAGGTTAATGCTAAAACTTTTACCTCAGTTGACGCAAATAAATAACAAAGGTAAATTAAATAATCGCTATATAGTGTCCAATTTGCAATTGTACATATGCACAAACAAGTGGCTTCAAAAAAACACCACAAAAATCAATTTTTATAGATTAAAAAGTCCCCCAAAATAGATAAAGTTCTATTAGCCTTTTAATTATAACAAGAAATTATTAACTCAGCAAGCAAGAATGAACCTAAAAGATAATCGTACTTGTATTTGTTAAACACCAAAAACTATTTCTTGCAATTTACGTTAGCCGTAATCGCTAACTCATGTACACTCGTGAGCGTAGTTGTCTGTCTTGTGATTACTGATCATCATTCACTTATCTGGTTGTATAAATTACAAAATCCTTCTCCTTTCAGTAATCCTTTTTAAATTTGCACCCACACTGGCAGAAAACACAGAAGACAGCCGTAATCGCTAACTCATTAGGCGGTACACTCGTGAGCGTAGTTCTGTCCTTCACTAGCGCTCAATGTATATATGCATCTAGGCCGTCCGATTTATTATTTCCCCATCAACGTAAACGTTTATCACAGTAACTGTTTCCACATAAATATAAAAAATTCTTAGTTGCCTTTATACAATCGGCTTTATATTACTAACGATTGTACACATGTACCTCATTCAATTTCAATGATGACCACCAATGTAAACTGAATTCACAAACTTTTAATTCGGTTACTTAAAGGGTTACATCAGGCTTTCTTTATTTATAAGATCACGCGATTACTGAACACATAACTAAATATTTTGCCGTTTTATTGTTAAATCTGCTTTAGCACCTTTTAAATTGCTTGAAAGGAAATCTCTATTATCTCCTTTCAATTCACACTTAAACTCTTATTTATGGATGTCTATACATATTTTATCCCCTTATGGGTTATTGAAGTCACTTACATACATACTGATGAACTAAAATTTTCATAAACAAAATCCAACACTGACGCGGATGACTGCCCTTACTTAAGCTCTAACCGAACGATTCTCTCACTGTAACTCCCTAGTTGAATTATCCCTTAAATACGTTCTGCCCGCCGTATTACCAAAATGCGCAGCATGTTCGTGCCAACACTAAAATTCACCTGTCACAAACGAGATCTCACGCGTTTGTTTGCCGTGTCGAAATGCTGAAAGCGGTATAAGACGCACAAGATAAGAAACAAACGTAGCCATCTTGAATTTACTTTGTAAATTCACTCACAACTCTTCGAAAAAACCAGTAATTGTAATTATATTCACTCTGTACACTATCCAGACCATAACTTGACGTTGTATGAAAACCTCTCACATTCTAACAACTTCGTTCTTGAACATGCATTCAATTTTTCATTACTACACAACATTACAAAATTTCTACAAACAAAAATATGCATACGTATTCCTTACTGCACATTAGTACAATATCAATATATCATAACCTCACTCACTCATACATCTACCAAAAATTTCTTTAATCCGAATTCTTTTGTACATAGCAGTAGAAGACCAATGGCTGGTAGTCTTTACCAGTGCCGTCTCTGTAACAATTTTCCCAAAACATTATTTTTGAACCAAACTAAATGCTTTCAACATGAAAATCTGTCTACTACATTCAAATATTCTTTCATATATCTAATGCTTCATTAAAAATTTCAGTGACGTATCATTTACACAAATTTACATTCTAGATACACAAAAAAGTTTTTTCGTTCAAACCTACTTCATTTACATTCAAAATACGTTATCAAAATACTGAATATACACAATGCGTCGAAATAATCTTACAACAGTCCCCTTTTCCCTAATTATGATACAACAGACTGTCGTTCTTAATTCTATCCTTTCGGAGTTCTTACCACGAGGGGAGTGTCAGTAATTACTCCGTGACACTATTATCATTGACGGTATCAAGGCCTCGAAATAGTAATCATTTTTTTTACGAATAAAATCAACAATGCTAACCGTTATCCAGTCTTGCTATATACCTCCACCACCAACTACAGTAAACCCAACAACTCCAGTCACATAAACCACTTTCCCGAAGAATCATCCAGAAACATTTCTCCCACCTACAATTCACAACCCTCAGTATAAAGCGAAATCTACTCATTTTAATTACAATCGCTTCGAAACATCATATTCACATATTTACACATTTCATTCATTACAATTTTGTTATTTACAAGCCACCATTCATTTATCATAAGCTCCAGTTGACGCACCATATATTTTCCTTCATCATCCGGTATTTATATCAGATTAATTTCCATATTTTTGCTCAAAAATTCGCTTAATATTAAAACGAATTGCACCAGTTCATGTAATTTACCAAATAAATACACAAGGTCACGTTCAATTTTCATTGAATACATTTTAGTGCAAAGCGTTATCTTGTGAATTGCATTTTAGTAATCATTCATTACGTTTAATTCATCTCAAATAACCAAACTTTTCTATAACTTTTTGAGTTACGTTTGACAATTTAATTACA
This sequence comes from Vesta saturnalis, assembly GCA_036346205.1. NCBI lineage: Eukaryota > Metazoa > Arthropoda > Insecta > Coleoptera > Lampyridae > Vesta > Vesta saturnalis. The sequence continues at coordinate 5,031,790 of JARFJB010000418.1, read as the reverse complement.
AGATAACGTATCATAGAATTACTCACCTGCATAGCAACATTCCCAAATTCCGAAATTATAGTTTGACCGACCCATCAACTCCACACCCAAAAATTAATCGCACTTTGGAATTTACACTTCCGAAATAAATTCTTTTCTTTGCTGTCATAAAACGCGTGTACGATATTAATATTTGCAGTTAGTGCCGTCCGGTAGTTTCCGAAGCACGCCCGCCAAAGCCGAAGTCGGACCAAGGACGAGCGCAGGCGCGGGTGCTGCTTATTCCAATACCGGAATAAATTAAATTAAGGTCTTTATTAACGGAATTGTGCAGTTTATTTCACACCAATCATTTAGTAAATTAGAATTATATTTTGTTATTAGTTCTACATCCCGAAATTGATTATAACTAGTAGTATATTAAAATACAAGTATCATTATGTTACTATTACCGGACGAATGCAAGTTTGTAACACGAGACGCGTAGCGTCAGGTATTCCAAAGCACGAGCACGGCAATACACATTATGAAACGTGTGTTTTATACAATTCCTTCTAATTTTGATTGTTACAAAGCAATTTTAAAAACTGCAATTTGCTAATTTGAATTATTGTCACATTGAATTTTTATATGCTGGCTACACTGACAGTAAACTGACATTTGGAAATTGACAATTTTTCGCACGATCTATAGATGTTATGGCTAACAGCGGTCTGGGAAACCTCCAAATCCAGGGTAGCCAATGCCATAAATCGAAATGCGCCAAAAACAAAACGATAATGTAAACTTTATGATACAGAATTAGAAAAAAAATTGTTTAAACTGATCCGTTTAAATTCTCCTGATTCAGATCTTTCTATACATCTAGTTGTTAATGATGTGCGCCATCCTTCTAACCTGTCTCTTCATTATCCTCTACGTCGAAAACGTCGCTAAAGTTGTCTAGACATGTCTGATTGTTTTTCTGAAGACAGCCTTTACTCGTTTTATGGTTCTCACTTTTCCATATCTTGTCTGATACTGATTTTCTGACATAATGATTACGCTTATTTTAGTCCACATTCACAATTCGTTAAGTAAATTTTGTGCAAATATACCTAATAATTTTACCCTAAGTAAAAACCTTATGTTACGCCATTGACTCTGGTATATCATTCTTATTATGTAAAATTATTAAACTGCACTTTCTTATTTTGTGGGGAATAAATAATTATATAACTCACTGTTGAATATTGTTATCTACTTATTTCCACATTGAAACTAATTTGAAGACATATTTATACCAATTTCATAAAAATTTTCATGTAGTGGTAGAATTAAAATCTAATTTGATAAGAGATAATTGAGATATATTCCCATGCTCTATTTATATTGACTAAGGGTTACTATACATTTCTTTTTCAACAAGTTTGTTTCGGACATAAAGTTTATCATATCGACATGTGTACAATGCGGATTTTTTCTGCTTCTGGATTTTTCTGTACTATTTTCTGTACAATGACGACACCAACATTACGGTCATATCAATTTGACTACTTCTAAAAATAACTTCAACGATTCTTACAGAAACTACTTGATCACCTAACTACGCTAAGAATTACTTACTCTAACTCTTAATTTCATTATCTACACACCAGCAATATACCTATGGCTGTCATACCTGTTTGAGTACATCGAAACAGGTTAGTCTACAATTACATTAATTTCATCTGGTTTTCAAAGCAATAAATTTATTGTAACTAATTATATAACATCAAACTACAGTCTGTTTGATTATTAGTACCAGTTGCATTTTATGTAAATTATTGGAATTTGGTTAAATGAACCAACTCTTTACATACATACTCTCTATTTGTATATGTGTGCAACTCGTATATAACTGTTAACTGTCGTTTAGTTATTTGTTTTAACTGTCAGTTTACACTGACAGAATACAACAGTGACTCTTGTACCGCTTGTAACTGTGTTTGGTGTCTAAACTTCAGTTAGATTTATGTATAAATAACTTTAATCTAACTATATTTTATTTGATTTATCTTTCCTTTATGGTAGACGCATTGTGCCACGAGCATTTATTTTTCTGTTATTAACTTTAAATGCACGGTTTAACATGAAAATCGGTTTGTTGCAGATCAAAGTATTCACCATTTAGTTAATCTAGTTCTTACACCTTTGAGCTCAGCGGTCCACGTTTCTTTTAGTTGTACTTACAAATAACAACTTACCTTGATGTGTCACAGCTTTCTGCAGAATTAAAATTTCGGTAATCTATGAATGTCTCGTTTCGTGATAGAAATCTACAGTTTACATTAATTTGTATGTTTTTTTTATATGTTTATTAATTTTCAGTTACTGGACAATTAATTTCCTGTTTATATGCGTCTTTATATATGCATTAATTGAAATTTTTGTTTGTGGTTTGTGGTTTAGAAAATTCATGGCGCCTGCTACTATTACTAAAACGGCTTATGCTTACCAAGCTTTATACCAATCCAGTGTGAATAATAAATCTTCGGATAACGCAACCGAAATTCTCTAATTACTTTGTTAGCTGTTGGGTTGTACTTGCTAGATTGTGCTTCCAGTCACAATCGATCTACGATAAGGAGTCACCGATAACAAATATTTGGCCGTTTAAGGCCCTGGAATACTAAGAAACCGGCGAAAGGAAATATGGGGCTGCTAATGATCAGATCTACAAAAATTACTAAAGTTAGGCTACTACCGATCTAAACGTAGGCATGGAAAGTTGATAAAAACTGATCGATCGGGGTATACTATTGTTACTGTTATATAATTACTGTACGTCAACTTGCAATATTATTGTCAGCGAAGTTCAGCGACTTGAAGCATACAGCAGGTTTCCTTGTTAAACAAACAAAATTATAATGTAAAACCGAAATAAAATTTAATCATTTACTAATTAAAGTTAATATCGGTTGTATAATACTTTACCAAAATCTGATTAACTTTCTATAATACTCAATGAAGGTGGACAAATTTTACAATTGAGAAATAATTAAATAGGATTCCAATGGCATTAACATTTAAAGCATAGGGAACAGCTATTAGAAAAACCATTCCACCACTGTGGTAAAATATTGCAAATTTTTAGTTTCAAGTTACCTTGTCATTTTTATGTTCCAATTTTTAATACCCTGCCACAAGATCATTTTTGCCTTCCAACCTACATATGCATATGTAAGCACAGAAGATTATGCAATCAACTCTTTTTCACTATCGCTGAATCTAATTATTACACCATTCTACAGCGTGCGTGTGCGTGTGCGTGTGCGTGTGCGTGTGCCTGTGTGTGCGTGTGCGTGTGCGTAGTGTCGTGTGCGTGTGCGTGTTCGTGTGCGTGTGCGTGTGTGTGCGTGTGCGTGTGCGTGGAGTGTGCGTGTGCGTGTGCGTGTGCGTGTGCGTATGCGTGTGCGTTTGCGTTTGCGTGTGCGTGTGCGTGTGCGTGTGCGGTGCGCGTGCGCGTACGTGAGCGTGTGCCTGTGCGTGTGCGTGTGGGTGTGCGTGTGCGTGGAGTGTGCGTGTGCGTGTGCGTGAAGTCTGCGTGTGCGTGTGCGTGTTAGTGACAAATTAAAAAAACGTTTACATATATTGTATGCGAGAAGCTACACATACAAAAACAATTCTTATAGATTGAAGTTCCTAAATCTTATAATCTAAACATATACCGACAGGTAGTCGAGATTGATTATCCATAATTCTTATGTAAAATTAACAATATGAACAACGACATTTTTAAAGATAATCAAACAACCACCACCCAACTATCTAAAATTACTCTCACGGTTATACATGGCCAAATTCCTTTATCGGATGTAATGTCCTAACCACTGAGTGTATGCACACTCGTCACTGAGAAGTAGCTTTCAACGAAGCTTTAAATCATTAAATTCTTAATAGTCCATAAACGCCCGATGAAGTGCTTTTAATAAACGCACATACACTTCACTCAGTAATATTAATGTCAAGTACTAACAATTTCAATTTACAAGGCTTAGCACACCCTAATTTAGTTACATATAGAATCATTTTAGGTTTATACACAATACTTTTCAACTCCATGGTTATTGTTCATTACAAATCTGATCAAACACTTCTTACATTTTTGAAAAGAAATTCCAATTCACATCAATCATTTCATTTGTAAACCTTGAAATGCTTCATCCCAAAATGCGCTTTTGTATTACAACTAATATATATATATATATATATATATATATATATATATATCATACAGGTAAGTCATTAGTGCGCCGTCGGAAGATCCTGGCTTTATTATTAAAAATAAAAAAAATGTTATAGTGCCGATCTATATCAGACTTAGATGTGCATCGAATAAAAATAGTTTCACCCCTATGGGGTGTTCTATAATTGCAGGACCGGACTCAGCTTTGTTTTGTTAAATGGTACCCTATATTTATTTAATTTTATTATTATTTGTCTTGTTGAATGCTTAAAAGCGGCGCTTCGTTTTTAAATTTATTTTGTGGCGTTGCCAAGTTAGAGCATTTTTTCTTTAAAAAAGTGAAAATTTATACCTTTACTTAAATTGTTCTGAAGACTTTGCGGCACTAAATATTTACAAATAAAAACCAGCATAAATCGTTATGCTCTCACAAAATTCTCGCGCTCGGCCACTTTCTTAAGTATAACTCTGAACCCGGTTATCTCCTCCTTTACCCTGTCACTCTTCTCCTTATATACCTTCTGTCATCCACTTTGCAAAACGTCCTCATATTTATCCACCTCAAACCAAAACAGCCTATCTCAGAAGAGTTTCCAACGCGCGCCATTGGCGTGCAGCTAAGTGGGAAACGGCTCAACACAACGCACACTTCAAAATCGCTGCAGTTTTGAAATTTTGACAAAAATCTCAATAATTCCTCTAGGCAAAATAGTAATTAATCTATTATTTTGTTCGAAACACCAAAAAAAGTTTCAGTAACTATCAAATAAAACCACTACTTCAAAAAGATCGTAAAAAATTACATCTTTTTGCAAATGATTGATATCATGTAGGCGCTTTTTTTTATTAAAGTTTGACATCTGTAATTACTTTTATTGTGATTCCGTAATACTTTTAACCTCTTGTTAATTTTTCAAAGATCGTTTACACAACCGCCGAACATGTTGAAATTATTTTTATTTATGGTTCTAAAAAACGTTGTGTTCGACAAACCGCTACAGCATTTAATGCGTTACGTCCTGGAAAAAACGTATGTTTTAGACTTAGTTTTAAAATTTGAACAAACCGGATGGGTTGTCAGTAAAAAAAGAAAATAACCTCGATTCCTACATGAAGCTGCTCAAATCCAAGTTCATGGTCAAATTGCAATGGATCCCACTTCTTCACTTCGTCGGATATCTAAATTAATCTTAATCTGTTCGAAAGGTGTTTTACGAAATTATGACCAATAAGACTATAAATGAGCATGAATTAGTGAAAAATGCTTGATTTAGCGAATAATATACCTTTTATGTTAACGGTCATGTCAACAAACAAAACTGTCGTCATTGGAGTGATGATAATCGTCATCTTATTAGGGAAAACAATACGCAGTATCCTGAAAAAAATAATGTCGGCAGGTATTCTTGGAGATGGTATTATTGGACCGTTAGTTATTAATCAAAATTTAAACGGTGAATTCTATTATCGAATGTTAGATGAAACAATACAGCCCCTTATAATTCACACATTGGAAAATCAAAGAGATGAAAATCATGAACTGGCTTTGAATGGAAATTTGTTACATTTTTAACACGACGGGGACCCTCCACATTCTACACTACGTGTTAGAAACTGGTTAGAGTACAATTATGCAGATCAGTGTATTGGCCACCCCGATTTCCAGATTTGACTTCATTGGATTTATTCTTATGGGGTCACTTAAAATCTGTGGTCTAAAAAACTCAGCCCCAGTTTATTGCAGATTTGCGGCAATGAATAATTGAAGAGTGCCGAGCTATTACGCGACAAACCTTTGAAAATGTTCGACACGAATTTAAGAATAGACCTTATTATTGCCTTGAGAAAATGGAAGTCATTTTGAGCATCTAATCTAGATTAGATTCTGTGATTTTTAATATGAATGTATAATTCTCTATGGGTTATTGTTGAGCTTTCCTGTTTTTCTGTTCAGTTTGACTACCTACTTGTAAAGATAACCTGCTGTGGAAAATATTATCTAATTTGACATTTAAAAGAATAAGTTTGAATAAAATCATTTAAATAATGTTTTTCGTTTTATTTAAAAAAAGTCGATTAAGTAACATTTTGTTTGGCACTGATGAATAGCATTTTGAAAGAGCTTTCCAATGATTATTACACATGGGGTAGCGCAATTTAAAAAAATGGGGGTGCGGTGGATGGAGCCTAAGGGGTGAGTTGCAGAAGATTTCTATGAGTTATATATACTGGTTCCCCTCAATGTTCTAGAAACGTCCTCGAGAAATTTTACTTAAGGTGCTCTGGGGTAACTGGGACCAGGGGGTATCTGGGACACGGGTAGATCATATGCTTATTTATAGGAATTTTAAGTTTAATCAGGTTGGCATACCTACTTATTTTTCTAACAGGCCTAACCTCATTTGGAGTCATTCTGTGAGTTTGGGCTGCTGTGGAATTTAATTTAATACGACCTGTCTCAGTGAGATCTTCTAGTTTTCATAGTTATGTGGAGAGTAATTTCAAACTATTAACTACTTTAGGATAAACATGAAGACTGGTTTTATTCATATATATGGTTGCAATCACTATTAAACTCCCTGTAGTTTTTGTAACGGGGGTATTACCCCAAGAGCTTTAATAAATGGGGTAACTGAGGCATGGGATTTGGGTAACTGGGTCATGACGGACCCAGTTACAACAGTTAATATGAATGATTATACCACTCCTAATGTAAAAACTCCCTATGCTTCTACGATATTAACACACGGAAATTTAATCGAAAATCATGCACCCTATATCTGATTAATAAACGGAAATTACGCTTGTTGATTTGTACTAGCAACCCATAGAATTTCTGTTACTATAAAGTGTTACTAAGGATACTGATATGTTTATTATTTTATTTTATTCGTGGCATAATCTACAGAATACAACTCTTGAAGTCGTGATTATAGAAAATCGCGTTGGTGGTCACGAAACATGTTATCAAATGTTAATTCCACAAGTCCAAAGGGAAATCACGACTTCACTCGTTGTATCATTACTGAAATTTAAACGGAAATACTTATTATGTAATTCAACCTAGCTCATCAATACCGTAGCTTAAAAAATTACAATATAATCTTTTTGTTCTGTTGCAGATCACGGTGCGAAAGTATATAAGGAAAACTCGGAAGGGTGCTGGGCTAGCCTACTCGCTTGAAGACCTTGAAAAGGCTGTAAATAATGTAAAAAATTGGAACAAGACTACTCTTGGAGCAGCAATTCTTTGCAGCATTCCTAGGAGTACTGTACAACATTATGTTCTTGGGACTCGGGGGAAAGGACGCATATCTCAACGCCCCAGTAGTGGTGGTGGGGGTGTGACTTCTCATATATTAGCTGCTGATGAGGGAGAACTTGCTAATGCAATCAAAGTTGTAAAAAAAATGGGTTTGGCCTAACTGGCGAAGAGGTATTAGACATTGTGCAGTGTTATACTGTTCTAAACAAACTCGGAACCAGATTCAAAAATCAGCGACCTAGCCCAGACTGGTTTGTTTGTTTTGAAAAAGGAATCGCTTATCTATTAAGTTGCCTCAAATCATTGAGCATGAACGCTGTGACCAAGCTAACCCTTGGGTCATTTATGACTTTTTCAAAAAAATAGCGGATCTTGTTGAGAAACTTGGTTTGAAAGGGAAGCCAGTCCATACATTCAACAGCGACGAGACTTCCTTCTGTCACGATCCTTCCAAAACCAAGAGAAAACACAACATTGCTTTGTGTTTCTGCTGATGGTAAGATGCTTCCTCTGTTATGTGAAAATCTGTAATAGAAAATTGGGTTGACAATGACATGCTGTAACAACCCTTTTTTGAGTTGTATTAAATATACCGTAACTTTAGGTCTTTCATTCGTTCTGTTGTAAATATAAGAAAAATTTTAATTATTGAAATATAGGTATAAGGTAGGCAACTTAATTTGCATATCTTCATAGAGCATATTTTCGTAAAGGTTTATATTTCCACTTCAAATTATTGTTTTCTGATCATTTGATTTGCGCAACGCGTCATGATCATCATCTGACCTCCTCTGTCTTCAAAAGCATCCATTTTGGTTACTTCCTGATGAAGGTTAAGAGAAGAAGAAAGTTTTTTTGGGTTTTCCCTAAATTTATGGCTTTTAACTTGTTATACTAAAAATTAATACATTTGCTCTTTTCAGACACTTTTTTTTACTGCACTTTTTATTTTTTTTACTGTTACATTTAATTTTACTTCGATTTACAATTTAATTACATTTTAAGTACGCATTTAATTTTACTGTTGCTTACGTTTTCATTTTATGATTGCAATTTTTGCATTCAAAATTTCAAAACAATACAATAAATATTGGATTCAAAATTTCTAGAAGAAATGAATAAGAGATAAAATTCCTTCCATTGGTTGGTTTACTAAAACATTATTTCAAGATATTGCGTAATAATGGTGCAACAATGACATCACCCTGGTTGACTGATTCGTAAGCATCTAGATACCAGAGGTTATTAAAAATTTGTGTACAAAAATTTTACAAAGGTATTTATGTAATGATGTTTTTAGTATTTTAAGGCTTTTACAATTAGTTTTTAAGATATATTTTATTTAATCATATCACATTAACTGTTAATAAACATATTTGTATATTTTTATTGTTTTACATTTTGATCAAATTTTCAATGTTAACAAACTCGGTCTAGTTATTCCGGTATAATTAAAAAAAAATAACTTGGCGTCCGAGATCATTTTATTAGTGTTACATTGCATTTTATTATGTATGTTAAGTGAAAATAAGATAGCAGATTCAGTGGTAATTAAGCAAATCAAAAGATTTGAACCACCCTACTTAAACTACCGACTGGGACAAAGGCATTATTTGTGATGAATTTTTAACTAACATTGGCACAGAGAGACTGGTACTCTTATTATACGATGGACATTCCACTCATATTTCCACAAACCTTGTATAGTTAGATCAACAAAGTGAGGTAACCATAGTAAAATTGGCACCCCACACAACACATCTTTTGTAGCCATTAGATGTGGCAGTATTTAAGGGCTTAAAACAAAAATGGAACAAAGCTGTGTAAGTGGCAAAGGCAAAATCCACGTAAGAAGATCTCTAAAAGAGACTTTATATGTCTTTTAACAAAAGTTGCTCAAGAGGTGTCTTCTATGACCATTATTAATGGATTTAGGACTACAGGCATATATGATCCTGAACCAGAAATTCAAGGACCCAACAAAACAGCTATTTCTGAGTCTGTCTTTAGTCTAATAGATCTTCAAAAGTATAAGAAAGGACTTGCCCTAAAGTCTACGGAGAGAACCATAGAGGCTGTAACATCAACAGAAGAGCCGAGGAAACACTGATATTCGGGTTTCGGTCTACAACTAATCCTGAGGTGCCACTGACAGAGGAGCCCAAGCTGTCTTTGACGGCTGAACATGAGCAGCCATTAGCAGCAAACACTGAGCAGCTGATGGAAGTCGATCCAGTGGAACAACTCCCAACACCTTAGCTTCAACAGCCATCAACATCCAAGCAAAGAAAGCTGGCTTAAATTATATATTTCATAGATACTTTTATTTGATGCAAAATACTTTTTTGTGCTTAACTTGTAAGTTATCATATTAAAATATAAGTTCACTTTCTTTTGCTAATTGCACGTTTTTATTGCCTATTTTCTGTGAAATCTCAGTAACCGGCCTAATACAACGGCCTTAACCTGCAAATTTATCAAACAGTTGGGTAAACCAATATTTTTTCCTGATAAATTGAATGTACTAAAATAGATCCAGTTACCCCAGTTAGTTGTGGCAGTGCTCTAATGGGATTTGCCAATGGGTGAACCAGTTACCCTTAATTTGTCAGGCCAACTGAGACGTAAAAATAATATTAATAAGAAAAAATGAAAACTGGAAAAAATTGCATTCAAGCCACATGATGTACTAGTCCGATGGTTGATTAAACCATTATGTGTTTTCTCAGCCATCCACTGTTGTTATCTCTCCAAAAAGTATTTAAAATGTCATGTTGTAAAATTATGCTCCAGTTACCCCGAGCACCTTACCTGTCATAGTTTCGAGTTTCGAAGATATGAGGTCTGGCAAGTTTTCGAATCGTCAACTAGTATACATCTGTAGTTATAGAAGGTTATACGTGCGTGCGTAATTGATTTTGTCTGGGGGGGTATGTGTGCTTGCGTGTGTGTGAATGTATGTTAGTACCCACGATAACTCCAGAGCAAAAGCACCTACGTACTTAAAATTTTGTATTTAAGCTTGTTTTCATTTAATTATACAGGGTGTATTTTAAAATCACCGACAAACGAAAACTGAAGATTCTATGATTCAAAATAAGACAAAATGATCATAAAGCTTTTCCGAAAATGCTTCCTAACCGAGATACAGGTTGATTAAAAATACTTTTTAAGGTTTTTAGCATACCTCAAAAACTACAAAAGATATTACACTGAGATTTGGTACACCTAAATGTTTAATTAAATACAATTAATTAGGTGAGTTTGAGTCAACTGACTTCATCCAGTGGCGTAGAATATTTTAAGTTAATCAGTTTAAGTAAAAAAACGTACGCCCCTGGTTTTTGAAGAAATATTTTTGATAGATTCAACATTTAATTCTGCAAATAAAATCATACTCAGTATTTTTTCGATTCGGCCCCGTTTTTGAAATATTTTGCATTAACATAAACGACCACATTATTCAATAAAAATCAAAATTTGTTTTATTTAAAAAAAATAACGTAGTTAACTATTAGGTACATTATTAAAGAGATATTGGAGGAATCAAAACAAAATAATAATTATTTTTATACATATTGTTCAAAATGTCCTCCTTCCTTTTGAATGCAAGCTTGTATTCTTCTTAGCAAATGAAACCTAACACGCTGAAAAATTTGTGGCATAGCCCTAATCTCATTGCATGCCATCTGTATGCGATTTACAAAGTTGCTCTCGATTACCAATTTGAACAGAATAGACACGAGTTTTCAGATACCCCACACAAAAAATCCAATGGGTTTAAATCTGGCGATCGTGCCGGCCACGGTACTTCACTTCCAGCGTCCAGGGAACCATGCATTTAAAAATTCTCTGACGTTTCGTGTAGAATGTGGTGGTGCACTATCATGCATGAAATACATGTTCATTCTAACATCTAAGGGTACGTCGTCAAACAATTCTGGCAAATCTTCTCTCAAAAATTTAAATAGAATTAGCCAGTAAGTCTTTGAGGAAAACGGATAGGTCCGATTAGGTCATCGTCTAGTATACCTATCCAAATATTTTCCTAAATCTATGTTGGTGAGCTGTAACTACAGTTGGATGCTGATCTTCATCTAACCATTTGTGGGAATTATGCAAGTTTATTATTCCATTTCGGGAAAAATACACTCATCAGTGGTCAATAAGTTTGTAACATATTGTACATCTTCAGCATTTTATTTAAAACCATTCGAAAAATTCATTCGACGAGGATGGTCAGCAGGTAATAATGCATGCACTTTTGTAGGTGAAAGGGATGTAAGTTTTGTGCTCGTAAAACTTTCCAAGACTTGCTATGCGACACACCAAATTCTAAACCTAACTCGTACACGAGCATTTCGTCCGAAATTTTTCTTTCCTTTTAAACTTCCATACTCTAAGTTACGATGAAGGGTTCTAAACGTAGTATGATGTGGATGTCTTCTATTTGAAAATCTTTGTTCATAAAGTCGAGCAGCTGCACGAGCATGGCAATTAGTATTACCATAACATAAATGCGTATCGCCCAGTTCTCGTTTGGAATAATTCATTTTTTCACAGTAATTAGACACAAACAATGAATTACAAAACACGCGTAAATGCAATTATTTTAGCAAACATAAGATACGTAACTGTCAAGTGCAACGCAATCTCTGATTTATTTAATTTGGTTATTACTTAATAATGTAGTCGTTTATGTTAATGCAAAATATTTAAAGAACGGGTGCCGAATCGAAAAAACCTAAGTATGATTTTATTTGCAGAATTAAATGTTGAATTTAACAAAAAACATTTCTTCAAAAAAGCAGGGACATGCGTTTTTTACTTCAAGTGATTAACTTAACATATTTTACGCCACTGGATGGATCCAGTTGACTCAAACTCACCTGATTAATTGTACTTAATTAGACATTTACGTGTACCAAATCTGAGTGTAATATCTTTTGTAGTTTTGAGGAATCTTAAAAAATCTTAAAAAATATTTTTAATCAACCTGTATCTCAGTTAGGAAGCATTTTCGGAAAAACGTTTATAATCATTTTTGTCTTATTTTAAATCACAGAATCTCCAGTTTTCGTTTGTCGGTGATTTTAAAATACACCCTGTATATATCGTGTATGTTTTCAGATATCTTTTGACATGTCCAAATTTCTTTTAGATCTGCTATGGACAAATATACAGGGTGGCGCATTAGTGTGACAAAAATATTTCTTCAAAAACCAGGGCGAGCGTTTTCTTTAACTTATAATTCTCCTGATTAATTGTATTTAATTAGACATTTAAATGTACCAAATCTCAGTGTAATATCTTTTGTAGTTTTTGAGGAATCTTAAAAAATCTTAAAAATTATTTTTAATCAACCAGTACCTCGGTTAGGAAGTATTTTTGGAAAAGCGTTTATGATAATTTTTGTCATATTTTGAATCATAAAATCTCCAGTTTTCGTTTGTCGGTGATTTTAAAATACACTCTGTATAGATTAATTACGTTCTATATAATTTTTGAAACGACGCGTAATTTACTAACAAAAAAAAATCCTAAGGTAGAATTTTTCAATATCTGAATAATGATTAATTTTATAAGAAAATTTAATTTTACATGACTTTTCTCTATAAGGTTTTAATGTAAAGTGAAATAAATGTAAAAATTAAATAAATATGACTGAAAATACTTAAGCTGTATTATCGTAATTTTATAGGCTTTGGAATTTTTTAAGTTAGCATCTAGATGACTGTTAACCCCTATCTGACATGAAGTTCTAAACGTCTGTTTGACATAGTTTACAATGTTGCGAATTTTCGTAATTAATTTATTATAAAAGAGGTTGCATAATTATGCTAAAAAAATTATATAATTTCCTTTCATTTCCATTTTGTAGGTTGGAAAGTCGTGTGGTGTTCTATACCACATAGTTTTAATATCTGAATAACGATTAATTTTATAAGAAAATGTGATGATATTAATTTAATTTCACATAGCTTAAAATTTTAAAAAAGTCAAATTGAAGATGCTTAACTGTATTACCGATATTTTTACAGAAGCGGGCAGCATTTCTTTAAAGGTAGCATCTGTATGTCTATTAACGTGTAGCTGACATAACGTTCTAACAACAAAGTTGCCTATTTTCGTTATCAACGTATTAAAGAAGAGGTTGGATAATTATTCATTTCTTTTACTTTCCACTTTGTAGGTTGGAAGGTCGAGCGTTGTCCCACACTAGATATTATAAAGATCAAAACAAAATATTTGAGGATGTACAGGCTGTCCCATATTCGAGGGCAAGCATGGGGATCTCGCTTATTATAAAAGATAGGATATAGGTTTAAATTCGGCATTTTTGCTGAATTCGATGCCGAGTAATAATCTGAAAAGAAATTTGAGCTAACTCGAATGGATTTGGTTTTATGCTCAAAAAACTAAAAATTTTGATTTTCGTTTTTCGCGTTTGGCCACCTTATTATTAGGAATTTTCAAAATTCGATTAAACATTATTAAGGCACCTTTTTACGCACAATACTAATACGGTATTAAAAATATTATGTGACGTTTCGTTTATTCTGAACCATCATCAGGTTTATTTTTATGTCGTTGGATGGAGAATGTTATGCTGATTTTAGCAATATACAACACTTCATGGTTTGATCGACTGCGAACTAAAATAATGAGACAAATACGAAGAACAAGATTCCGCCTTCTTGGATCCAGCAAGGAATAATTACAGTAGTTCTACTTATTTAATTTGTTAAACTCGTTAGAACATCCAAAGAATATCAAAACAGTTAAACAATTTAAAAAAACATTAACAAACAACTCAAACAAGTAGGTCTATGTAACACAGTCATAATAGCGACAACGCAAATTTATTGATAGGTAACAACAAAATAATTACACAGACAAACAAACAAAAATTATTATAATAAATGTTCGAACAAGTTTCCTCCTTCTTGAATACAGTAACGGATTCTTCTTCTACAATTGTTTACGCTTCTTTGAATGGTTCGCCTGGGAATTTCACGAAGTTCATTAAGAACCCTATTCTGGAGTTCTTCTATATTTTGCGGTGGCGTCTTATAAATCATATTTTTAAATAGCCCCAGAGGAAGTAATCTAAAGGGTTAAATCTGGACTTCTTGCTGGCCACCTAAGTGGTCCCCTATTTCCCATCCATTTATAAGGAAATTCGCCGTTAAGATATTCACTTATTATCGCAGCATTATGAGGAGGAGCTACGTCCATTTGTCACCAGAGAGTCCATCTTTCGTTTAGCGGAACATCATCCAAAAGGTCTGATATTTCGTTTGTTAGAAATGCGAGGTAGCGTTGAGACTTTAGGATACCTTCGTAAATAATTGGCCCAAGGAGCCTATCATTCCAGATTCCAACCCACACATTAAAGAACCGGTGGCCTTGTCCTCGCATTTGCCTGTTAATTCGTGGATTTTCAACGGACCAGTAGTGCTCGTTATTACGATTAAACATTCCATTAGTGGAAAAATTGCACTGATCCGTCCAAATTATTTGATTGAAAAAGTTGCGATTTTCCACCATTTTGGTATTAAGTTGGTTACAAAATCCAACCGTCTCATATCGTCCCCAGGCCGAAAGTTTGACTAACGTGTAACTTAAATGGTTTATAACGGTGTTGCTTTAACACTCGCCAAACTGTCGTTTTGGCACTTCAATAGTTTGCTCTACTTCTCTGGTAGATGTTGAAGGATTTTCTTGAACCTAAGATGGATAACATAAAGTCATAACTCTCCAAAAAATGTCTGCTGAAATTAGCAATGAAGTGAGTGGAAATTCTTATAATTAGTATAATACTAACAAATAGTACCTGATGTAATATTTCTTCTTCGGCATCTCTGTCTAGTCTGCTACCATATGCATTTCGAGGTTTCTGAAAACATCCAAATTCTCGCAAATTTTGGTCTAATTTAAAAAAATATCTCTGGTTTGGTTGCTGCCTCTCCGGATATTCCTCTAAATATCGTTGTTCTGCTCTGACACTATTTCTATTGCAGCTATAAAATATCCTTATCTTGTCTCGTTTTTCTGAATTTGAAAACATTCTAAAGAAACTTGCAAATTTTAAAGCACTAACACGAAGCATCTTGCAGTTATTACCCTTTTTACAATTAGAAAATGACATGACAAAAACCAACTCCTGAGTTTTGTTTGATTCATGGGTATCGTGATAATGTAATATTTAGTTTTTAATTTAAGAGTATTTTAGTTCGCAGTCGATCAAACCATGAAGTGTTATATATTGCTAAAATCAGCATAACATTCTCCGTCCAACGACATAAAAATATATCTTAATCCCCACAAGAAAAAGTAAACCTGATGATGGTTCAGAATAAACGAAACGTCACATAATATTTTTAATACCGTATTAGTATTTTGCGTAAAAGGTGCCTTAATAATGTTAAATCGAATTTTGAAAATTCCTAATAATGATGTAGCCAAACGCGAAAAACGAAAATCGAAATTTTTAGTTTTTTGAGCATAAAACCAAATCCATTCGAGTTAGCTCAAATTTCTTTTCAGATTTTTCCTCGGCATCGAATTTAGCAAAAGTGCCGAATTTAAACCTATATCCTATCTCTTACAATAAGCGAGATCCCCATGCTTGCCCTCGAATTTGGGACAGCCGATACATTGGTCCATGTAAACCACTGCGGCTTCGGCTTATTATTAAGTTGTGAATCGTACTATTGCAAAAAAAATGTTCTAACAATAAAATGTCAATTATACAGAAAGAGCAAAATTACGCACACACTGAATAAGATGTTCCGAAATTCAAAGTTCGGCAGTAATTTTAATAGAGAGAAAGCATTTCTAAGTTAATTTGAAATCGCTCAGGTTGCATTATAAATAAATCCTAGTTATAGACTGTAAAGGGAGATGATTATAAGCTTAACAAAGTGAATGTACACAAACATAGCAACTCGTAAAAATAACTTATTAAATTACGATCAGGTGTGTAAACAGATTACCAGAGTAGTGCTTAACCTGTGTATTAGATACGTAAGTTCAAATAAGAGAAAACAGCGTTAGGATTTATTTTGTGTTAAAGTAAGATGGAGTAAAGGAAAGGGTTAAAATAAAGGACAAAATAAATCCTTAGTCTAGTGTTTGTCTAACTGGAGCTTAAGAACACTAATTATCAAAGTTGGAAACTGTATTAAGATTATGCCAAGGTGAGGTGGTATTAAATATTGTCAATTTAGCAATTTAGAAACTTCTGCACGTGATTTTAGCTGTTATTATAGATAATGGTATGCTAAATGAGTTGACTTTACGTTAAGCAGCCCGCTTTACAGGATTATTTGACAGGTGACGTTTTACACCACATTGAGGTTACACTAACATCGTGTTTTACTTCACATATGCTTATATGTGTGCTTGTAAATATGCATATGATATTTGTACATAAAGATTCCAAACACCAAACAGAGGATTACTTAGTTTTATTACCATCAGGACAATAAACAGGAATCATTGATGATATTAATCGTGTTTAATTGGGAACATGAAACTAACCATACAATCCATTGTATTTTGACGATTAACGTTTGCCTCAATTTACTTTTATTCTTCGTTTTCAGATCGTTAGACATTAAACCTCATTTCATTTTATTTACAGTCTTTCTTTTCTGCTAATTAAGGATATTTATCATTTTAGCTTCACGTTATTTTTAATACAGCAACTTTTGTAAATTTCCATGTTAAAACATTCACATTGTTATTACTAAAAATGCACATAAACATGCAAAAAATCGCAACACATTTCATCACAAAAATAACTCAAGAAATATGTTACTTATTAAACTATTAAAATAAAGGCAAACTGTATATAAACAAACTCGAATATTCTGTTTTGACATATTTTTACTTAGCTATGGGCCGGGAACAACACGTGGGGGTGGATGTCATGGCGAACTGTAAAAATGCTATGCCATGAGTGATTAACATGTCACAATACTGTTCATTGGTATAATGATATCTTTCCATTCTAATGTTGTGAAATTCAAAATTTATTTACTTATAGTAGGAGGACAATTCACTCACTTGGTAGATGTCAACAAAGCAACAATCGTTATTGACATGTCAGAAGGTAACACAAGAACCAATCCCTGATTCCAATCAAGCACTCTGATTTATCGAAAAATTGTATTTTTCAATGAAAATTGTGAAGTAGTTTGAAGTGGTTTTCCACAAGTGGGCAATCATTTTTAAAATACTGTAGTTTTGTTATTATTGGGTTTCGCCTGTTAGTTTACTAAGAAAATTTGTTCAGTTTAGGGTCCTCTATTAGCACTTTCAGTTAACTGCATAAATTGCCAGTCACCCTGTATACTAAGCGTTACTACTAAAACTTGTATTGCCAACCTAAATAACACACTATATGGCCGCGTTCAATACGCTACATTTTCCCCATTTGTTACCAATTTAAACATCTAATTTTTGTGGTGGTTTTATAGTTCTTTGACTACGCCGCAGTGGTTCACTAGAAACAGCATCCGGTATACATTGATCGACTGTTAAGTTGTTATCAGAAACTACGGGCTTAGCTTGTAATGTTTGGACTAGATTTATCACTAGGTGTGAATATCGTTAATTGTATTTGGTAAAGTGTATGTGGAAGGATTTACTTCCAATTCTTCCAAGAAGCTTTTTCGTAATGAGTTCACATTTTTTTTAAAGGTGGTAGGCATGTATACTCCATGCCAGCCGGGGAGGTACCACCACCCTTACCATGAGCTCCTTAATATTGGGTCTCCGACTTTCTGAGCTCGGTAAGGGCTGCCGGTTTCCTTTTCCATCATCCTTAAACTATTCTCATACTTATTCTTCCTTCTCGCCCTCACTGTCTTCCTATTGGATTAAAAGTCCCAAATTAAAAAATAAGATATCTGTGGTTTCTAGGGTAATAAATGCCGGACGTAAAATCCTGCCCCATTCGGATGTCCGGGAGGGCAGGGCCCAAGCGATCTCGGTCATCGAAAGTATCAACTTTCTGATTAACTACTGCAACATCCGCGGTATCAGGTCTAATCTTAATGCTATTCTTGAACAGGTACAACCTGATATTTTGTTTCTAACTGAAACACAAGTCTCCTCTGAAAGCTCCGAGTCACTCGACTTGCAATTTCCTCAATACCACCTTCACTCTAACTTTCGATATAAAGGAGGCGTATGTGCCTACATCAAGGACAGAATTGCTTGCAAGAGGGTTTCTTCCTTAGAAAATAAAAATTTTGACGTAATTTGGTTTAAACATTCTGGTCCTAATTTTGTGAAATTCTACTGTTGCATTTATAGGTCTTCTAATGACAGTAACTTTCAAGACTTCTTCGATTACCTTAGTATGAAAGCTGACTATCTTGGCTTCAGTTTTCATCTACTACAAATCCCGATGGTTATAGTGCAGAAACATTTGCTATTTCATGTGGTCTCACACAAATGATTTCTGAACCCACAAGAATCCCTGATAACCCTAACCACACTCCACATCTTCTAGGTCTCTTTCTTACATCAAACCCTCTTGTTTATAAAACTTTCGTTCTTTCGCCTTTAGGTCTTTCCGACCATTGTCTAATAGAAATCATTTCTACTGTACCTAATTTCACTGTTGTTCGCAAAACCGATAGAACTTTGTGGTGCTTTAAGTCAGCTCGATGGAGTGATTTACTGGATTTATTTGCAACCTTTCTATGGCGTGAATATTCTTTTAAGCCGTCCTCTTCTTCGGACATCGCTCTTTCAGTATCTGAAGTCATCCTCATGGGAATGGAGTTATACATTCCCAAAAAACAATAGCGTATAGGTAATTCACGTTCCCAATCCTGGTTCAATAAGGCTTGTGCTGATGCAATATCTTTAAAAAATAAATATTACATTAAATGGAAATCTATTAAATTTGTCGAGAGTCATGTAGAATACGTTGGTGCTAGAAATATCTGCAAAAGTGAAATCACTAAAACTAAAAAGTTGTTAGAACAACGAAAATGCAATGAACTAGCTACATCTTCTTTAGCCAGTCGTAAATTTTGGTCTTTAGCTAAAGCCATTAGTAAAAACTTTGGAACATCTTCATCCCCCCCCCCGACATCTATTGACGGATCGGTAGTTGCTGATTCTGTAGACAAAGCCAATGTTTTTGTGGATTTGTTTGCATCAAACTCATGTTTCAATGATTCTGGAAAAGATGTGCCCCTATTCAACCCTTCTTCATACGCTATGAAACCAATTCATTTTCAGTAGGCTTGATCTCAATAAGGCAACTGGCCCAGACGGTATCCTAGCTATTGTCTTAAAGAAATGTTCCCCCGAACTAGTACCAGTCCTATCTAAGCTCTATATGACCTCTACGTCTTCTCGGAAATTCGCTTCATCATGGAAGTTAGCAAATGTTCAACCTATTCCCAAAAAGGCGATAATACCGATCCCTCAAACTACCTACCAATTGCCATCACTTCCATTTTGTCTAAAATCATGGAAAAAGCCATCAATCAGCAACTGCTCACGTTCCTTGAAACTAACAAACTCCTTAGTGACCACCAATATGGGTTTAGGCAAAGTCGTTCAACAGGTGATCTTCTTTCATATGTGACCCAAGTTTGGAGCAATACAGTAGAGCAGTCCAGTGAAACAGTTGTAGTCGCTTTAGATATCTCAAAGGCACTTGACCAAGTTTGGCATAATTGTTTACTTGCCAAACTCACCTCGTTTGGGTTAAATCATACGCTCATCAACTGGGTTTCTAGTTTCCTTGATAAAAGACGAATACGTGTCGTAGTTGACTTTTCTTCAAAAGAAGTTCGCATTAACGCGGGCGTACCACAGGAATCCGTTATAACGCCTACACTTTTTCTGCTGTACATAAATGACCTTATTTCTTCAACAACTAACCACATCCATTGCTTTGCTGACGATAGCACTCTTCACTGTAGTTCATCTCAGTCTACTCATAGTGATTATCCACATTCTATGTCAAATCAAGAAATTAAAGCTGAAATGGCAAATTCAATCAACAAAAAAATTCAACGTATTCTCGAATGGGGAAGCAATAATCTAGTTAAATTTAATACTAACAAAACTCAGTGTTGCCTTGTGTCCGCCAAAAAAGATCGATCATTTCCTGTTGTAAGTATGAATGGCTCAGTTCTTAAGTTTTCAGACTCAATTACTCTGTTGGGTATGACTGTATCATCAAATCTCTCATGTGTTGACCATCTTCTGTCAGGTACCAAAACAGCTGCTCGTAAAATAGGCTTTTTGTACAGATCTAAGCAGTACTTTACCTCTCGACAACTCCTTCTGCTGTATAAGGCCCAAATTTGGCCTCATCTAGAATATAATTCTCACCTCTGGGTTAGTACTCCCCAATACGCTTTCGATATCGTTGATCGTATTCAAAAGAGAGCGATTAGGCTTATAAATGACCCGTCCATAACTTCTCACATACAGTCCCTTGAGCATAGAAGGATGGTTTCAGTTCTCTCTTTGTATTATCGTTATTACAACGGCTATAGTGCTGCTGAATTATATTCTTTGATACCATCACGGGCTATCTTTGCGAGAAACACTCGGTTCGCTCATTTACATTATCAGTATGCAGTACAAATCTTCACTTGTCGTACCAAACGGGCGCAATCCACATTTTTCTACACGGATTCTAAACTCTGGAATGATCTCCCTAGTTTCTGTTTTCCTCTCACTTATGACATGAGAAAATTTAAGGTAGCTGTTCATAGGCATCTATTGGCAATTCATTATCCTTCTATCCACCCTGCTAAGTGTTCCTGAGTGCTTTAGCACGATAGGCCCAATTTAAGCCTGTTCAGGTCCACAATCATAAAAAAACATGCTTATACATGATTTTATCCTCCACTTTGACCAAATCCGTTACTCTTTCATAACTACACATTCCTTACAATTCCATGTTCTGGCTAGCGTTTTGAATTTTATGACTATAATGCCTCCGGAATTATTACTCTATTATCACCCATCAGACAATTACTCTAGGCTGATAACTCTTTACGTTTTAAGAAAAAATGGTTCTATTAAGGGATCCTCTTAAGTAAAGGTCTTTAACTTTGACCAAGATTAGATTTTTTTCCGACAGTTTAGCTATCTCTGTGCTAGATAGCAGTATTTCAACTACCATATTGAATGAATGTATGGACGACTCCACCTTAGTGGGCTCATTTATTAACAAACGAGAAAGAGCATCTTCTTCTTTAAGTGTATTCCCTTTTTATACTCGATTGTATAATCATCAGCGCAGATAACATAACATTCCACTGAACTAAACATTACCGTAATTCGCTATTAAATACGATTTGAAGTGGTTGATGATCTGAAACTATTATAAAAAACCGCCCGTAAATGAATTTGTGAAATTTTTTACCCCAAATATTATCGCTAAAGCTTCCCGTTTGATTTCAAAATAATTTCTTACCGCCTTAGATAAGGTACCTGACACAAAAAATACCGATCCATCAACTCCATTAATACAATGACTTAAGACACTACCTACCCCGTAAGAGCTGGCATTACGTGATATCACAATCGTTTTTGTGGGATTATAATGTACTAGAAGTTGGTTTTCTTCAATCAACTTTCAACATTCGCACAAATTTTGTACAATAATTTACCAAAAGCCCTCAATTGAGTTAAATTTTCAGGATGTGGAGCCTCCACTACGGCTCGTACTTTTTCTTCAGTAGGATGAATTCCATCTTTTTCATTGCAATGACCCAAGTATTCAACGCTATTTAGAACAAAATTACATTTTGACAAATTAACCTTGATTCCATAGTTTTCCAAACGACTTAAGACTTGCCAAACTAAGGAACAACATTCCCTAAAAGAAGATTTTTCATAATGAGTTCATATGTTTATCTTCCACTTTGACCAAATACGTTACTCCATTTTTAGCTTCTGGCTAGCATTTTGAATATTACGACTTTAATGCTTCCGTAATTATTACTCTATTACCGACAATCTCCCTAAACTGATAACTTCTTACGTTTTAAGTAAAATGGTTTTATTAAAGGATCCTCTTAAGCCCGCAAGGGAATGGTGTAAAGGTTAAGTTCAATTAAGTCCTCGTAAGCAAAATCTTTAACTTTGACCAAGATTAAATCCTTTTCCAACAGTTTACCTATCTCTGGGCTAGATATCAGTATTCAACTACCTTATCGAATGAATATATCGACGACTCCACATTAGTAGGCTTATTTAATGGTAAACGACAAGAGCGTCTGCTCTTTTAAGTCTACTACCTTTTATACTTGATGGTATAATCATAAGCAGATACCATAACATTCCATCGAACAGAACGCCAGGCTGACATTACTGAAATTCCCTTTTCGGATTAAATATGGCTTCAAGTGATTCGTGATCTGACACTTACATAAAATGACGCCCGCGAATGAATTTGTGAAATTTTTTTACTCCAAATACTATGTCTTAAGTTTTCCGCTCGATTTGAGAATAATTTCTTTCCACCTTAGATAGGGTACTTGATACAAACAATACCAATCCATCCACTCCATTAATACGATGACTTAGGACACTACCCACCCCGTAGAGCTGGCATCACGTGATATCACAATCGTTTTTGTGGGATCATAATGTACTAGAAGTTGGTTTTCTTCAATAAACTTTTTAATATACTCAAAAGTATTTTTACATTCTTGCGACCACAGGAACTCTGTGTCTCGTTCTAATAAAGTATACAGTACAATTGTGACTAAAACATTGGAACACATTTCGAATAATAGTTTAACAAACGCGCTCAGTTGAGCTAAATTTTCTGGATGTGGAGCCTCCACTATGGCTCGTACTTTTTCTACAGTGGGATGAATTCTCTCTTGTCAATGAAATGAACCAAGCATTCAACGCTATTTTCAAAAAAATTACATTTTGACAAGTTGACCTTGATTCCGTAGTTTTCCAAACGACTAAAGACTTGACAAACAAAGGAACAATATTCCCTAAAATTTTTACCGGTTATTAAAATGTCATCTAAGTAACAATTAACCTTAATGTGCTTATATTGTGTTATTTTCCAATAATGCGCCTATTTTTAAACACGTTAGAAGCGATATAATGCCGTAGGGCATTATAAAATTACTACGGAATGCATAGTTACGAAACCTTGGTGACTGAATAAACCCACTTTGTTTATTACTAAAAATACGCATTACAATAAATGCCAAAAATAAAATTCAGTATCATCCTTTTGTTGAATACCACACTAAAAGGACATTAAATACAGAAGACACCACGGGTGTTACAGGAATAATGTCCTCAGTCAACGTACATCCCTCGGGCCAGTAACACCCTTGATATCGAAATACTTTAGGTATTCCCAATAAAATCCTATCCATAACTGACGGTGCACTAGTTAACCAAAATGTTAAATGCGTATACCTAAGTAAACCCATATGAGTGTTTATTGTAAGTAGTTCCTGTGAACTTCTATCAACTCGTAACCGAGAATATGCTCCGGTTAAATATACAACAGTAAAACCTGCCAAAGATGCAAAAATATCATCCATCATTGGTAATGTTATGACTTTATCGTAACTCCTTTCGGATGGATTCTGCGACGTTAAGAAGCGTTTAGAGTAATATAAACTAACAGACCTGCCAGTCTTATGAATATAGACATTGTCGTTCTCTCCTCTATGAAATTAACTGCGAATAGATGCTGCACCATCTCGACATACATTTTACATTCGCGCTGCCCCTGAAATGTTCAATTGATCCGATTAAATCCATCTCGCGGTAATTCATCGCCATTAATGTATTTTCACTTATTTATTGGCCCTGGTAATGAGCGCTGCATCAATGTTTACAGATATATTAATACTATGAACAACTATTACACGTGGTGGATACATACAACAACATGACAGAATGGTACAACTCCCTATATCTAAGCATTACTACTAAAACTTGTATTGCCAACCTAAATAACATACACTATATGGCTGCGTTTAACACCACATTTTTCATCCCTGATTCTGATGAAAGGGCATTCAAACGTCCAAGTAAACTTATTCAGAGCATAACCCATCCATGGCAAAAAAAAAATTAAAATGTAGCACATTTCAACCTTACGGAAAAGTTTGAGTCGTAGGTCTAAAAACAAAAATAACGTACCAAAACATAGAGTATTGAGTATTAAAAGCAGCAAGGGCAGTTTACCCGTCAAAGACTACGTTTGGAGGTTGACTGAGCGTAGCAATTTGGTCTGAGTACCGTAGAGCCCTTAACGCTCGTAATGTTTATATTATTTTTTGTACTCTCCGGACGATAAAAATTCGAAAATTTAAATATCTCGTGTGGAACAGCACACGACCTTCTAACCTACAAAATAGAAATTCAAAGAAATGAAATAATTTTAATAATAATAATTTTCTTGGGTAATTATGCAACCTCGTTTTTAATACCTTCGTAATAAAAATAGGCAGCATTGTGAAAACGAAAACAATAATCTATGTCAGATTGATAGAGAGGAAAAGTCAAAGACGCCGTGAACACCGACGATGACCACCAACACGTTCAAGTAACGGAAGCGAAAACTAGCAACAGGCAATATCACGGATATCAAGGCTTCCGCCACGCACAGCGCAGTTGCAGAGCAGTAGGACGGTGTATCAAGTGCGCCAGCGATCACCATAGAAATGAATGCACTAAACCCCGCACTGCGTCCAAAGATGACAACGCTAACAGCGGCACCCTCTTGAACACGAACCAGCGTCAGCTACGCCCAAGTGGTAGCAGGTGAAGTTGGAAAAGCGGAAGTACCTAAAACGAATCAGTCTGCAATCGGTATTGCACTTACGCAACCCACCTTAAGGTTTGACCCCTGTTGGTCATTTTCGGATGTCTCAATAAGAAGAAGGTCCTACCTGTCGTCTAAAAGGTAGCAGCGGTTCTCCCTGAGGCCAAAACTGCTGACCTATAGGGTGTGATCTTCACACACGGTCAAGATATGTTTGCCCCTTTCCCGTAAACATGCAATGGTCCGCCGCGAAGAGTGGTGCCCCAGAATAAAGTATTACCGGATCACTTCACTTACTTTTATGTTTTATTAATACCGACAATTGTTATTCACGTAACTGATATTAGTTCCTATTTATTTCAGATACGCGGGGCGTCAGCATTAATTACACCAGCCAAACGACAGTATGGCAGTTCACACAACTCCAAAACCAAAAGCAAGATCACTAACACAAGGACTTTTTTGAATACCAACAAGCATCACATCAGGGTATAAACAGACATGCCAGAACACTGCGCCAACTTTAATTATGCATTCCGCCGCTGAAGAGAACGAAGACTCCTGAGCAGCACACCATACTTATATATATATATATATATATATATATATATATATATATATATATATATATATATATATATATATATACGTAGGGTTGTCCAAAAATGTCCTTTTTTATTTTTTTTTTATTTCTTAGCCTATTTCATTGATTTTGGTTTTGTTTGAAAGAGAATAGGTGAAGACATGTCACTAACCTAATATTTTCGCAATTTGTTTAAAAAACAAAATGGCGGACACATTCAAACTTTACCAAACTTTAAAACTAGTTGGAACTTTTTTGAGTCGCACTATATATGTTTGCAAGCTACTTTACGAAAGCTTGGATATTTTTGAATAGAACGAGGGGTCGAACAAGAAAATCGGTCAAAAATTTTCTGACGTATGGCACGACAAAGGCAAGTACGTTTTAACATATTGACTCCTATTTTCTTTCGATATTCTTTAAACAACGCTTTATTTAAACAAAGCAAACAAAATATGAGGTTAGTGATGTGTCTTCATCAATTCTCTTTCAAACAAAACCAAAATCAATGAAATAGGTTAAAAAATAAAAAATATTAGAAAAATAAATGCCAGTCTTTTGGATAACTCTATATATATATATATATATATATATATATATATATATATATATATATATATATATATATATATATATAAATTCAGGTATTCGGTCTATTTTAA
This sequence comes from Vesta saturnalis, assembly GCA_036346205.1. Taxonomy (NCBI): domain Eukaryota; kingdom Metazoa; phylum Arthropoda; class Insecta; order Coleoptera; family Lampyridae; genus Vesta; species Vesta saturnalis. Next base: position 5,005,285 of record JARFJB010000418.1, on the reverse strand, counting down.
ATTAGTCCTTTCAAGCTTTCGTTTATTGATTACCTATAAACATCTTCAGAAGCTATAAATTGTTAATTGAACATAAGATAATAATAACAAAGAGGAAAACTTACTGCTAATGAATTTATATAATGTGAATTAATAACATTAAAATTACGAAAATTTAAAATTAAAAATTGGACATTGACATTATTGAGAAATCAAAACTTTTTTGGAATTAGCTTGGTTGATTATTAGTATCTAAAGAAATTAAAAAAGAATCAATTTTGCTTTAATTACCAATATCAGATCTTTATTAATATTATTTTTTTCTTTTTGAATTTCTACCAACTCAAGGAACAATCTCTTATGTAAGTATATTTTTCTTTTTTTCAAAAAAAGCTTGATTAGCTAAAAAGGACTAATTTAAAATAGATCTAAAAGCTGAAATTATAATATGTCATATAATAAGAAAATACGATCGAAATACTGTATGATCAATATATATATATATATATATATATATATATATATATATATATATATATATATATATATATATATATTACATATTAAGAATTTTCACGTTTTAATGTTGTTTTCCAAATACTACAGGATAATAATAACCTGCCTAAGCAGTTGGTAATAAATACCTAAACTGCAAATATCTCAGAAACTGTTAAAGTTATCGATTTAGACAAAGTATACCTTTTTTATCTGAAAAACATCTGGGTTTTGTATTCATTAAAAAAAAACTTTATTGGCGCAGAAATTAGGGATTAAAAAGTTTCACTGCCCCTTGCGTTCTACGCCAGTGTACATAATTAAAACGTATTAATAAGCTAAGACTAATATACTTTATATTTCTATTTAATATACCAAGAATGTGAAAAATACCTATTTTATTTTTCGGGAAATATATAGATCTACTTTTTTTGTGACTTGCTCCCCCTGTATCCCGAAAACCGTCGCTTTTTGGATATAGGTAAATATGGCTCAATCGATAACAAATGAGTCATAATCACCTTGTACAGTCCTAAAAAAAATAAAACTGTTAGATTTTCCCCCGTACATGCTAAGAGATAAGATTTTTTTTTGTGATTGAGGGCTTTCAGACCAAGCAGAACTTTCTCTAAGAAAAATATTTTCTAATATACGGTTAACAAAAACCCATTTGGTAAGAACTTACGGCGAAACCCTGTATATAAAACCATATATTGTTAAATTATAAATACTTTAATAAACTCTGTTGGATTGAATTTTAATTACGGTTGACCTACAGTTGGTGGTTACTGAACAAAGTTGAAGTAAACAGTGTGACGAAAGGTGACGCTGTCGCAAATTAATAATAATTAATGTTGGTAGCATTAAACATAAACGTATCAAAAGCTCTATTTTCTATGATATCGATTAGGAAATATTCAATTATGAAAAATCCGTAGCACCAAGCTAAAATTGTTAACATTTTGTTAGCGTAAGTTTCGGGGCGGTGTTGATAATTCAATAGTTACAATTTTGACGTAAGCACAAACATTTTTTTGAAGTTTAAGAAATGTGTTTTACCATCAGCTAGTAAAGAAATATTTTGGAAGACGATTGTTTGAACTAAATCGTGGCCAACTTTTTATTCTAAAAAGAGGTAAACCTTATTCCCAGACTTTATGTGGGAACCGGAAACAAATGCGTTGGAGTTTCCAGAAAAGAATTGTGTTTTTGTTAAAAACAAAATGGTAGATTGAAACTGTTCAAGGTGTTGAACAGCATTAAGATTAGATCTGATACCAGTGTATTCGATGAGCGGGTTGCTTGGTTCTGTTTCAAATGGGGAAGGATTTTACATCTCGAATGTGGAACCCTAGAATTTAGAGCAATCGTTACGTTAAAGTTACATTCTTCCTGGCGGATAGATTACAGGTAGGAATGGACTAAGAATAAATGAACGGGTGACGGCGAACCAATATTACGGAACACTATAACGAAGGTAGTGGTGCTCCTCCGGATGTCAAAAGATACATATAAGTACCTTACACTTGCAGCACTATCTCAAGATGTACGAACCTCATTCTAATGTAATCAAATATCAATTTTTGGACGGATATTGCAAACATTTCTCAGACTAATCTTTCCACATTGTTCTTGTCAGCAAAAAAAGCGCTTCGTCTTTCCATGTTTCACTTTTCATGGTTACCTCGATCTATCAAGGTTGCATCTTATCAGTTTTCGTCTTAAACTTTTTTTTTGTAAACTTTATACAGAGTGAGTAAAAACTCAGGAACATCGATGGTACAGCCTTAAATGATAACGAAAAAGAGTCTGTAATAAGCTTCTTATCCTATTATTACCCACCATATGGCGTTTTTAGTATTCTTTCTGACGTCAAGACTAGCTGTGACGTCAATTTTTTTAGTAGCAGCTTTTGCTTTTTATTATATGACCAGATAGTACATTTTATTGCGCTTAAAACCGTGTGAAATTTTATCTAGTTCCATAAGAAAATTTACAAAAACATTTATTGCTGTCATTGGCAGCATTTTTGATAATGTGCGATTACAATACAAATAAACAAACACATTCATTAAAACAAAACAATTAAATCTAAATTTAAGACAACGCATATATTCAAAATATACGCTGACAATTCGCAAGGCGGTTCGAAAACCTTTCAATAGCGTCGTGGGCCGCTATCCCAGGCGGTATTCAACGTATCTGTGTGCGGATGTGAATTTTTAGATCTTTCTTGTCGGATCTAGTTTGATACACTGTACATTTAAGACGTCCTACAAATAGAAATCAAACGGGTTCAGATGGGGTGATCGTGCTGGCCACTCAATTCTTCTTTCTATTCACCTGTTTGTGAAAATTTCATATAAATAACGACGAACATTAGCGCCATAATGAGAAGAAGCACCGCCTTGCTGGAAGCAAATGGCTTCGTTCTGTATGTCAGGCTGTTCGGCATCAGGAAATAACACAACTAACACAAGAACCAGTTCAAGTCGCAAGAAATCCAAACCTCGCTCAGAATTTAATGAGCCCTTCAAAGAAGAAAGGACCAAGAATTATCCTATGGTTTCTGCCCGTACATTTACTTTTTTGGGATATTGTGTGTGTAGTTCCTCCATCCAACGTGGGTTATGCTGGGACCAATAACGGAAATTGTGCCGATTTACAGCTCCACTGAGACAAAATATATCGTCATTGGAGAAAAATAATAGAATTTACGAACAGTGTGTCATTATTTAACACGTCCATCATTTGTTCGTAAAATTGATTTTTCCTGTCAAAACCATCTTCTGCTAACTCCTGAACTAGTTTCACCTTATGACGACGAAATTCTGTCTTTTTGTACGATATTTAAAACAGTTCCTTGACAAATATTGTTATCTTTATCTTGGATTTGGATATAAAGTATTAAATATGTCGCACACATCGTCGTGCGTTTTTTTTATGTTATCATATCCATTCATCATCATTTCATTTCGTTCCGTTTCTGTTAAACGCATGCATTATTAGCTCATAACTAATAAGCACATTGCTAATTTTATTCACTGGTGTGTAACAAAACACAACCTTCCTACCTACAAAGTGGAAATTAAAAGAAATTTTTTAGGATAATTGTGCAGCCTCTTTTCCTTTCAACATACAGGTGTATAAAGTTATGTAACCGACTCTTTTTTTCACTAAACGTTAAATGAACATATTTCAACATTTGGCAAAGTTTTATCACCGTGAAGTCTGTGCGCCCGCGCGTGTGTGTGAGTGTGTCTGTATGTGTGTGCTTTTAGAAGTGTGCGTGTGTGTGTGTGTGTGTGTGTGTGTGTGTGTGTGTGTGTGTGTGTGTGTGTGTGTAGATGTATGTTAGTATCCACCATAACTCTAGAACACCAGCAATTACGTACTTCAAAATGCGTATTTAAGCTTATTTTTGTTTCTCCTAGAGCTGAATAGATTTTGGGGAGGGCGGAGTTTATTAAGAGCAGTTTTTGGTTTTTATCAAACATTTCTAAAACAGCTGAATATTTCAAAGATATAAGAATAACAACATATAGTCTTTAAGCATATTGATTAATCAAGGAACGCCGAAAGCAAACCAAGTCTAAAAATGAGTTAAATTAGCGTCTATTTGTCTATTAACGTTATTATGGCTGAAGTTTATACGTCAATCTGATACTATTATTCTTTTGTATTTGTGGGCCGAGATCTAGACACAAACGGAAATGTCAGATATCTCTATGCGTATCAATTACTAATGGTTACTAGCACTGCCCGTCACTAGAATTTTGACCTACTAAAGGAATTCCACCTTTAGTAAGGGATTTATAACGTGTCAATCATCGTATTGCCACGGGACCTACGGTTTTATTTCCTATCTGAGAAGGAGTGCTGTTTTTGTTTTTAAAATGCCGCATATTTTTATTGCGAATGTATTAAAAAATGGGTTGCACAATTATCCGAAAAAAATTATTATTACAATGATTTCAAATATTAAAATTTCCACTTTGTAGGCTGGAAGGTTGCTCCACACCAAATACCTTAATGCCTTGCTGACAAGAGCAGGCAACACTGTAAAATTAAGAAAAATAATCTGTCAGATGGACGTTTAAACCATCATGCAGGATAAAGGTTAATACACGTGTAAACGCCAACTTAAAAAAATCAAAGTTGCCTGCTTCTATAAAATATCGAAAAGACAGTTTAAGCATTTTAACTTCCATATAACTAATTTTTAGACCTATTTATTTGCTTGTGTATAAGAAACTTCATAAAAAAGATAAAATTAAATATTCTTGAATAAATATATTGACACATTTTCCTTTAAAGTTGATCGTTATTCAGACATTGGACAAATCCAAACTAAAACTCAAATTCTGCCAAAATCGCATAGAACCTAATATGTTTAATGTCTATATGTTGCAATTTTTATATACTGCTGCTGCAGAAATATATGACAAAAACCAAAAACTACAACAAATAACCCTCCCCTCCCCCCTCTCACCACTAAATCTAATCAGCTACAGGAGAAATCACGGCAAACGAAAATACGAAATTTGAGGTTGTAAAGATCCAAAAATCCTTAAAAAAATCCGTAAATTCATTATTTAATTGTGCGATTGTTTTATTTAAAAGTATTCCTGTTCATTATAATAATTAATTATTTCCCCTTCTTCCGTAGTTAAGAAATCGTTTTAGATTTCGACGCAAGACCCCACCAACGCGCCACCTCAATTCTCTCACCCAATCACGTTATATGGCGGACTATACAAGCGGAAGCACGACGCGATATTAATTATCTTATTATGTCCGATCATTTAGATCACTTCTAAGCTTCCTTCGTTCCTGACTTCTATTCCCACCTAGTTGAAATCAGAAGCCGTTATGTCTACCAGCCTACCCATTCCGGGGTAAGTTATAAATTTTCCGATCATGTTTACGAGACCAGTTTTCCGTTATAATATTTATTTTCTGCCTTGGAAGATTATTAATCGATCCCGTCTGAAAAACGCTACCATACCTGTACACTAAACACTTAATCGGGCGTATTCTGAGCGTAAACAGACACATCCTTTCACACAAATTCCTACTCTTTGCTGTTAGGTCGTCGCCTGAAAAGTACTGAGAAATCCTAGGGAATGCCCGATAGGTGTATTTCTACGTCGGTATTTTTCTACCATTGCTTGTCTAAAAGGTGTACGCCTGTTCAGTCTAGGGTCCTTACAATTAATCAAAGGGTGTATGCCCGTTTGATTATATAATCCTATCTTACCACCAAGTACCTAACATATACTCGACCGAGCTAGGAAACCAGTAAAACCTGCACACAGTTAATTGCATAATAATCTCCAGAAAATCTCGTTTCTGTCAGATTATCCTGTTAAAACCGTTATCCTTGTGACCGTAAATACATCCGTATTCCAGTAATTTATATAAGAAACAGCCTGTGTTCAGTATAAATAATACTGAATAAAGCATTACATCCCGTATTCTTGAAGAGATAAAAAGATTCCAATAATTGAACTCAATTTCTCTAATGTAGAAATTTATATTCTCGAAAGTACTCCTGTTCCTGTATATTTTCTTTGAAGCGATAAAAATAAATCGGGAATTGAAAAGAAAATATGAAACTTTTATTATGTGTTTTAAAAGAGATACGAAATTATCACCTTGTAAAAATTGATGGCAAAAACAGAGACTGTTTCTTAATTTTTTTTCTTTAGTTTGCGACCCTGCTGTTTCATGTTCCATTATTTTGCATAATTAAAAATAATTATTGCAAAGACCAGTAGTAAAATTAAAGCTACATAAATAAAAGCAACATTTATTTTAATTTAAAACAAAAATCGATCAAATCGGTACCTTATCGATTTTTGTAGCAGTATACCATATTTATTCTATAGAAACTAAAAGTAATTGCCCTTATTATCAGTCCCATTGTATGCTTCTAGGTGTCAACAACACGCACACGCATACGCACACGCACACGCACACGCACACGCACACGCACACGCACAACACGCACACGCACACGCTCACGCACCGCACACGCACACGCACACGCACACGCACACGCACACCACAGCACACGCACACGCACACGCACACGACACGCACACCACAGCACACACACCCACACACCACACCACACCACACGCACGCACACACACACTCGTACACTGTAATGGGTTTTTGGTGGCGACAAGTGAAGCTTGTCTTCCACGAGCACCAATACAAGAATTTGAACTCGTTTGGAAAATTTAAAGTAATTATAATTTACGGTGTGATTATTTTATTGTGTGGAACCACTCCTGGACGGGTTACGGACAGCTGTTGTTCGCTCCAGGGGTTGGTAACGGATTCGGGTCCCACCCAAAGATAAGATTAAAACCAATACCTAGAACAGCGTTAATTGGGAAGAAACGGCGGATACGCAAGACAAAGGTCACAGGTCTCCTTAACAAACAAGATCCTTCACCATTGATTTATGATGAATTAATGGTTCTTAATAAATACGAGCTCTATAAATTTATTTAGATGAGCGGTTATCAGTAGTAAAGCAACTTTTGCTACTGGTATTACAACCAATTGAATACGTACTTACAGAGCGAGTATCGATTAACTCTAATTATATTAATCAGTTTAAACTACTTTTTACCTCATACTCATTAACAAGAGCAGCTTTGATCTATGTACCTAAAACAGTCAGAACGGAAAGATAATAATTCAGCCGTGTCACTTGCCTGTATAGAATACGAAACACCATCGGTGGGGCAGCAGGAAGTCTTCAAGTTTCCTATGCAGCAGCATCACAAGTTGTTTTAATTAATATTAAATCAATTAATTAATGAATACTTATTTTGACCTTCTCAAATTATTGGTCATTAAATAACGGATCGGTTTATATAAAATTTTTGCCACTTTCTACAAAAAAATATACTTATCCCACAGAATGTTTTAATTAATAATTACGGACATTTTTGTCTAGTTATAACTCAAAATTTACAGATTTCGGTTGCTTCTTGCACATATGTTAGCGGTTAGAATGTATTATTAAAATAGCTTCTTTTATACAATGGGAACGAGATTGCGATTTCCATTGAATTTGGGTAAACAACTTCATGCGATAGTACTTATTGCAGATTTAACTTTAATTACTTATATCTAAAATGTTATTTAACAATGCAATTAATTTATAAGAACGGTGTTAATTATTAATTATTTTATTAATTTGAGACTCTTAATTTGGTGTATTTATCTCTAACTAATAATAGGATAACAGGTTTTGAGTAGTTTTTCCATTCACAAGATGCATTTTAATACAAACTAAATTATTATTTATCAAGTTTTTATTTCGGAATAAATAAAATTGCATTTATATTAACGGTGTAATTAGTTGTGGTACTTAATCTCATTATTATCATTATTTAACGCTGAGCACTTAATTAATAGGCGGACTTAATAACGGTTTTTGTAAGCGGAGTAAAAGAGAAAAAAAAACTGATCTTCACAACACACACACGCACGCACGCACGCACGCACGTCCGCATGCATGCACGCACGCACGCACGCACCCACACACACACCCACACCCACACACACACACACACACACACACACACACACACACACACACAAAACACACATACACACACACATATACATACACACACGCACACAGCACACACACACACACACACGCACACACACACACACGTATACTGTAATGGGTTTTAGGTGGCGGCAAGTGAAGCTTGTCCTCCACGAGCACCAATACAAGAATTTTAACTCGTTTAAAAAATTTAAATTAATTATAATTTACGGTGCGATTATTTTATTGTGTGGAACCACTCCTGGAGGGGTTGAGGACAGCGGTTGTTCGCTCCAGGGGTTGGTAACGGATTCGGGTCCCATGCAGAGATAAGATTAAAACCAATACCTAAAACAGCGTTAATTCAGACGGACGGCGGATACGCAAGACAAAGTTCACAGGTCCCCTTGACAAACACGATCCTTCGCCAATGACTTTTAATGAATGAATTGTTCTTAATAAATACGAGCTCTATTAATTCATTTAGATTTCAACGGTGGTGATTTAAATATGAGCGGTTATCAGTAGCAAAGCAACTTTTGCTACGGTGGGGCAGCAGGAAATCTCTAGGTTTCCTATGCAGCAGCGTCACAAGTTGTTTTAATTAATATTAAATCAATTAATGAATTCATACTTATTTTGTCCTTCCCAAATTATTGGTGATTAAATAACGCATCAGTTTATATAAAGTTTTTGCCACTTTCTGCAAAAAAATATACTTATTCCACAGAATGTTTTAATTAATAATTACGGACATTTTTGTCTAGTTATAACTCAAAATTTACAGATTTCGGTTGCTTCTTGCACATATGTTAGCGGTTAGAATGTATTATTAAAATAGCTTCTTTTATACAATGGGAACGAGATTGCGATTTCCATTGAATTTGGGTAAACAACTTCATACGATAGTAATTATTGCAGATTTAACTTTAATTATTTATATCTAAAATGTTACTTAACAATGCAATTAATTTATAAGAACGGTGTTAATTATTAATTATTTTATTAATTTGAGACTCTTAATTTGGTGTATTTATCTCTAACTAATAATAGGATAACAGGTTTTGAGTGTAGTTTTTCCATTCATAAGATGCATTTTAATACAAACTAAATTATTATTTATCAAGTTTTTATTTCGGAATAAATAAAATTGCATTTATATTAACGGTGTAATTAGTTGTGGTACTTAACCTCATTATTATCATTATTTAACGCTGAGCACTTAATTAATAGACAGACTTAATTACGGTTTTTGTTAGCGGAGTAAAAGAGAAAAAAAAACTGATCTTCATAACACACACACACACGCGCGCGCGCACGCACGCACGCACGCACACACACACACACACACACACACACAAACAAACAAACAAACAAACACACACACACACACACACACACACACACACACACACACACACACACACACACACACACACACACACACACACACACACACACACACACACACACACGTGATTGAAGTAATAAAAGGCGGCACAACTATTTAAGGCTTTAGCATCTATCTTCCTTACTTTTTATTCACCCTGTACGTTCAAAACTAGTAATGTTAATTTTCTTTTTTCTGTTATCGTTTACCATTGTTCTTTCTAGTGCTTGACTTCTATCAATGTTGCTCTCGAATACCTTCGTGATTGTGTATGTAAAAATTGAGATATGCTTAATGTAATATTTGTTTTGTAAAATAGAGAGTAAATGTTAAAAGCGATGCTATCATAGAAATTTGTTAAGAAAGACAATCTAGATGTTTTAACAGTATCTATTTAATCTTATACCCTAAATCAATTGAAGCGATTGCTAAGTTACGAAGTAAATGAGGAATAGAATAAACCGTTTAAAATGCGTAATTTTTTAAATAAAATATTAAGCAAAAAAGTTTGCCCCTAGCAAAGAGCTTAATTGAGATAAAAAATGAAAAATAAATAAATTTAGTAAGGATTCTATGCAATCAAATCCCGATAAGTCATTAAATATCAATGTAGGACATCCTTCCTTAAAATATGCAGCAAAACTTGGGGGCTGAATTAATTTCAAACTTTTCTGAAATGAAAATAAATTATTATTGGATTTTTAAATCGCAATTTATGAGAGATGTTCCATATTTATTTAAATTTGCATTAATTTCAGGAATATTGGCAATTTATTCTTTACGAATTGCAATTTTATATTAGTCGCTTGTGGGCTTTAAATGAATATGATTATTAAAAAAAAACTTCTTTCAATTTTTTTTTCTAAATTTAAACTTTAATATATAAATTTTTGATATATTAACATTAAATTCCGAAAAATCAAATGTCACTCTGATTTAGCTACGGGTTTGATGTTTATGTTGATTGAAAAAGAAATTACGTTTAATTGTGGTTTCTTTCTTCCAATATAGGGTGATTTAAATAATCAAAGTTGGCGTGAAGTTAAATTAATCACAACCAAAGGATCGACAGAGATGAGTTGGGTTATGGTATTATTAATATGTCAGTCAAAACTGTTCATAAAAAAGAAAACTTGATTATTTCATGAATGTAAATTGTTTTTTTATATATAAATCGTCAGCACGTGTAATCACGATTTCATTTTTATTTTCAAATTCTTTATGATAGCGCACTTTTTTTCTTAATCTGCAAATGGTCAGTCTTTGATACTTTCGACATTTTAATTTTGATATTATAATCAAACTTTGTATATCTATAGCTTTTGTATAAAGTAATTGGTTTATCTTGTACACGTATTGTTCCTACAGAACTCAACCTTGCCTAACAGGAACTATGTTATCCTGGTTATACGTAAACGATAGTAGATTAATGCCAGTAATATTCCTCTAATTTATGGATCTCATAAAATCGCTTCTTTTGTTGCTTTCGCAACACATCATAATGCTCATTTTATCGTGTCGAGCCTTATTTGCAAGAAAGGAGTAAAAATATTGAAAACGAGCACCACGAGCTTTGGTAACATTTAAAGTTCAAAGTAGGTTTGAACAAAGGTTAGTAAATACATTTCAACGTGTTTGTAAGTTACGACTGCTCAACTTTCAGCTTAAATGTATAGTTATTTTGTGCCTTCGTTCTGTAATAGAACATATGCAGACCGCAAATGCGTCCGGAAACTATGCGCTTTCCGGCCTAGGCCGGCAAGAATAATACTAAATTACAGTTGGTATTCGTTGTAGTGACAGAACTGATGAAATATTCGGCATAATCGCGTTACCGTGTACGTGTACGCATTCCTTATTATGTCCGCATTACTTCCTTATAAACTAGAAATTACATCTATAAATTATTATAAAGTCAACAAATTGGTAAGGTACCTACAACATTCGAGTAGTAAATAATTTCACAATTGTATTTTGTAGGTTATATTGGTTACTGTCAGTTGTCAGCATTGCCAACTTAAATTCAGTGGGCATGAAATTCTAAAAAGTACAACAATTTTTGTATTGATTTTAATAAAAAAATGTTGGGTAGGCAACAGAGATCTTCCGCTGTATCAATTTAATATTCCTAATTTCACCATATTCAGCTCAAATAACATTTTTTTTAATTATTTGTATGGGGATTTCGGAAACCATAAGAGTTACACATTTGATTAAATGGGAAAAGATTTGCTTCTTTAGAAGACTAATCAAGATACGCTTTTGTTGATTTAAGAAAATGCATGGCTTACTAGATATTTGTAAAAGAGTAAAATTTTCCAAAATCGTTTCAGCGCTTTAATTCGTACTTTCACGCCACTCCCTTGCGGGGTAGGAAAAACAATCCCTATGTCTTGTTTATTTTTCGTTCACAATCTTTCTCCATGCTAACCTCACTCACATATATTTGATTCGTTAATCTTGCGTTGTCTCAATGTGACCAAACCAACGTAATGTACTACTTTTATATCTATCCATCATCGTCTTTTCCTCGTCACTCTCCATCATTATGCACTCATTCGTTATCTTGTCCCTTCTCGTTTTACCACATGCGCTTCTCACGAATCTCACACCTACGGCATCTATTTTTCTATCGTGCTTTTTTTGAAATTCTCATGTCTCATTTCTATACAGTACTGACAGGACAAACACGCCATTATAGGTTGCTCATTTCGCAGCTAGGTTCATGCTTTCGCTTCTCATTATCGTCCACATACTTCCAATCACTTTCCTTCCAGCATTGACCCTTCGTCCAATTTCAGCATCCATTGTACCACCCGCAGTAAACATTCTACCCAGATATACCAACTCATCCACTTGATCCACAATTTCATATAGCAGAGTAAATACTCGACTCTTCCTTCCACCTTTCCGATTGAAAATCACAATCTTAGTTTTGTTCACGTTTACCTTTAGGTCCATGCTCTCACAGACTGTCAAACTTCCTCAGAGCCAACCCACAGAGTCACTTAATAAGACTGTGTCATCTGCATACACCAGAAGTCGTACACTTACGTCACCAGCCATTACACCATTTCTATCGGTACATGCGTGTCTAACACTTTATGCATGTATACATTTTACAACCACGGTGACATCACACACCCTTGTCGCACTCCTTGCTCAATATTAAAGTATTCACTCACACCTCTTCTCACTCTAACACATGCTCGACCACCGTTGTGTACTGCCCATATTCCGTTTATTGGACCTTTATTCACGTCATATTTATTCAATATTTCCAAGTGCTTCTCCCTATTCACTCTGTCGAATGATTTCTCAAGATCTACAAACGCATACACTTTTCGATCACCTGCTGGAGAGCAACCATTTGATCGACACATCCTCTTCCCGGCGTGAAGTCACCCTGCACATCCCAAATCTTAGTTTGTGTAGTTTCTCGTACTCTATCAATCAGTATTCTTCCAAATATCTTACCAGGCACGCTGAGCAAACTTGTTCCTCTGCAATCACTATTGTTCCCCTTACTCTTATACAGTGGTACAATGATCGCGCTCTTCCAATCCGCCGGAATTTTTCCGCCCTTAAGGCATACATTGAATAGTTCACACAATCTTCGTATAAGCTTTGCACCTCCATACTTTAGCGTTTCACCAGTGATTTCATGTTTATCTGCTCCTTTACCATTTTTCAACCTTCCTGACGTTTTCTCTACCTCATTTATCCCAATATCCTTCTCAGTTTCATTCACCATTCCTTCAAGATTCTCCTTATTTAACCCTTCAGTCTTACTTTCTTCACAACTGTACAGCTTTCCGAAATATTCTTACCAGCATTCCCTCACCTCGCCACGTGTTGTATTTTTGACCCATTTCCAGAAGAGTTTCTCGTTTCCCTCAAAATCGTGCTGCATTTCCTGTCCTACCACAGCCATCACTTCCTCTTTACTTATTCTCACTGCCTCCTCCGCTACCAGCCAGGCAGAGTTAACAACACAGTTTCAAACTTATCCATGCACTTTCAACGTCAGTGTCTTTTATTCGTTCGTTCCACACTGTTTCATCCTCATTCAACTCTTTATTCACAGCATCTGCGTATTTAATTCTCGCACCGACCTCCACTAGTTTGTCTACCCTAATTCTGGACGTTCGCACTACGGTTGCTTTCCTTCTCTAGACCCAGTTTTGTCCTAAACGCCCTCTCAATACAACCAAATAGTGTATTTCACCAGGTTTCTGAGTCGTTCATCACTCACCATCAAGTCTATCATACTTTTAGATTCACCTCTTTGCCATGTATACATATGAATATTTTTATGTTTAAATCACGATACAAACTATTCATTGCTCCAAATGACCTCCACCAACTTCCATACAACAATACAATCTGGATACAAATCCAAATCTAACATTCCTCAAGACCTCAACAATTATTCGCTGGTATTGAGCAATAAATATTTGGAGCAGTTATTGCGAATTCGCGCATTTAAGAACACTCAAAGCAGAATAGCTTAATGAGGAGGGCACCATCGTGATGAGAAGTTATTTTATCTTCTGAAAGGTTATCATCATTTTGTAAAAACTTCGTGGTCAGATGACAAACGTTATTTTCTAATAATTATAAATGAGTTAATCCATTCAGATCACCACCAATGAAGAGTGGTCTTACAATATGGTCTGCCAACATTACAAATCACTGAGGGCATTGTGTTACCAATTTGACAGTATTCCATATTTCTTCGCTGGTATTTTTAGATTTGCTTCCTCGATGTTCATAATATGAATTTATAATCCTAAAGTATATGTTTACCTTCCAACCTACATACAGACGCAGGCGTGTGCGTGTGTGCGCGTGTACTTCTGCGCGTGTGTGCGTGTGTACGTGTGTGCGCTGTGTGTGTGCGTGTGTGCGTGTATGCGTGTGTGCGTGTGTGCGTGTGTGCGTGTGTGCGTGTGTGCGTGTGTGCGTGTGTGCGTGTGTGCGTGTGCGCGTGTGTGAGTGTGTGCGTGAATGCGTATGTGCGTGTGTCCGTGTGTGCGTTGGTGCCTATGTGCGTGTGTGCGTGTGTGGGTTTGTGTGTGTGCGTGGGTGCGTGTGTGCGTGTGCGCGTAAGTGCGTGTGTTCGTTTGTGCGTGTGTGCGTGTGTGCGTGTGTGCGGTGTTCGTGTGCGTCGTGTGTGCGTGTTGCGTGTGTGCGTGTGGCGTGTCGTGCGTGTGTGCGTGTGCGTGTGTGCTGTGCGCATGTGTGCGGTGTTGCGTGTGTGCGTGTGTGCGTGTGTGCGTGTGCGTGTGTGCGTGTGTGCGTGTGTGCGTGTGTGCGTGTGCGTGTGTGCGTGTGCGTTGTGTGCGTGTGCGTGTTGCGTGTGTGCGTGTGTGCGTGTGTGCGTGTGTGCGTGTGTCGTGTGTCGTGTGTGCGTGTGGTGTGTGCGTGTGCTGTGTGCGTGTGTGCGTTGTGCGTGTGTGCGTGTGCGTGTGCGTGTGTGCGTGTGTGCGTGTGTGTCGTGTGTGCGTGTGTGCGTGTGTCGTGTGCGTGTGTGCGTGTTGCGTGTTGGTGTGTGCGTGTGCGTGTGCGTGTGCGTGTGCGTGTGCGTGTGTGCGTGTTGTGCGTGTGCGTGTGTGCGTGTGCGTGTGCGTGTGTGCGTGTGTGTGCGTGTGCGTGTGCTGTGCGTGTTCGTGTGTGTGTGTGCGTGTGTGTGTGCGTGTGTGCTGTGTGCGTGTGTGCGTGTGTGCGTGTGTGCGTGTGTGCGTGTGTGCCTGTGCATGTGTCGCGTGTTCGTGTGGTGTGTGCGTGTGTCGTGTGGCGTGTGTGCGTGTGTCGTGTCTGCGTGTGTGCGTGTGTGCGTGTGCGTGTGTCGTGTGTGCGTGTGCGTGTGTACGTGTGTGCGTGTGTGCGTGTGTACGTGTGTGTCTGTGTGCGTGTGTCGTGTGCGTGTGTGCGTGTGCGTCTGTGCGTGTGTGCGTGTGCGTGTGTACGTGTGCGTGTTTGCGTGGTGCGTGTGCGTGTTGTTGCGTGGTGCGTGTGTCGTGTGTGGTGTGGGTGTGTGCGTGTGTGCGTTGTGCGTGTGTGCGTGTGCGTGTGTGCTGTGTGCGTGTGCGCGTGTGCGTGTGTGCGTGTGCGTGTGTCGTGTGTTCGTGTCTGTGTGCGTGTGTCAGTGTGCGTGTGTGGTGTGTGCTTGTGCGTGTGTGCGTGTGTGCGTGTGGCGTGTGGTGTGTGTGTGTGCGTGTGTGCGTGTGTACGTGTGTGCGTGTGTGCTGTGTGTGCGTGTGTGCGTGTGTGCATGTGTGCTGTGCTGTGCGTGTGTGCGTGTGCGTGTGTACGTGTGTGCGTGTGTTGCGTGTGTGCGTGTCGTGTGTGCGTGTGTGATTGTGTGCGTGTCGTGCGTGTGTGCGTGTGTGCGTGTGTGTGGTGTGTGCGTGTGTGTTGCGTCTGTGCGTGTGTGCGTGTGCGCGTGTGTGCTGTGTGCGTGTGCGCGTGTGCGTGTGTGTGCGTGATGTGCGTGTGTGTCGTGTGTCGTGTGCTCGTGTGCGTGTGTGCTGTGTGCTGTGGTGGTGCGTGTGTGCTGTGTGCGTGTGTGCGTGTGTGCGTGTGCGGTGTGTGGTGTGTGCGTGATGCGTGTGCGTGTGTCCGTGTGTGCGTGTGGTGCTTGTGCGTGTGTGCGTGTGCTGTGGCGTTGTGGTGTGTCGTGTGTCGTGCTGTGTGCGTGTGTGCGGTGTGTGCGTGTGTGTGCGTGTGTGCGTGTGCGTGTGCGTGTGTGCGTGTGTCGTGTGTGTGCGTGTGTGCGTGTGTGCGTGTGTGCGTGTGTGTCGTGTGTTTGCGTGTGTCGTGGTCGTGGTGTGTGCGTGTGTGTCGTTGTGTGCGTGTGTGCGTGTGTGTGGTGTGTGTCGTGTGTGCGTGTGTGCGTGTGTGCTGTGTGCGTTGTGCGTGTGTGCTGTGTGCGTGTGTCGTGTGTGCGTGTGCGTGTGCCTGTGTGACGTGTTGCGTGTGTGCTGTGCTGGTGTGTGCGTGTGCGTGTGTGCGTGTGTGCGTGTGTGCGTGTGTGCGTGTGGTGTGCGTGTGTGCGTGTGTGCGTGTGTGCGTGTGTGCGTGTGCGTGTGTGCGTGTGTGTCGTGTGTGCGTGTGTGCTGTGTGCGTGTGTGCGTGTGTGCGAGTGTGCGTGGGTGCGTGGGTGCGTGTGTGCGTTTGTGCGTGTGTGCGTGTGTACGCGTGTGCGTGTGTGCGTGTTTGCGTGGGTGCATGTGTGCGTGTGTGAGCGTGCGTGTGTGCGTATGTGCTTGTATGCGTGCGTGTGTGTGCGTGCGTGCGTGCATGTGTGTGCGTGCCATATCTCAGGAATGGATTATAGCACAGGTTCGGTAAAAAAATGTTTATAATAAAAGTGGCCTCGAGAAGCGCCTGGAAATTATTTTCAGAATTGTAGGTCCACCGCTAGAGGGCGTATTTGACAGTTAAAATTTTTCAAAATTTACTCAATTAAGGGGCATATTAAATATTATAATCAGATTCCTCGACAAGTGCTGCATACTTTTTATTTGACAAGTTTTAGTCTATCTCTTCAAATAAGGGGAGGGGGAGAGTGGGAACCTTGTTCCGAAAAAACGCCTTTAATTCAGGTTCTGCTTGACCGATTTTAATAAACTTGATGTTGTTTGAAAGAGCTTTTGTTAAACAATAGAAAATTTGTAAATTTGAAGAAATCTGATTAATAACATAAATGCTAGAGGGCGCTGTTTAATATTTTTTTAATATTGTGTTTTCTCTTTACAATTTTAAATGGAAGCATAAGAATTTTAGTAGGTCTTTAAAAAGTAGACTAAATTAGTAATAAAACAGTGAAAACTGCAAGTCGATATCTTTTTCCTATCCTGAGATATCGTAAGAAACAGGTAAATGGCGGGAATTGTTCTTCCAACGTCTAGTAGGCTAGTTCGCGTTAACGGAAATTATTAAATTTAGCCTGGATGAAAAGATCTTACATTGGTCTGCAGTAATTTAAATTGTTATCATACTAATGTTATGATTGTCGCTAGATTGCCTAAACGTAATGCTGTCTCTACTAACAATGAGAACAAATTATAAAATAATAATGTGATAAATCTAACATTTTTTTAATTATATAAGAATGTAATATTTATTTTCAAGCGATGTGTTAGTAAATCAAAAGCATAAAATAACAATAAAAACCGATATTTGCCCAGCAACAACAAATACAGTTTGAAATATGAATTACGATTTACTGATGACAACAAAATTAGTAAAGAGGGCCATGTAAGATATAAAATAAATTCCCTGTTGAAAACAAGCAAGCTTTGATTTTCACGTATATGCCAAAAATCATTCATCGTGTTGCATTTAATAGACTTTCTTTTTCTTTTCGTACCAAAGTGATTCTTAGAAATGAAGAAGCATTTGATATGTTGGCAGTTTATTTTGAATGTATGAGAAATTCAACTGTTGCTGCTAGAGTGTATGCACTGCAGTACTCAAACAGACGGCATCATAGCAGAAGAGTTTTTCTCCGACTCGCACACCGTGTGCGTACTACTGGAAATGTGAATCCTCCTGTGTACCGAAGACAACGCAGAGGTAGAACAGAGGAAAATGTTATTAATGTTTTAGCTTATGTAAATGTTAACCCTCATTTAAGCACCAGAGCTATAGATAGAGACTTGGGTATATGTCGAACCACCGTCCAAAATATTTTAAGAGAACACAGGTGACTACTTATTTATTAATGCAGGTTTTATTCGGTATTATAATTTTTTTCGTTTGTCGTTATATGTTTCTCATTTTTATCATACCGAAAATGTCATTACATCAAAGTTAACTTGTGACAACATGACTAATGTATTTGCCGCCATTTTATGTCCAGTTTCAATAAAACACCAAGTTATTTAATGAAATTATCTGATGCTATGTGAATAGAGTTTAACTAACAACATAATAATTAAGTGAGGCAAAGTAAAGTAAAAAGGTACCAATAATAAAAAATAATGAGAGGCCGGGCGAAAAAAATTCGTAATAACATTACGAGAGTTAATGCATTTAAAGCCCTTTTTCGTTTACTAACAACGAAGGACTTCAATGTGTCTTATTGATCTGGTTACTTTATAATATATACTATTTTAAGATTGCATACATATCACATGGTCCTACACCATAGTTTGAATGCTCAAGATTTCGATACCAGGTTGGATTTTTGTAACTGGCTCTCAAATGTGATACACGACGACCCTGAAATACTTTCACGAAGTATGTGGACAGATGAGGCTACTTCTCATAGTGATGGTAGTGTAAATCGACATAATATGCACTACTGGTCTGAAACGAATCCCCACTGCATGCAGGAGGTCCAACATCAGGGTCGTTGGTCTGTAAATGTGTGGTGGAAAAATAATTGGGCCTTTTTTTTAATGAGACTGTTAATGGAGAAAGATATTTAGATTTTTTAAGCAACGAATTGCCACTTCTTTTAGAAGACGTACCCTTGGCCATTCGTCGTGACATGTTCTTGCAACATGATGGGTGCCCGGTACATTATTCTAGAGATGTTCGGAATTTCTTAGATCAATCATACCCTGAAGGGTGGATAGGACGTGGAAGTTTATTTATTTGGCCACCAAGGTCTCCAGACCTAACTTGTTTAGATTTTTATTGGTGGGGGCGAATAAAAAATCTCGTTTATACCGATAGACCCACAACAAGAGCTGGCATGATTGAAAGAATACGACAGACAATAGGAAGAATTTCAAGGGCAGAAATTGAAACTGCTGTTCTCTCCACCCGTCAGCGGTTGATTTCATGCATTGAAAATGATGGACGACAGTTGGAACATCTAGGGCGACACTAATTACGTAGTTACTTATTTAAGGTTTTAATTGTTAGATTTATCACATTATTATTTTATAATTTGTTCTCATTGTTAGTAGCGACAGCATTACATTTAGGTAATCTAGCGGCAACCATAACATTAGTATGATAACAATTTAAATTACTGCAGACCAATGTAAGATCTTTTCATCCAGGCTAAATTTAATAATTTCCGTTAACGCGAACTAGCCTACTAGACGTTGGAAGAACAATTCCCGCCATTTGCCTGTTTCTTACGATATCTCAGGATAGGAAAAAGATATCGACTTGCAGTTTTCACTGTTTTATTACTAATTTAGTCTACTTTTTAAAGACCTACTAAAATTCTTATGCTTCCATTTAAAATTTTGAAGAGAAAACACAATATTAAAAAAATATTAAACAGCGCCCTCTAGCATTTATGTTATTAATCAGATTGCTTCAAATTTACAAATTTTCTATTGTTTAACAAAAGCTCTTTGAAATAACATCAAGTTTATTAAAATCGGTCAAGCGGAACCTGAATTAAAGGCGTTTTCTCGTAACAAGGTTCCCACTTTCCCCCACCCCTTATTTGAAGACATAGACTAAAACTTGTCAAATAAAAAATATGCAGCATTTGTCGAGGAAACTGATTATAATATTTAATATGCCCCTTAATTGAGTAAATTTTGAAAAATTTTGCTTTTTAAAATTTTAACTGTCAAATACGCCCTCTAGCGGTGGACCTAGAATTCTGAAAATAATTTCCAGGTGTTTCTCGAGGCCACTTTTGTTATAAAATTTTTTTTCCCGAACCTGTGCTATAATCCATTCCTGAGATATGGCCGACGGCCGTTCTTAGTTGGCCACCCGGTACGTATAAGTCCCGTCAAGACTCTAACGGCTTACTGTTGTAAGTATATACGTGTAAAAATTTGGTGGGTGTCTCAAGTTCCGTCGAGACGCAAAGGGTTAATATGTTTGACAAATAAATTTAAATTGAGAAACGTTTTTGCAAATGATCTGTTTTGGTTCAAATTGAATAAATTGTAACTAAATGATTATAGTTTTTATTATTAATATGGTTAATGAATAAATTTAAATTATGAAACGTTTTTTCGTGTTGCGGCGAGTTGGCCGTGGCGAGTTGACCGCGGTGACATTTCCTAGACCCCAAAAAACTTTTTTCTTAAAATTGTATACCTTCACCATTGATAAAAATGTTTTCTTTATCTTGCAACCACTCTGTATGTGATATTGACATTTTGATGAACTTTAAATTTTATTCAATCACTTTGTTGATATTTCGTTTAACCCTTTAATAATTATTGAAAAAAAAACAATTTATTTAGTGATTAGATCTTCATTACTTTATTACTGTTGATGCCAACCTTACAAAAATTTCAAATTTTTATCATCCAAAATTTCTTTTTTATGCGTTTGATATATATAGGTTAGACAACGTAGGGTTCAAACAGGTGCTTGTAATTACCAAACATAATATATACAAAAACAACTGTTTTAAGATGAAATAATTTTGAACTTTAATGAATTTTCTCCATATAAACCTTCAGGTAAAACAAGCATATAAAAGTAAAAGTGTATAAGGATAATATTTGCAAAATCAATAGCTGCAGGTAAGGGCAGGGTTAATTATAGACTGTTAATAACTTGACAGCTGCTCTATAAATTACCCCCTTAGGATGTTATTGTTAATCACCGAATTTATTACATGAGCTTCGATTTCGAATAAGTTTTCTTGCATCGTTGATGAACATTTTAAGACATCTTCTTTGACCGCGCTTTGAAAATGAAGTAAAAAAAGACAAGCCAGACAGACATTCGAATCAAATCGAATAACAAGTTGACAACCAATTAAAAACCGTTTAACAGAACCGATCTCCATTTATAATTAAGTGTATCGGAGGAGGCTGTGTAATTACTAGCTGACCACGATCAAAAGCAAATCTCGAACTGCCAGTTTGACAACTGGATAGACAGATACTGACCATTGGTTATCCCCGCATATTCGCTTTTGATTTTTATATTTAAAGACCACCTGCTTAGGCACATATAAAAAAAGGGGGTGGATTTCATAATAACCGCTTATTACACATAATATTGAAGGTATCAACAACAAAAAGCTTATTTTAGATTGATATTATTTTAAAATTTGCATAAACAATTATCCACGATCAACAGCTACATTTTACATGAGCTGTTTCTTTAATGAAATCCAAACATCTTATGCTTACATACATACAATTATGGCGCTATATTTCCATCAATAACTAAGCTTCTTCATTAATTTGTAGGTAAGTTTGCACATACTAAAATGTTAATGAATATTTATAAGAGTTTACCAAAATTGTAGCTCAAACCCTTTCAGAAAATTTATTTAAGATACCGCCTGTCTTAAATTAAATCTGCACTTTCCTACACAGAAGTTTACAGCATACACTTTCCTCATTTTATTGCACATTCGTTTTTCATTATTAACGAATTTCTTAAAAAAAGGGAACAAAATTACTCTTTCCCTGTATTTCATTTCGAACAATTTGACCATTATTGAAGTTTTCTTTAGTTACATGTTACACACTCGATGCACATTTAAGATAAAATAAGTAGTGAAATATATAGCATTACTGTTTGTGGAAAAGTAACCGAAAGAAGCTTTTCTAGAAACCAAAGCACGAGATACTTTCAAACAAGGAGGCGCTAAATCAATCAACGCCGAAGTGATTTTGGTTTAGTGCGATACAAGCCAAGTTAGATAATTTCCGTTACGGTCTCCCTGTATGAATTTTTTTCTTGGAAGTTTTCTTTATACGCATATGGCGGCATGATCACTGCGTAAACGCACATCTTGTGCGGCTTTCTTCCGATCCTACCCTGACCCATCCTTAAGCCTACCATCCATATACAGGGTTGCTCATTAGTGCGTCAAAGCGCGATATCTCAGTAAATATAAGTGTTAGAAGGAAATGTTTCCTATCAATGTTTTTGGTGTTAAGGAGTTGCGCATTTTAAAATTATTTTCCAATATACGAGGTGCGTCATAAAAGTGTGGTAGTAACAAATTATCTTTTTTAAAATACAACTCCCTATATTGCCTTATTCGGATTTTTCTTCAATTTTTAATGTTAATTTATGTAAGATGTTTTATCTTAAAAATTTACCGTTTTCGAGTTATTTGGAAAAATATGAAAATTTTGACAGCTGCATAGTTCCACAAAAATCGGTGCTGTATCCTGACCTCCGCGAATTTCGGAATCGATATTCTGGGGCTCTAAGAAAACCTAAGCTACGTTTTGACGTATTTTAGCTTAAAAAAGTTCTCTACAATGGCCGAAATATTCATCAAAAGTTGCATGATTTCAAACCTCAATAACTTGCTTAATTCAAAGGGATACCCTAATTTTTATACCGTTTTCGGATTTACCGTCAAATTTTAAGATCAGTTTATGTTATTTTTAAAATGTACCATTTCCAAATGATTCGGCAAAATTAAAAAATATTTAATTTTATTTTGATTAAGTCAACTGGCTACATGTTGACATGGAAACAATAAAACATTAAAATTTGACGATAAACCCGAATATGGCAAAAACATTGGGTGGTTCTATTCAAAAAATATGATTTGTTACTACCACACTTTTATGACGCACCCCGTATATTGGAAAATAATTTTAAAATACGCACCTCTTAAACACCAAAAACTTTGATAGGAAACATTTCCTTCTGAAAACTCATATTTACTGAGATACCACACTTTAACGCACTAATGAGCAACCCTGTATAGCTAATGTTAGGAATCTATGACGGTGGCATGGAGCTTCTAAAGCTCAAGCTGTCCTTAAATTCAATCCTTTAATTTATTCTCATTTTCGTTCTCTATTTTTTTATATGCTTCCCCTTTTTTCACATTTTGATCAACTTTTTCCTACTTTTCCTCCCTTTTCTCTTAGCGAAAGTCCAGCTTCTCTCATGCCAATAATAAGGCCACGTTAAAAATCAGTCAATTGGGAAAAATGTTGATGTTGAGGTACTCTTGGCATTGTTCCCAAGTGCAGAACGAAATTGTGAACAAACAATTTGCAAAATTGACAGTTAATTACACACTGATTGGTTTATTTCTTCAAATTTATTGTTACTTGCAAAGGAAAAAACAAAAAAAAAAAAATTACTAGCTAGATTTTATTAAAATTTTAATCGTTTGTTTGTTCTAATGAAAGACATCGTTGACGAAAATTTCAATAAAATCATTCTACAAATTCTAGGTGTTGCAATTTTTATGGAAGTCAGTATATTTATAACACATATAAATAATCTTCTCACCTGAGTCATCATAAAAATTGTTTTGTTTTATTGTCTCCAAGTTATTATACAATCTGTCGGTGAATGCAGACAATAAATACATCTTATGGAGAATACTTAAACTTTTTCTTAAATAACTAAATGATGAGATGAAGAAAAATGCTTCTGTAAGCACACTCAGAAGTTAATTATAATACAGTATTGATATGTATATAATATTTAATTAGGAAAGAAAGCAATTTAGACGAAGCTGGTTGGGAGGTGTGTAGGTTTGAACTTTTTCAGTCTGCTTCGTCCTTCTTCATCATCAAAGAGCGTATTTGCCATTTGATTAGGGTGTATTATCAACTTGTTTACATATTTAGCACTGACGGTTGTAATTTTTTGCCTTACAGTGGTTATGCTTAGGTCTGTATGGTGCATTCAATATAGCTCGTAGGACTTCGTTCTGGAATGTTTGGATGATTTCTACATTTGACGTACTGGCAGTGCCCCAGAGAAGGATTCCCTATTTCCAGTAGTTGTCGGATAGCTTTATAGAGTAATAATTTATTTTCTTTTGGTAAAGATGTGTATACGCCATGCAAGTCTTCAGTCTAAGTGAACACTGTGATATTTTATGTTATCCGTGTACGGTGTCAGAGTTCCATTTAACGCTTTATCTGGACAGTTTCCTTGTTTCAATGTAAATGTTATGTGCGTTGATTTGGTTTCATTGGATTTAATCCTCCGAAACTGAAGCTATTCTTTGAGGTGAGTAAGGTGTGTTTGTAGGTTCTGAGAAGCAATGACAGGATCTTTATGCGATGTCAGTATGGTTGTATCATCTGCATAAGTTGCAATGATCGTTTGAGGAAGCCCAGGTAAATCTGTAGTGCATAGGGAATATAGCATTGGACCAAGAAGACCTTCTCGCGGCACTCCAGATAGGACTGGGAGGAGGTTAGAGTGAGATTCTTGATATTGAATTCGAAAGGTTCTATTTGTAAGGCAAGATCATAATAGGCCATGTGTTGGATAAGGGAAGCTACGTTTAAGTTTGTAAAGTAATTCGATTAACTATACTTTGTCGAATGCTTCACTTATGCAGACGGCTGAACAATATTGTTCAGCTTCGAATACGCAGTTGACTTGATGGACTAATCGGTAAATCTGCCATGTTGCTTCCGAAAACCAAACTGATGATTTGGAATGAGCTGCTGTTCATCAATGAGTGATGTTATTTGATTGAGGATAATTTTCTCTGAAACCTTTGAAACAGTTGGAACAAGGCCAGTATGATGAAACTTCATTGGGATTTTTGCCAGGTTCTGGTATCATCACAATTTCTACGAATTTTCACTGAAAAGGAAAGTTATAGTGCTATATTATAGATATGTCAGTAGATTATATCCTTTTTCAGATAGTTCCCTCAGAACTGTACCTATGATAAGGTCAAATCCAGGTGCCTTTTTCGTATTTAATCTACGTATAATTGTTTCTACTCCCCATTGATTTGTTTTCTTAATAGTTAAGGACATAGGATGAGGGATATTCAAAAATTTAGCAGTATCAACTCCTATTGTTAGTGGCTGAGATAGATTGGGTTGAAAAAGTTGGATAAATGTTCCGAAAAAGTTATGACTTTTTGTTGATCAGCCGTTGCCCAGGAATCAGCTTATTACCTTATTGATGGAATTTGTAACTGTGGATGTTTGGGTTTTCTCGTGGCTTTCCAAAGGGTATACCGTGACTTCACTCGGGGTTAGTCCTTTAAGATAGTCTTGTAGTGATTCATTTCTAGCCTTGAGCAGTAAGTTTTTAAGTTCTATTCTAAGATTGCTATATTTTTGCTTATCAGGTGGTGCATTTGTAGGTTGCCATTTCTTCCGTGTTTTCTTCTTTTCAACCAGTATTATGGGAAATTCCTTTATTATACGAAGCTCTTCAGCGCCTGGTATAGATTGCCATGCCGCCTCTTGTATGGCGTTAGTGAGATTTTCAACCGCGTTCTCTAAGCCTAGAGTAGTTTAGAGAGGAAATTATAGATTTATTAAATCATCTAAATTCTTTTGGAAAAGGTTCCAATCCGTCTATGGGTTGTATAGTGACGGTTTTATTTTGGTTTGCCAAGTACTAAGTATAATGTAGAAACTATTATTAGTATAGAGTTAAGTTCGAGGCATGATTCAATTAAGAATTTGCTTGGGTCCATACCTTTTACAACGCAAAGGTCCAGTAAATCTGGCAGTCTATTGCGATCAGAGGGCCAATATCTGGGTTGTCTTCCTGTTAGCTGGCTTAAATTATTTTTTTATTTGAGAGTAAAACCTCTTTGCCTTTAGTTGAAGTGATTCTTGAACCACAAGTTGTATGTTTTGCGTTGTAGTCGCCTCCAACCAGAAATCTGGCCCCCAACGTTTTAAAGCATATTGTAAAGTGCTTTTTATTATTATGCCGGAGAGGGCAGTATATTGTCGATAATCTAATTTCTCCTGAGGCATCCTCTATGCATTCACTAGTGGCAATTTTGGATTCAGCCCGTTCATGATGTTTAATTGTGCGCTGTGTCCCTATGTCCTGTATTGTCAGGGTGATTTGTATTACACACGTTATAATTTGGAATTTTAAAAAGACTCTTGTTGGTAAAGTGTGTTTCTGAAATTAGAAGTATGTCTATGTTAGCATTTTGGATAAATAGTTTAACTCCTTGTGCATGTTCGCACAAGCCATTTGCATTCCATATCGCAATTTTTAGTAATGGGATCATTATTTATTAATAAGCTTAGACGTGAGGTTTACGAGTGTACTCATTTGATCCATTAGAGTTTTCATCAATTGGCGAAGTTCTGTTATGTCATTTGAGGGTTGAGCTGTGGCAATATGTGTTGGTTGACTATCTTGCATTACCGGTAGGTTGGGTTGTACTCTTCTTGCTTGTGCACCCGTTAGTCCCAATCTAGGAGGTCGAATTGGAATTTTTCGTTATCCTAGAGTGGGGTAGAATTTCTGTTGTAATTGTTTATAGACTATACATCCTCTGTAATTTGCGGGAAGTGAATCATGAAATTAACACATTTAACGTTGGAGTCCTTTACATTTCTAGTGCATTTAGCTGTTAGATGTTCTGCTGGACATCTTACGCATTTTGGTATGGCCATATTTTTCGTAGCGTTTACACTGTGGTATTTCGCGTTTTGTATGTGGGGCCTCGAACTGCACTTTGGTATTTAGAAGTAGATCGATATTGTAGATATCTTTATTGTTATCATTTGGTTTTAGATCTATAAAGAAGATCGGTAGTGGAATTTTATTGTTTGGTTTTACATTTCATATGTTTGTTACATGATAACCTCTCTCAAGCAGGCAGTTTGCTATTTCAGTTGTTATTGCATGAATGTTTTTAAGAACTAATCTAAAACTTTCAGTTTTCAGTTTATACCTACGGAATTCAATATTTCTTTGCCCTTATATTTGTTGTGAACTTCCTACTTTCATTAGGTTGCACCTTAACTTGTTCATTGTGTGATTACAAATTTGTCTTTATCAATATTGTTTAGTAGATCAATGAGTGGTTTTATTTGTTTTACTTTTGATATGAAGATGGGTGTTGGATTTGGTTTGGCGCTTTTAGGACTATCTTCGTCTCCTTCGATCATATTATTTTCTTCAGAAAGAGCTGTATGTCTATTGTATCTTAACCAGTAGTATTGCTTATTCTTGCTCGTTTGTATTTTGTAACGCTTAAATTAACTTTACGTTTTAGAGCGAATTTTTATGCCTGTTGTGTACGCAACACACATTGGTTTCAATGATAAGAAATTTGACAACATGGTACGTGACAAATTGATCAGCTGCAGCCACAAGTCTTTGCCGGGATGAATGTGTAACATTTCTTTAATAAGTTGGAAACTATTATTAAAAGGTGTAATTTTGACCCTGGTGACATCGGGAATATGGATGATGCGGGAATAACCACCGTACAGAAGCGTGATCGTATTGTTGCACTGCGTCGGGTCAAACAGGTGGGGAGAGTTACTTCTGCAGAACGGGGCACTTCAGTTACTTCAGCCTTTGAAATTTCTGCTACTGGCAATACCGTTCCACCTTTTTTATGTTCCAGCGTTTTCACTTTAAACCACATTTTCTTCAGAAAAGTCCACATGGCAGCGCTGGAAGTGCTAATCCTTCTTGGTGGGTGAAGGAGGGACATTGTTTATATTACATCCATCATTTTATTAAATATACCAAAGCAAATATAAAAGCGCCCAACGTTGCAACTACTTGATAATCATGATTCTAACCTGTCTCCTGAGGGACTTAATGTTTGTAAGGATTCTGGAATAACCGTTTTATCATTCCCATCTCGTTGCAGGCATAAACTGAAACCACTGGACCGCAGTGTATATGGCCCGTTAAAGAAATACGTAAATTCAACTTGCGATTCTTGGATGATCAATCACATTGGGGCTAACATGACTATATATGACATGCCTCGTATTGTACGTACAGCTTTACCTCTCGCGGTAATTCCTAATAATATCTTGGCAGGCTTTAAAGTATCAGGGATTTCCCCTTTTAATCGGAACATTTTTCCCGAAAGTGAGTTCATGGCTGCCTATGTTTCGTATAGACCTGTTCCTGGTGTGCAAATAAATAATAACGCTGATGAACCGATTGTTCACGATAATACATGTGCTGTTCGAGGCATCCAAAACTCCCCAGAATCAAATGGTAATCAGTGTTAAATAGATAGTGCCGATTTACAATTTTCTAAATTTTGATCACAAAACGTATAGCTATCCAAACTGGCGATAACGCTTGTGTTAGGATTTATTATAATTTACTGCTGCATTTATCTATCCATATTATTGGATCTTTACCATAATTTAAGATAATATAATATACAATAAAATAATATAAGTAATAATGTGAGTAATGTTGATGGTGCGCTGCTCAGGACTCTTCGTCCTCTTCAGTGCGTGGATTGCGTGGTTGTTGTGTTGCGTTGTTGTGTGTTATGTCTGTTGACATTGTGGAGTTGAAATTTGTGGTTATCCAAAAAAAGAAGCGTTGTAATGGTGATATTACTGTTGCTGGAGATGTTGTGTGGACTGTCCTGTAGTCGCTCGGTTGTGGTTGATACTGCTGGTGTTATGCGTACCTGAAATAAATGGAAACGTGTGTTAGATGTGTGAATACATTGTTTTTGTTAACAGAACAGAAAATTAATTACAAGTTCCGATATTGAATACTTAACCTAGGGGACCAGTCTTCACTTAGGACTCTTGTGTGATTACACGAAAAGAGTACCACCTCTGAACCGTGCGTGAGGATTACTCTCCACAGGTCCATCGCAAGTTTCGCCTGAGCGAGCGACGCTGTCACCTTGCGGATGACAGGAATTGATACCTCCGACGAGGGTCTATATGGAGTCGAACCCTAAGGCGAGTTGAGCAGGCGGGGTAACTACAGAGGCGGGAGCTGCTTTCGGTACTTCCGCCTTCTCAACTTTGCCTGCCGCCGCTCGAGCGTAACTGACGCCGGTCCGGGTTGAAGAAGGCGCCGCAGTCGGCGGTGTCCTCTTGGGTCGGTGTTGTCCTTCCGTATTCCTACGTTGTGGAGGTCGAGGGGATTCTGGCAGTCCTTTTAGCTATCGGGGTGGTCACCACCGCAGTTAACACACTTAACGCGGTCTGTTCGGCGTTTCGTGTATTCACTGTGGTAATCTCCGATGCACTTTAAGCAGAGTGCTGCCGCCCTGCAGCAACGATGTGCGTGAAGGAATCCCTGACACCGGTGACACTGCCTGATGCTGGATTTCGGCCGCAGATCCTCTACAGTCACAAGGAAGTGAGCGACGTACTCGACCTCCTGGATCTTCGTGTTCTCTTCCTCGGTCGGCAGCTCTATCATCACGAGAGGATCGGGCGTCCTCGCTGCTTCATTCTGAAAACAGAAAGTACTTTAATGTTTTGTATTTTTAGCTCTGAGCTAACGTCGACCTCGGATAGTTCTACGGGAACGTTACCTATCACTGCCTTAGCCAATCGTTCGCTCTTTGCCTGACTCCGTACCACACCTATCCATATACCCCATCCGCCTGTCTATGTTCTGGTGTGAGGCGGGCTGGATCCGGATTCCCTCGCTGAAGGCCTTGGTTCTCGTGAGGGCGATCAGTTGTCGGTCTAGTTTCGGGAGAATGCGACCCAGTTCTCTGACGAAGGTTTACCGTCGGTACTTTCTCCCTGGTGTGCTCTCGTGTCGTTTTCTGCTCCATGGCTGCCGGGCTGTCCGTAATCTATTGGAGGTCCTGGAACACGTTGTCGGTGGGCGGCGGCGTACGCGGGCAACCTTCGGTGTATCTCTGGCTGGGGTCTTCTCGCTAGATCGGTGCGGGGACGGTGACGGACTTCGACGGATCCGTTAGTGGAGCCTCCACTAACGGCGCAATGTCTGGCGGCGGCGTCTTCTTGTATCTTCTCATCTTCTGTTGCTACTTTCGGGGCGGTGTTGATAGGCTGCTTGGCTGGAAACCGTACCATATCTGTTCGTCGATATTCGGAATCTCCCCGATGCCTCTGTGGTCGTGCCATACCGGGTTGTAGACCCCTTCATACAATCTGCGAGACACCGTGTTAACGACGCGGACATATTATTATCTTTTGTAAAATTTAAAATTAACATATTGGATCCTAACTTTGAGATAATATCCACAGCTATAAATGAAATATGCATGGGCCATCAGGCGCCACTTACTTTTTGTTGAATACTGAGAAACT
Organism: Vesta saturnalis; assembly: GCA_036346205.1. Taxonomy (NCBI): domain Eukaryota; kingdom Metazoa; phylum Arthropoda; class Insecta; order Coleoptera; family Lampyridae; genus Vesta; species Vesta saturnalis. Next base: position 4,974,936 of record JARFJB010000418.1, on the reverse strand, counting down.
CGTACTTTAATACCGTACTTAAGTTTACTGTGTAACACACATGTATATTTATTGGTAAAGAAACAATATACCGATGAAAAAGGGAGTTAATCCTTTCTTTGTGTGCATATATGTGTAGTTCACGTATAATGATTTAGCGTGATTGATTATCATAGTTTAATTTGAATTTATATCAATTGAGGTAGGAACAGAGATAGTTTTATTTGAGGCAGAGAGTACACTAAAGTTGACTTCAAAGTGGGTAGTTTTCTATGTATTGAGTTTTAGCAACAACATTCAAGAGGGAATTTAGTTAAAATTTAAAAGTTGAAGAGTCGAGTAGTAAGAGCTTTATTGTGGTGATTTGGAGCATTACGTTTCAGAATCAACCCAGGAAACAGTTGGTGGTGAGCAAATCAGGAGGGACGTAAAGGAAAGAGAGTCGTTAAGTGTGCTTTGGGTAGCGCGACAATGGAAGTCTATTTCCAGGCTGGCGGGAAATAGGAGAGTGTAATGCATTCGTTGCCTATGTTCATTATTATATTTATGGCTTGGCCAGAGAAGTTTAGCTTGGTGAAGGTTCGTGTAATTCTAAAAAAAAGCTCATGGAAATTTAATTATCGGACGGTGTTCGATGATGTGGTCAATAGTTTCTTTTTCGCCATAATCGCATAATGAATTTTGAATTATGCCCCATCTAGACAACATAGAATTACATCGACCATGCCCAGTACGAAAACGATATAATTTAGCCCAAATCATTACAACCTATTATGTGAATGCGACATGTCATACATATGAGAAAGCAGTAGACCACTGGAAGTTAGAACACAAGAACATAAGAATAGCATCCATAAATGCGAAAAAGAAAAATCCATAATCGCCGAACATGTCCAGAACGAAGACCACCAAATCCGTTGAGATAGCATACATATAGTGACAAAGGACACCTGTCAGAAAATTCGACTCGTGTAGAAATATACATTTCATTACAGTGTGGTTCAGTGGTAAAGGTATCAGACTTGTAACTGAAAGGTTCTACGTTCGAATACGAGAGTAGTCAAGTGCTTAAAAAATTAGAGGTAAATGAACTAGATTCAGGACTAATCTTGATGACGGAAACAGAGTCCGTTTCCGAAACGTCGCGTTGCACAAACAAAAACTGTGGAAATAATCCAGTCAACCCAACTACGTTAACAATGTTGTCATTAGAACGATACGTTTTATGGGTTGATTGAGAAAATAACATTAATGGAAGTATAAAGGAAATAGATAATTGGCTATTAATGGACAGATGAAAAGAATTATGATGCTAAGAGTCGTTAAAACTTCGATATAATCAAGTTGGTAAACCGTAAGACAAGCACAGCAATGTGTAGATCATTTTTCCTTTTCTAAAGTTACAAAGAATGACTCAAACTGGATGCCTTGGCCTTATTGTGCGAAAACGGGAGAAGATAATTAAAATCTGATTGAGGGATCTTAAATGGTTTATGTTAGTCTATAATTTGCACCAATAAATAAATATGTAAAAAATTTAGAAATTGAGGTTATGTTGTCCAAAAATTAATTTTTCCCAGGAAATTTTACTTTTTTATACATTTCCGATATTATTTTTCTATTTGCGCAAACACTTTTTTCGACCTTGTTGGGTTCAAAAGTTACAGGAAATATTTATTTAATAAAATGTGCGATAAAATCGTGTTAGTCAGTTGCAAAATGATAAACATAAAAATTTATTCTTGCCAAACTTTACATTTCTCTGTTAAGACAGTTTAATTGACTGGTTATAATAAAGTTTTTATTTTGTTACTAACAATGTTTTTTTTTCTCACAATCAAAAGGTGGAAATGTTAATTTGTGGTGATTGCACAAAGAATTAAGTGTGAGAAGCCCAGATATACCGTGAGAGATATTAAGAACGGCACCACCCTCACGCAAAAATGTTCAGTGGTTTGGAATGGACTGTGCAAAATAATGAAAACGCATTCTACGTAGAAAAGGAAAATCTATTTCAAAAAGAATACCCCAGGGCAACAATGTCGCAGTTATTTTAACTTACTTTTGTGAATAACCCTAGAAATTCTATAAGGTAAGCAAGTCGAGAACTAAATTTTAAGTATTCTATATTATTCAGAGAGTTTTGAAAAAATATAAATATCACGATTATAAATTACACAATTTGGAACTTTTAACTGAAACCCATGAAGAAAAACGTCTAAATTTTATTTTTAATGTAATGAGTGATCATGAAGTAAGGGATCAACGACTATTTGACCATATTTTTATAGATTGATGAAAGTCGATTTATAAGTAATGGCAAGCCTAATATAAAAACTCTCACTATTAATCGACAGAAAATTACCACCTAATAAACGAAATTCAAAGCCAAGGACATTTTTGTATAAACCTTTGGTGCGGTACAATTGGTCAAAATTTAATTGGTCCACATGTTTATAATTATAATCTTAAATGCAAAAACTATTTAAGATTTCTACGAAAGGAGCTTCCTCCTTTATTGGAAGAAATTCCTATTCAGTTACGTAAAAATTTGGTGTTTCAACACGATGGTGCTCCCTGGCATAAAGCTCCAATTGTCCAGGATTATTTAGATAATTTATATGGAAATAGGCGGGTAGCTATGAATAGACCACTAATATGGTCTGCAAAATCACCGGACCTTACACATTGTTTCCTTTGGGGTACTTGAAAAAATGAAGTTACAAGACCCCTACTCGGAATGTTAACTATTTGAAAAAGAAATTTAGAATAGCTTGCAGTAAGATATCCAGGGAAACTTGAAGAAAAATAACAGAAACACAAAGTCTAAATAAATGTCTTGACGTGGAAGGTGGTTACATAGAAAGTAAATATGAATATCTCTATTTTTGTTTCTGAAATATATTGTTTTTGACTTGTATGAGTATCATCAACTACATCAATGGGATTTTGTACTAAACTGAAATTGATATCCATCACATAAACATTCGAATATTAAAAACCTAATTGAGTTTTCCGTCATTTATTTTTTTTTTGGCTGATTGGTTTTTTTTAATGGTGTAGTCAAGTTTGACATAAATGTACATACAGGGTGACTCACGACAATTCCCTTGGTTTTTTGTGTCTAAACGGTACGAGATGAGCTTCATTTTTTGGTGACATATGTAAACTGATAAGGACTATTTTTTTAATTATTTTCAATTATACAGGGTGATTCAGAAAATTGTAATATATCACAGTTAGATTTTTTATAATACAACGCCCTGTATTTTATGTCATTTTTAGATTATACGTTAAAAATTAAGTCAACTTCATTCAACGTTCCCTATACCCATCGCTTACCAATTTTGAGAAAATAGTGATTTTAAGAAAAATATTCAATTTAAACAAGAACTAAAACACAGATTTGTATAGATTTATTCTGACATTTAAGACTTCCATTTGCACTGTGTAGGATTTAGATATTAGTACAGGGTGTTTAAGAAAAGTTTTCTGATTTTATATTTTTCAAACATCAAAAACCCACTTAACTTAAATAGACCACCCTGTGTAATTTTTATGTATGTGAAATAAGTTCTCATCTTTTATCAAAAACTATGAGTAATGCATATTTCTAAAATGAAGGATTAAAAAGTTATTAAGATTTCTATTTTCAATAGTGCTATCATCCTTTAAGACTAAAAAAATAAAACAGTATTCTCAAGAAGAAAGAGTGGATATGACGTTTATCCGTGGTGAATGTTTTAGAAATTGCTTGTTAGCGTCAAGGGTATACGCAGAAAGGTATCTCGATCGACCACATCCAGACAAAAGGGCTTTTGGAGAACTGCTACAAACTTATTGTGAAACTGGTAGTATATCCTACAAGAAACAGACTAAAGCAAAGTATGTTGCAAATAATGAGAACAATGCGTTCTTAGGTTTAGGCTCAATGGTTGATAATGCAAATGTAAGTTCAAGAGAAATTTCTAGACAAACTGGAATTAGACAAGAAAATTTTTTGGAGAATTTTGAAAAAACATATATACCATCCTTACCACATATTCATTCATCAGAATTTATCTGGACAAGACTGTCAACGGAGGTTGGACTTCTGTGTATGGAGTTTTGAAAAAGTCGGCGAAGAAGACGGCTTCTATTTTGTCTTATTTACCGTGAATCAACTTTCCACAACAACGGCTTGGTAAACCAACGTGACTTTCATTACTATGATATTCAAACTCTTCACTTCTATCGCACTGTTAACCGCCAAGATCGATGGGGCCTCACTGTATTTGGGGGAATTATAGGAGACCATGTGATTGGTCCATATTTACTTTATGGAGACTTGAACAGCCTAAAATGTTTACGGTTTTTATAACAAGAATTTTCGAGTCTTCCAGATGAAGTTTCTTTAGATATTAGAAACAAAATGTGGTTACAGCTAGATGGTGCCCCTCCACATTTTAGTCACACTGTAAGCAATTATTTGGATAGACAATTCCCCAATAAATGGATTGGAAGGAGAGGTCCACATGAATTTCCACCTAGATCTCCGGAATTAACCAGCATGGATTTCTTTTTTTGGAGCTACATTAAAAATTTAGTTTATAACACTACACCTACCACTGCTGGTGACATGAAGATTGGAATAAAGTATGTGTTTCTTACTGTGACACCAGAGATCCCGAGAAACGTTAGGAGATCTTTTGAAAAACGAGTGCCGTTAAGCATAGAAGAAAATGGTCGTCATATTGAGCATTTATTGTAATATTTTTTGTTTTTTTTTTCATAAACGTTTACGTCTTGGTTTTAGTTTAATTTTTAATTAAGTTTTGATCCCATACCTATTTATCAACTACAATTCAAACACCTACTAAAATTAAAAAGTAATGATCATTGAAATTTTATAGAAAAATGTTAATCACCTTTTAATCGTTAATTTTAGATATGTGCATTGCTCATAGTTTTTGATAGAAATTAAAAAGTTATTTGAGATGTATAAAAATTATACAGGATGGTCCATTTAAGTTTAGTGGGTTTTTGATATTTTAATAATATAAAATAAGAATCCTTTTCCTAAACACCCTGCACTAAAAATCAAAATCCTACACAGTGCAAATGGAAGCCATAAAGGTCAGAATAAATCAATATAAATTTGTAATTTAAAAAAAAAACGTTAAATTCAGGGCGTTGCATTTAAAAAACCTATCTTTGATATATTACAAATTTCTGAACCACCCTGTATAATTGAAAAAAAATTTTAAAATAGTGATTATCAATTTAGATATGTGATCAAAGAATTAAGTTGATATCTCGTACCGTTTGGACACAAGAGATCGAGGGAATAGCCCTCCGACGGCGAAAACCGGGTCAAAATTGACCCAGAGTTGTAGTTTTTATCAATAACATTTATCTTTTGTTTTGAAATCTGAGATATTCCTCTATAATGTGATTTTACTACTTGTAAAATTTAAACATAAGTGAATAAGTAAAGTCGGCCACTTTTGACGCATATTCCGATAGCAGTGGCAGTAAACAAAGTGATACAGATTACGAAGTCTGCAGCGATATAGGAGATGAAATAAGTGACGATGAAGAAAACACAGTACGCACTGAAGATCAAGTAGTTGTTCATCGCACCTGGAAATATGTAAGTCCAGCGCCAACTAAATCAAGAAGTCACAATATATTATGCAAAAGAAAAGGTCTAACTGCAAGCAGCACGAATATAAATATCACATCGGAGGCATTTTCTTTGTTTATTAGTGACATTATCGGTGTAATAGTACAATATACTAATCAAAAAGCCAGGATGCCCACGCCAATAAATCTTCACGGGACGTTGATCTAGATGAAATCAGGGATTTTATTGGAATACTCTTGTTGGCAGTAAGATTTAGGGAAGCGAGAGAGGACAAATATTCTTTGCGGAATAAACATGATGCTTTTTGCAGACCTATATATTCTGCAGCGATGAGTCGTGATAGGTTCAAAGAAATTCTAAGATTCGTGCGTTTTGATGATTTGACAACAAGGCCTTAGAGAAAACAAGAAGAAAAGTTAGATCCGCTTAGAACAGTTGTCGATATTTTTGCGTCGAATTGTAGGAAATCGTTTCGCGGCAGATGCCCTTTTAAAGTGTATATTCCCAATAAACCTAGGAAGTACGGTATAAAAATATGAGCTCTAAGCGACGCCGAGAACTTTTACTGTTGCGATTTGCACATCTACTTGGGTAAAGTTGGCGGCGTAGCTGAAGTAAAGTCATGGGAAGCGAGTGGTGAAGCAGCTCACCGAATTTTGGAATTTTTTTACATTTACATTTACATTTTACACTTCGCTGTCTGAAGAACTGTTGAAAAATAAATTGACAATAGCTGGGACAATGCGAAAAAACAGAAAGGATCTTCCCAAACCCTTGTCCATTTTTCCGACCGAAGTGTTTACCCTTCACAATTTCTTTTCACCACCACTCGCGCTCTTGTATCATATATTCCAAAACCCCGCAAGTGCGTCGTATTACTTTCCAGTATGCATGCTGGACATAATATACTAGGAGAAGAAGCAAAGTTTAACCCGGAGATAATCACACACAATAAAACTAAAAGTGGGGTCGATGCCTTAGACAAACTGGTGAGGAAATATACATCTCGGTGGTGGCCGTTTCCCTTGTTCCTAAAATTCGTGGTTGTAGTTGCGTACAACCCTTTAGCTATTTGGTGCACAAAGAATCCAAATTGTGAAGGTGGTACGTCCATGAAGAAAAACGGAAATTATTCCTCGAAGATCTAGGAAAAGAACTAGTTGCCTCAAACATCGAACGTAGAGCTGCAAGAATTGAAGGTGACAGCAGAGGGTGTCAGAACGGTGTTAAGTATAAAAGCAATGGAGCAATGTGGCAGGTGTAGCGTCTCCCAGGTACCCTATCTTGAAAAGCGTAATTTGAACTTGCTTGCAATAATGAAAATTCAACAATAAAACAATCGCTAAGTGATTTACCTTGACTTGACTGACAATAATGTTATTATTACTCAAATTAATTGCCTGCCTTACTTTGACTTTTCTGGCACCAATTAAAACTTTGGAATTTATTTACAAGCCTGATACTTAATTACTCGCAAACCTCAAATCTGATGAATACGTTGTGTTATCTAAATTAGATAGGTTGAATGGGGTAAGTGTTGCATCAGGAGGGCAGGTAAAAAAAATGAAACTACTCAAATTAAAATCAACGAGCGTTACACAGCGGTGGACCAGCCCGTGGGAAAGAACCACCAATAAAACCCGCTTTATTCATAAATAAGTAATTGCACAAGTACATTAATAAATCAAATAACAAAAAAAAACAATTAAAGGGTTAAATATACAACAAAACACCGTTAAATCAGGTTAAAGTGCGTACAAAATAAACATTAAGAGAACATGAATAAAAAGCAGTTTAGTTACACAGAAACACAATAATAAAAAAAACCACATGTAGTCTCACACAATTGGGCCATAAATAATCAAAGTAAAAATCATATTAAAAATCGTAATACCAAACATGTGGCCTTTTAAAGTCAATCATGCCGGTCTTTAAGTAAATAAGCACATAAAACAATAAAACAAATTATGGTTCATATAAAATACAACAGTAAAATTGCACAGGTAAAGGCAAGGACAAAAGAAAACAGACAAGAAATTTGCACGTACCCAATTGTTTAGTGACCATTAAAACACAGAATACATAAATCAAATTACAATAAAGCAGATACAAAGAGAAATCAGCTCGCAGGCAAATAATTCTACTTAATCAAACTGACAAAAGCACTCATTAAAACAAAGCCTTACAAGGGTAAGTTATAAATAGATCACTAACATCGTGACCGATATATAAGTTTGAGTGCGTTAGAAAAATACCGTGCTCCCTTCTCCGGTTACACACTCATCTGTGCAACACATTAAAACAATGGAAATAAAAATTCGAGGTGTTTAATAGTCTGGCTTGAGAATGTGTACATACTGGCAATTGCATTTTACAATTAGTAACCAGCGGTATCCTATATCGATTCACCAGCTACCTCTACACAATTATAAATATAACCAACAACCAGAAATGCTATTCACACAAATACTAGAGTGAGAGGGGCTTTTTATTTTAGCAGATTTCAGCTTAATGAGTCCGCGTACGAATAATATACCTTTGCAAGACAATGTTTGGTATTTAATATGCTATCTAGGGTGGTATAGATGATTTGCTGTGAGCTTTCAGTTATATAAAAATACATACTTACACTAGAATAAAGATTCCCTTAATTGACCACAGACACAAATCGTTAACCTACGGTTTAACTTCAAAAAGGGCGACTGTTATTTATAGATTAATATGTGAAACACCCATTATTGAATTAACCCAAAAATCGATCTGGCTCAATTGACACTCTAATTGGAACACGAAACTAATTAATTTCCATTTCAGATTAATGAGTCCGGATACAAATAAGATAGCTTTGCAAGACAATGTTTGGTATTTAATATGTTATCTGCTCTGGTAAATGATTTGTTGCGAGCTTTCAGTTACATAAAAATACATACTTACACTAGAATAAATATTCCCTCAATTGATCACAGCCACAAAGCGTTAACATAAACGGTTTAACCCTAAAAAAAAGACAACTTAGTGTTGGCGAATTCAAAAGAAAAAAGTAACGCAGGAATTATTTTAAAGACAAACTGTTTACAATGAATATATTTAATTAACACAAACATCGATCTGGCTCTTGATTGACACTCTCACTGCAACTCCTCTTTCCTCGATTTCAAACCCAACCACTTCACTCCCGCAATCAACCCCGTCTTTTCAAAAGTAATATAAAAACAAGAAACATTAATTTCCGTTGGAACAGTTTCATATTATTATTGCACAACACCTTAATTTCAAAAATATGTATTCGTCCGTAACAACCCTACGTCCCTCTCTCGGGGTTTCAAGTAACAAACAAAGATATCTTTTGATCGCGATCTGAACCCCCATAATTACTTATTAAGCTAGTTACGTATTTACATCAACAATTGGCGCATAATAAATTCCAATGGTTCGTTACGCCCCAGCAGTAAAGCATTTTTAAGCGTGCACCTGCTACACACCCCCAACATGTGTTTTACAACCCTAGACAAATATCAGTTACAAACAATCTCACATTCCTTACATAAAATATGTAAATAAAATATTTTGAAAACAGCAAATTTCGACGTATTATCAAGATATCAAAAATCCACTAATTATCTTTTCTATCGTGGTGACAATGGCGATTTGACAAACGTTTATAACACTAATAAAATTTTTGTGATCCGCTACCCATACAGGCGTATCCAGAAGAAAACGTCTGAAGATAATGTAAATAGAAACAAGCGCGGTAGGTGCTCCATGTGCGTTGGTAATGACAACAAATATTCATACAACAAATGTTCTAGATTTACGTGCCCAGATCATGGACCAACGGAAACAAACAATGTGCGCCCCCTATTGGTTACACACTCCTCCACTCGCCATGGCATCGGTTCTAGCAGATGGTCGATGTCCTCTTGAGGTATTGTGTCCCAAGTAACCTGTAATTCGTGCTGTAGAGCTTGCATCGTCTGCGAAGGATGCTGCAAGTGTCTGTCTTCTCCACATAATATCCCAAACATGCTCGATGGGCGAAAGGCCGGTAGAGCTAGGTGAAAATGGCAAGAGATTAACGTTATCCTCTGCAAATCGGTCCAAAGAACGTCTTGTAATATGGAGACGGAATTATACTGCTGCAAAAGTGGGTCCTTCAACTACTGAAGAAATGGAAGAATATGGGGTTCTACCATCTCAGCCACATATCGTTGGGTGTTCATATTGCTTCGGATGAATACCAAACGAGACACAAAGTTATAGCACACCACACCATAATCCCTATAGTTTGACGCACATGCCTTGCAACAGAAAATTCAACATTTCGAATTTCTGCACGTCTTCCTCTGACCTTCATACGGCCATCATGCTACTCACCCCCCAACACGCATTAGTAAATTTCGACGTATTATCAAGATATTAAAAATCCACTAATTATTTTTTCTATCGTGGTAACAATGGCGATTTGACAAACGTTTATTACACTAATAAAATTTTCGCGGTCCGCTACCTATACAGGCGTATCCAGAAGATGTCTGAAGATAATGTAAGTAGAAACAAGCGCGGTAGGTGCTCCATGTGCATTGGTAATGACAACAAATATTCATGCAACAAATGTTCTAGATTTACGTGCCCAGATCATGGACTAACGGAAACAAACAATCTGTGGAATAAATGTAAGCAGTGATAAACAGAAAATGTAATTTAATTATTATGTTACTACTTTATACTGAGTTATAGGTTATTTGCGTTTATATTTTTACTATTGACAATATTTTTGAGTTACATTAAGAATAAATTAGTTCGCAAACAACAATTTCATTGTTAACACACCATCACTCCTCAGTAATTTCAAAACAATGCAATTCTGTGAAGAGTTATTTTTGACCCATTTCCGCCGTCGGAGGGATAGTCGTACCCTGTATATTCCTAAATTTATGTATTTGCGTCTGCCTAACACGGTTTTATTAGACATATTTTTTCCTGTGACTATTGAACCCAACAAGGTAGAAAAGGGTGTTTGCGCCAATAGAATTCAGAAAAATAATAACATCGGAAATATTTTTCCTGAGAAAAGTTTATTTTTGGACAACATAACCTCAGTTTCTAAATTTTTACAAATTTATTTCTTGCTGCAAATTATGGACCATTTAAAATCTCTCAATCAGATTTTAATTATCTTCAACCGTTTTTGAGCAATAAGACCAAGGCGTCGAGTTGGAATCACCCGGTACACAAACTAAACGTGCGATTTCCGTACAATGTTATCTTTATACCTATTTATTTTATAGAAATATTCAGATAACCTAAATGTTAAGAACATTTACGGTATTTTGGAAAAAGTAAATGGGTAGTAAAAAAAAAGTAATGTATTTGAAATTTTAAAACTGAGAGCACATATTAGTATCAAAAATCACAAAAAAAAAATTATTCAATAAGCACATTATGTGATATTAAATCGACCAATTAGTCATGTTACTTAAAGCATACTTGACTAAATGTTTTCAAAATTTATTAATATTTATAATTCATAAAACGAAGCAAAATCAATTAACAATTTAAAAAAATGTCTTAAAGAATGTGGTCAAGATTTATAATAACAAGTTTGTATAAAGCATCAATATAAGTTATTTGATACAAAGACCGGAGTCATTGGTGCCCCATGACTCATTAAGTCAACATTAACGTGTATAAAACAGAGAATATTCAACAATAAATTTTCAAAAATATATCTGACAAATATGTGTGTCTGTGTGTATGACAATATTACATTACTTACTATGGCACGGACTAATAGCTGGCATTGTTAGTGCTACCGTATTTCGACTTGGGCGGTGACCCCCTGCTGGACAAAATTATAACTAACTATACCTTGCACGTATATAAGCCACAATATCTTTAAATAATCCATTTATTATTATTTATTGTTTTTTAGCGTATTTATACCGATTAGTATAGACATAAAAAAATAACGAAAAGCATAAATTACTTCTCAAGGTGTCAGATGGAATGATATTGATACCTTGCTTAAATCGAAAAACGTCAACTTATCAACATTTCATAAGATGAAAAAGTATGAGGGTGAAATCTGTTTTTTATGTATATATGTATATATAAAGAATCGAAACATGTTTTTAATAGATCAAGCGTAAAAGAAAACGGTTGCTTTGATGCGGGATCAAAATGAGTGACTGACAGAATACACCAACCCACGTTGTCAAAAAATTCCTTTTCTTACAGATTGCATTCGAATTTTATACGGTTATTCAGTATAGGTATTAAAAAACGTCGATTTTCTTTAGCCGAACTGAATTTCGTTCGGAGATTATTAGGATTGGACGATTTTGATACTTGTTGCGTCGCATTCAATCGCAGTAGGGGTTTGCATGTCATAATGTAGGTAAATAGCATTAAACCTAGACAGACGTAGGTCAATGTGAAAGTAGCCGCTAAATGTTAAATTATACGAGGGTCTGCTGAAAACTATAATTTTATTCTAACTCAAGTTTCCTCTTAGTATAACAAAGTATGCATTAGATATGAATTATAATCACAACCTCTTGTAGCGAGGGTGAGGCTAAAAATATTGAGCTGTAGTGGTAAAATATTGTTTAAGAGCCGTTTTACACTCGACAGAATTATTGCGTAAATAATTGCCAAAATTACTACAGGAATTCTCTGTAAAGATTTTGTTCCTAAATTTGCATGTTGACGTATTACATTGTGCGTTAATTATAACATAATTTTCACTGATGCGCCTGCGCATAATATGTTAAAAAGTCAGCTGTTCGCGGTTGTTGCATAACGTACGTAACCTAACATTTAATACAGTTATCTCATAATCGTTTTTACGAATATTAATAGTCAAAAATGAATAGAATGAAACTTATTCGTACTACAGTAACTGTCATTAATATAGGGGATAGTCGCCTAAATCGTACCACTTTGCAGAAAAGTTGCAAAATGTACGATATTTTTTAGACTGGGTTTAATGCAGCTATTTAGTTTGTACATTTTTACATCTTATGTATTTTTTTTAGATTCTAATTGATATGATTGCAAAAGAAAAGTCAAATTCTAAAAAGCCATGCAAATGGTACGATTCAGGGAACCGGTTGCCGAAGTCGTACCACTAGGTTTCTTAAATCGTACCTATTTATACTTAACCATAATTTTTGAGTGGTTTGGAAAAATAATGCTAAGGGTATTGTATGAAACAAATTTATTTGTGATATTTATACAGGGTGTGCAAATATTATCGCACCAAATGGGATTATGTAGAAACGGTTTGACATTTAGATTTGACCTTTGGTGGGGTTAAATCATACATAAATACCCATATTTTAATATGAGTTTCATTTGTTTTGTGCGACTAGTGTTTGTCAGAGGCAGCCATCTTGAATTTTTTTAAATGGCAACCTAGGTTGAGTTTGGTGTCATTTGGCAGGTGATTGATTTAGAAATACAGCACGGTATATTATACGTTTGTTTATTTTAAAATAACGAAGAAAATTAGAATATTAAACAAATAGTTCATGTGAATAAAACAAAATAATTGAACAAGAAAATTGAGTTACTCAATTGATGGAAATCACAATAACTGCTCACATTATTGTCCATTCACTTCTTGCGGCTCTACATGACAAAAACAAGCTTGCGACTCTACATGAGAAAAACAAGCTTATGATAACATCGTATTGTAATATTTACTATCAGTTCGAATTAGAAAAGCGATAAAGAGTATTAGAAATTCCTAAAATTAATAACAATCAGTAGAGAACATAGAAATGCTACATTTGAATTACATTTTTGTAAAGGGTGATTCAAAAAGCGCGCCGGTTTTGAATCGCTCGCCATTTTGTTGTTTGTTGCTTAGCAACATAGTTGTTTATAAAGTTGACATCTGCTAATATTCCGATTTCATTCTGTGTGTCAAAATGGAATGCTTTTCTACTGAACAACGTGTGTTAATCATGAAAAAGTTTTATCAAAACGGAGAAAGTTTTGCAGAAACTGCCCGACGACTTCGTGCGATTTTCGGGCGTAATGAAGCTCGAATAAATCAACAGTGCGCAGACTTATGACAAAGTTTATTGAAACAGGATCAACACTCAATCTTAAAAATTCTGGTCGTCCTAAATCTGGCCAGTCTGTTGAAAACATTGCTGTAGTTCGTGATAGTGTCAATAATAACCGACAGAAATCGGTATGACGTCGTTCCCAACAATTGGGCATAGGGTACTCTTCACTGCGGCGAATTCTTGTGAAGGATCTTCATTTTATCCCTACAAAATCCAATTAACCCACGAACTTAAGGTGCACGATCACCAAAGGAGACGAGAATGTGTTAACTGGGTTCTGAGAAGACAACAGGAGGACGACGGCTTTGCGAGAATAATCATTTTCAGCGATGAGGTCCACTTCCATTTAAATGGATTTGTCAATAATCAAAACAGCTGTATTTGGGCATCTTTAATCGATTCCTGAAAGAGAAATGCATCCGCATAGAGTGACGGTTTGGTGTGGATTTTGGGCGGGTGGGGTCATGGGTCCTTATTTTTTTGAAGATGATGCAGGACAAGCTGTAACAGTTAATGGAGACCGATACCGCACTATGATAAGAGAGTTTTTTTGGCCTCATATCGATGCAATGGACATTCAGCAGTTATGGTTTCAGCAAGATGGCGCCACATGTCACACTTCCGCCGAAACCATTGCATTGTTGCTTGTGAAATTCCCGGATCGGCTCATCTCACTTCGTAGTAACCAGAAATTGCCACCAAGGTCGTGTGATTTAACCCCATCCGATTTTTTTCTTTGGGGTTATGTCAAATCATTGGTTTATGTCAATAAACCCCGAGCCATCCGCGAGTTAAAGGAAGAAATTCGACGAGTTATCAACGAAATCGACGTGCAAGTTTGTGAAGCTGTAATCAACAATTTCAGGAAGAGAGTTTTGGCATTACAGCAAAATAGAGGGGACATATGCCCGATGTGATTTTCCATTCCTAAATTGGAAAAGTTTGATTAACAGCTTTATGTCTTTTTAAATGATTTTTTAAATAAATTTTGTTTTTTGTTATAATTAAAACCGGCGCGCTTTGTGAATCACACTTTATAAGTTGTATTTATTTACAGCCCTTTGTTCAGAAAATGTTCCCTCTACAAAGTTAATTTGGCTTTTTAATTTTCTTCGTTATTTTGGAATAAATCAGCTTATGGTAGACCGTAGTGTATTTCTAAATCAATTACCTGTCAAATGACACCAAACTCAATCTAGGCTTCGATTTAAAAAAAATTCAAGATGGCTGCCTATGACAAACACTATGTAACAACCCTTTTTTGTGTTGTATTAAAATATACCTTAATTTAAGGTCTTTCATTCGTTCTGTTGTAAATATAAGAAAAATTTTAATTATTTTACATTATAGATATGAGGTAGACAACTTAATTTGCATATCTTCATAGTACATATATTTCTTTAGTGTGTATATTTTTGTAAAGATTTATATTCCCATTAATTGTTTTCTGAGTTGCGCAACGCATCGTGACTTAATTCTATGCGCAAAGGCATTGGGCGCACGACCTCTTTATCTACTTCGAAAGCCTCCATTTTTTGACTTCCTGTTTAATGTCGAAGCAGGAAACGTCGTTGTTTTTGGGTTTTCCGTAAATTTATGTGAAAGTGCCATAAATTATATGGTAAGAATCTTTTTACTCGTTATACTTTTCTTTTTTGGTTACTTTATTTTTTACTTTTACATTTAATATTACTGAATTAGATTGCACAATTAAATTTACTGCTGCGTACGTTTCCATTTTATTATTGCCAATTTTATTGGAAAATTTCAAGAATGCATTAAACAGTTTATTCAATTTAAAGAAGAAAATTTTTATGAGATAATAATTCCTGTTTTGGGTGTAGCTGATAATAAAAGCATTGGTATTGCGCAATTACACAAGAATTACGTCATCTTGTTATGCATTTCCGCATCACATTTTTTATAATACCAGGGATCATCAAGAAGTTTTGTATATATTGCACAGGTATGTTTAATGATTTTTTAGTATTTTAAGATTTTTACAATTAGTTTTCAAGAAATATTTTATTCGATCCATTTTTCATTTTCTGTCAATAAACATAGTCTGTATATTATTATTTTTTACATTTTGATAAATTTTATTGTTAACTAACTCGGTTTAGATGTTCCGAGATAAAAAATAACTTGGTGGCCGAGATCATTTCATTAGTTTTACATTTTTTTATTGTTTGTGTTGGGTGAGGGTAGCACAGCTGATTTTGTGGTGGTTGAGCAAATCATAAGAAATGAACCCCCCTATTTAATCTACCGACTGGGTCAAAGGCATTGTTGTGGTGAATGGTTGTGTCTCCGGTCAGTTTGACGATTTGTGTGTTTGGGAGAATTTATTTCTTTATTTACTTATTTCTTTATTACTTACATTCATTTGGAATTAAACCATCCACTTTTATTACACTAGCGCCTGAGCAGGGACTTGATTTGCTTTCGTTACCATTTGCTGGTTATTTTCGCTTATATTTGTTTCAGTTTCGATTGTTAGAGTTCACCATTTTAAGGTACTTTAACCATTTATTATTTTTATATTTGAATATTTTTATTGTGTTTACGATTAGTGAAATTTTATTGTTTGTGTTTATATAATATTTTTTACCATGTCGAATTTAAATTATTTAGTGGATGTTCTTCGTAGTGACGAGTTATTAGTCGAGTTAAGTTTTAGAAATGTTAATGATCTACCGACTGGGTCAAAGGCATTATTGTGGTGAATGGTTGTGTCTCCGGTCAGTTTGACGATTTTTGTGTTTGGGAGAATTTATTTCTTTATTATTTTATTTCATTATTACCTAATATTATTTGAAATTTTTTTATACTATTACACCTATTTATTTCAACTAGTCGCACAAAAAAACGAAACTCATATCAAAATATGGGTATTTATGTATGTTTTAACCCCACCAAATGTCAAATCTAAATGTCAAACCGTTTCTACATAGTCCCATTTGGTGCAATACTATTTGCACACCCTGTATAAAAGTATTCAGAATACTAGATAAACAAATGAAAGATTCTTATTATCCCATACCAGAATAAAATAGTCGGCTTAACAAGGCTTAAACAAGAAATCTGAAACGGTTTATACACATTTATCACAAATGTAGCAGGTACTATCATTTTGAATATTAGCACAAAGTTCATGTGCCCAAAGCTGACAGACATCACACTTAATCATATTTCCTATTCTGTACGCTCCACACAGGAAACATAACCATTCCTCTTCATTTATTTCTATTACTGGAGAATGATCTCGTTTCTTGTTCTTTCTGCTCATCTCTACTGTTTGTCCTATTTTTCTTTTGACTCGGCGTCTCCGGTTCTCGTCAACCACATATTTCTTTTTTCCAACTCTTCTTTATACGGCGTTGTAGTTAACACTTTTGCAGTTTGGGGTTGCTTTCCAGCTCTAGAATTTTTCTTGCCACTACGATCAGGAAGTGGTACAATATCATTAAAAGAAACGTCCTGTGAGGTCGAGAATGTGGCCTTTGTATTTTGTTGCCAGAGGAATGTCGTCCTCATCTCCCGAACTATTATTTTCATCTCCTTTTTCGAGTACTACTGTCAGTTAAGTTTGCAGGTCAGTTTGTCCCACGAAATCAGCATCTCTGTAAACATTTCTGTCTACGGGCCAAATGCCATATCTCCGAAATCCATTAGTGGCATTTGATATACAGTAATCTCCCATTAAGCGTGCTACTTAATTTTGTGCGACCGCTCTTCCAGAGTGTCCCCGCAACCATTTTTCAACCGTCTGATCATTTTAAACTTGCAACGGTTTAATTATCGACACATCTAGTGGTTGCAAACGATGAGTTGTGTGACCTGGCAACTGTAAAAGATAATTCCATTCCTTCGGGCAAGTTCTATGGCTGCTAAATTTCTTGAACGGGTTTTGTGGGCACCTAGAATTAAGAGAACTTTATTTTCCGTCGTTGGTTTCACTACAGCAATAAAGTGTTTTAACCAGGTTACAAATAAGTCAACGTTTATGTATCCAGTATCTGATATCTCAACAATAGAACCAGGAGGGACTCCTTCGGATAGATCCGGGGCCATTCTCTTCCTGTTGAAAATTAGCATCGGTGACACATATTGACCTGACGCGTTTGTACAGCATACGAACGTTGTGTTAACTCCTCTTTCGCCGCTAAAACCTTCTGAACAGTTGAAAACCCTGTTTCGTGAACGTCGAATATCTTGAGAGCCGTCAAAACATTTTCATCCACTACTTTCTCCAAAATGTCAAAAAATTATCGACATAGACTCTATTAAAGCCCCTGCATCGTGCGATTGAAGTTGACTCTGGTTGTTTGAGTGCCAGTTCGGGATGGCGTCGCATTAATCCGTAGAACGATTCATTACCAGCGTGTTTCTTATTGGTATCAAAGTTGTGCTTTAGTCCTTTACGTTCGGCAAACTCGAAGGCAGCTTTTCGTATCTCTGTGATAGTTAAACCAAAGAAAATTGGTTCCAATTTCAGAATATGTTTTTCTAATTCTGTCTCCATTTCTTCACTAAATTTACAAGATCGCCCAGTTAATTTTTTTTCTTCATTGGCGTGAACATTGAAAGGTTTTAGATGTCTCTTGAAAGTTGGTTTTGGAATTCGATACTGGCAACAAACCTCATTATAAAGGATTTTTCCGCCTCGCAAGGCTTTTAGTGCTGTTTGCATGTCTGCTTCACTCCACTGACCATATTTTCGTTTTTCATTCCCAGTATTCATTTTCTGTAAAAGAACAATTAATAGTTTACACATTAAAGAGCATCGATTTTCCCAAATTGTACCGGTACGAATTAAGCAACCATATAGAGGTACAATTTAGGCAAGTTCATTTATAATAATAAAATAAACGATTTAGCGGAATGTTTAGAAGTGAGCTGATGTTTAACCATGTGGAATGTACGGTAACATCTCTAATTTCAGAAACAAATACACAGTTTCAATTACATTCTCTCAAACTATACAAGACTACTTACCATATGTCAAAGAAATATTTCTGCACAGGTACAGAAAATCTTTGATATTTATTATTTCTCCAAGCACACGTACTACTTGAAAACGGCTTTAAGTATTACTGGCATTCTAGTTATGCTTACTAAAGATACCGCAATGTGTCTCGCCAATACAATTGTGAGCCAGATATTGAAGAGGTACGATTAAGGAACCGGTACGGTATAGGCAACTTGCCCTTATTATTGTGTAATTAAAAAAAAGAAAAGACGACGTTCACAGTGGTGTAAGGGTTGGTTGCAAAGAAGATTAGAAAGTAGAGATACCCTCAGCTTATTAAACAATGTACTAAGGTATGAAGACCAAAATGCTTACAAAGATTTCCTTCGTTTAAATGAATCTAGGTTTATGAACTTATTAACTTTGGTTGAGGAAGATATAAAAAACAAGAAACTTTTATTGCGGGAACCCATTAGTGCTAAACATAGGTGGAACTTCCCGAAGTGTATTGGTGCACTTGATGGACAATATCATCCGGATCATATCACAATTATAAAAATACTAATAGTATTGTTTTAATGGATGTAGTTGATGCCAACTACAGGTTTATTTATGCAAATGTTGAAACTAATGGAAGAATAAGCGACGGTGGAGTGTTTGAAGCATGTAATTTATTTAAAAGGCTTAAAAATAATAGTTTGCAACTGCCCGAATCTCGCTATTTACCAGGATTAAAACGCCCACTTCCTTATGTTTTTATTGCCGATGATGCATTTCCTCTAATGTAAAATTTAATGAAACCATTTCCTCAACGATCTCTAAATAAAGAAAGCCGTATTTATAATTATGGTTTTTCTAGAGCTAGAAGAATGGTCGAGAGTGGTTTTGGCATTTTAGCTAACAGTTGGAAAGTGGAAAGTTCTTTTAACACATTTTCATTTAAATCCAGAAAAGGTGGAGTTAATTACATTGGCTTGCCTTGCCTTGCATAATTTTTTGGCAATTCAAGATTCCACTTACATCAGTCAGTGAAAACACAGAAACCAATTTAAAAGATTAAAACTTACAATAAGGCAACAGAGTGCCAACACATCTGCGTATAGTGTTAGGTCAGTTAGAGACGATTTTAAAACTTATTTTAATTCAATTAGTGGTGCAGTACCATGGGTAGATGATGCAGTTAAAAAAGGAAACTAGGTATTAGAACGAAAATTTATATTACATGAAAGTACAGATAAATTTCAAATATTTTATTCTTTGCCACGTGTCTAACCATCATATGGCATAAAAATAAGGAATGGGCTCGACTAAGCTCAGGAGTACGGTCGGAAAACCGCAGAACACTCGGATGCGTGGTTGTTTTGGAGGTGTAGCTCAAAGTGATAGTGATATGGTTAGATAGAAACCGATTATGAGTAGGCGCCACAGGCTTTAATAAAGAAATACTCAACAAGTGTTGAAAGGAGAGTAAACCCCGTAAAGCCTGAAACAGGATTTACCAAAAAAAGAAAGAAATAAAAAATGAAGGAAGAAGTAGAAATGAGTTAACAATTCCCCCGATAAAGTAATTTTTATTGTCGATATCCTGACAAAAGAATAAAAATAAATAAATTAACATTCCACCAAAGCCCACGATGGCAAGCAGTGAGCTTCAGTTTGTGCCCATGGCAATTATAATTTAAATTTCAATTAGAAAAAAAAGTAAAACTATTATATGCCCCCTTCCGGCCTCTGTAAGATCTTACTGTTCGTATTCGGAATTGGCTAATTTAACACATAATCCCATTGGGATGTTTAGTAAGATAAAAAAAAATTGAATTAATGAATTTGCTTGCCTTACGCTTCACACATTATACCAGTAAATAGGAAAGCTTGTTCTGTCCACAGTAAATAACTACCGTAACAAACAAAGTAATCAAGAAATTTATAGGAAATAAACTGGCCCGAACAACCTTTTCCACAAGAAAAAGTAATGTACATAACACATAAAGATTACGAGACAAAATTACAAATTTATATGAAATTAAATGTTTAACATTTGCACTAGTTCACGTTATACAGATAATCGTTACACCCGGTATATTGCAATCAAAACAGGAGTTAAATCGTTGGGTGAATGTAGCCACAGAAGCTAGAATTAATTAAGTCAAAATGGAAGCTAAACCTGTTTGGGTGCGGTCTATCAAGTGACCTTTAATGATTCATTTGAAGTTTTACATCTGATTGAGTGCCAAAATATTCAAAACTGAATTAGTGAATATATATATATATATATATATATATATATATATATATATATTTAATTAAGAGGTAACAATTGTCAATTATTTGATTACAAATATGACCGTTCCATTTTCCAAAAAAATGATGCTTCAGCATCCAGAACCAGAAACGAAAAATTCTCTAGAAACTCAACATCCACCATCAAGGTCGTTCTTAAAAAGGAAGAAAGAAAAATAGGCCAACACCTTAAAATCAATTTTACAAACTTGAGAAAATTTGTATTTAATCATTGTTTCCAAAAGTTAAAATGTGTAGAAAATATGTATTTATTATATGTATGTTATAATGAAGTGGTAATGGTATAAGGTATAAAAATGTTTTAATGGTGGTAAGTATAAAAATTGTTTTAAAATAAATGAATAAATAAATAAGTGTAAATGTTCTTCAAAACAAATCGTTAAACTAACTGGAGATACAAACCATTCACCAAAAATAATGCCTTTGTCCCAGTCGGTAGTTTAAAGTAGGCCGATTCAATCTTTAGATTTGCTTAATTACCACAAATTCTGCTCGATTATTTCCACTTAACTTAAATAACAAAAATGCAATGTAACACTAATAAAAAATGATGTCGGACTCAAGTTATTTTTTTAATTATGCTCTGAATAACTAAACCGAGGTTGTTTACTATAAAAATTCTACCAAAATCTAAAAAAATAAAAAATATAAAAACTATGTTTATTAACAGTTAATGATAGGGTTAAATAAAATATATCTTAAAAACTAGTTACAGCCTTAAATTACTACATAGTTGTTATAAATATAAATACCTGTACAAAATAAAATAAATCTTCTTGAGAACCCCTGGTATTATAAAAATAAATGCGGAAATGCAAACCAAGGTGATGTAATACTTGTGTCAATGTTGCGCAATATATTGCAATAATAATGCTTTACGTAGTAAACCACACCCAAAATGGAATTTTATTTCCTATAAATTTGTCTTCTTGAAATTGAATAAACCAATATTTATTGAATTCTTTTGAAGGTTCAAAATAAATAATAGAATCCACATTCAGATCTGCATTAAAAGCAAAACGCCATCATAAAATGAAAGCGTACGTAACAGTAGAATTAATTGTGCAATCAAAAGCAGTAAAATTAAAAGTGTAAAAGTAAAAAAAAGAAAGTGCCTGAAAAGAGCAAATGTTTCAATTTTTAGTATTACGAGTTAAATATATCTTACCATTAAATCAATGGCACTTTTCACAAAATTTAGGTGGAATCCCAAAAAATTGCTTCCTAAACAACACATCATTCATCAAGAAATAAAAATGGACGCTTAGAATATCAGGTGATGTAGTGGAGCGCGAAAAAGTTGCGCAAGGAATTAAGTCAACGATGACGCGTTGCGCGAAAATATTGAGCAGAAAAAAATAATTTAAAGAAGTGGGAGTATAAACCCTTAAGAAAACATGCAACTTAAGTTACATCAAAATGCAAATTAAGTTGCCTACCACATATCTATAACTCATTAATCAAAATTTTGCTTCTTATATTTACAACTAAATGAACGAAGAACATAATTTACGGTATATTTTAATACAACTCAAAATGGGTTGTTACAATATGTATTATTTGACCCTAATAGATCCCAGGTTCCTTTTTAACTGCTTTATATTAAATGATCCGAAATCTTAGAGATGTCGCTGAAGGTATTAAATTTGACTTATTTTAACTAAATAAGAGATGTGTACGAAAGTTACATACGTTAATTTAAATGCACTTAGAGATGCGTAAAAATTTGCGAAATAGTGAATTGGAAGCATTCAACCTAATAATAAATTGCTGTTTTTAGTAAGTAAATTTGACAAAATGACGAACGTTATCAAAAAGAAACGTTTTCCAATTGAACACGTAACATATTTGCATTTCTTTAATTCCTTATTAACAATAGATACAATGGCTTCCTCAGCTTCATCTCGTACTTTTCCAAAAATGTAGTCTGGTACCAGATACAGACATAGAAAAATGACGGCGTTTCTCATTGTTAGAAAGAAATGATACTGTCCCTAAGGAAACTGACTCATCTGGGGAAATTATACCAGAATACGTTACGGAATCAATTTCTTGTATTTCTGTTTCGGTATTTTCAGTTTCATGAAGTATGTCTTGGGACTCTCTAGGCACACTGTCTCCTATTACAAATGATACTATTTGAAAATACCATAATGATGCTTCATATACCTGCAACTGTAATAACATTTGAATAATACAGCAAATTGTATTTAAAACTACTTGCTTCATTTTCACTAGCTCCACTTTTGTACGAGTTTATCCATTTTTTGTACTTCTTTAATGCGTTGTGTTACAGTGACTGAAACTTGTTTTGAACTTCGACACCGGTAATATTTGGCTTATATTTCTTTAAACTATTTTGTATTGGTTCTAAAGCAGTTTTTCTTAAATTTCTTTTTTTATAGTTCACTGATTTAACTTTATAAAGGTTCGGCGACTTTCTGTATTCCTCGATTAAGCAAATTACTTCTTCACGAGACCAAGGCATAACTACTTGCTGATTATATACAAAAATTAATATCAATTTTGATTTTAGCTTTAATACTTACAAGAGTTTATTTAAAAGGTAGAACTAGAGAAAGAGAATATTAATAAATGTACTAGAATATTGAGGTTAGTTAACCTCTAGATACGATACAAAATTCAACTAAGGGCATATTCTTGCGTTGTTTACACAGTAAATATAGAACATGTTGAATAGTTTCACTACCAAAATTATAAAGCTAATTTTCGGAGTAAAATTAATGGTTTACGTTTTATATTTTTACTGCGAAAAAAGTTGATTTTTGTTATTAGTTTCGCAATAATCCTGTTAAGTGTAAAACGGCTGGAGAATTTGGGAAAAAAATCAAGTGTGCATTGTATACTTTGCGGAGCACCTGAACATCATCATACTATTCTTTGATATAAATACAAGTTAAAATATCTGGTGTGGAACAACACACGACCTTCCAACCTAAGTGAAAGCACATAAAATGGAATAATGGTTAGTAGACGTATAAATGCGATGTACAGGATGTAACACCTGAAAATAGTAGTTAGAACACATCAAAACAACAATTTTTAGTAACAAATTTTGATTTGAGACCTCTGGTCGTAGTTATTAGACTTCTTCAGATTCTTTACAATCTTCATATCTTCCTTATTTAAAATGATGTTTGAAAAATTCAAAGATTTTTTAAATCGGAATTTGATTTTCTAAAACATTTTTATTTACAATTATTTCATATTTTAAAAAATAACAGAATGACGGCCGATTAAAAATTTCAAATGATGATGCTTGGATAACCATACCATGGATTTTTAAAAAAGAAACATTTATAAAATGCTTGAATTGTCTACTACAACGTTTATTTGAAACTTTTTTTCATATTTATGCAAGAAATCTTGATACATTTCAGATAACTATTAAAATAGTAACTAATTAAAAATGCAAGTAGCCTTGTGTTATTGAAGAATCCAACAAAAAACTACTGAATACGGAAGTATCACAACTTATTTATTATTGAATTAATAATTTATTACAAATTTTCAAAATCGCCACCATTCGCTGTAACAGAAGCCTTGTAACGCGTTTTTTTTTATATGCGGAGGCTTTTAAAAGAGCTACCTGCTTTTCTTTAACACCCTCTGCTGCACCTGCTATTCTTACCACCAACTCTTCCTCTGTATTTATTGGTGTCTCGCATACAAGGTCTTAATATAATCACAGGAGAGAAAAAATCTAGTGGAATTAAGTCTTGACTCGGGACTGGCGACCAACAGGACCGTTCCTCCCAATCCACCTATTTGGGTATTGTCTATTCAGCTAGGCGTAATTTTCCGTCTACTGTATGCTGGTGCGCCATCGTGTTTAAACCAGAGTCGTTGCCTGATGTTTAATGGCAAACCTACCAAAAGCTCTGGTAACACAGTATCTAAAAAGATATGGCAATTTTCTCCATTCAAACGGTGTGTTAGAAGATAAGGTCCTATTACATAATCTTGTAAAACAAGCTTCGCCCATAAACAAAATACATTTTTGAACGTTTCTCTGCAGATTACAGCAGTGAAGAAACAAGCGACAGAACAATAGTCTTGGCTGAAAGTCTTCAAGCCCCAAATCTTGAACTTTTTGTGTGAAATACAGGTGGAGGCCTTGATCATGTAAAACATTCCAAACTGTCATATGATTGCCATTCAACCTTCTACCTATCACTCGAGTGCTACCGAAGGATCGTTTTCAGCCATTTTAAGTATATTCTCTTCAAGTGCGGGGGTTCTTCGAAATCTATTAGAGTTTACACCAATTTTTGGATGAAAGCATCCATTTTCCTCTAAACGTCTGCAAACTTTTATAAAAATATGTACACTCCGTTGTTGGCGATGTGGATAACTTTTGCGATATAATCTTCTAGCTTCTTGCCCATTTCGTTTCGCTTCCACAAAAACTAAAATCATATCAACAAGTTCTACATTTTGGTAAGTGTTCATTTTTATACGTGTAATTTGAGCAACAGAGCAAACAAATTATTTATGACAAAAAGTAAAATGAAAACTTAAATACAAACACAAAAATTTGTCATCAAAACTCTTCAAAATCCCCGCCGCTTTCACGCATGCAAAGATTTACACGAGAAAATTAAAATGAAACCTTTGCATAATTTCTTCGTTATCTCGAAGATTATTTGCTGCCACAGTTGGCTTTCATTTTCTACTGGAGTAAACGACCAACGTCCCCATGAAAAAAAAAACCAATCGATTTAAGTCGGGAGAACGTGGTGGCCAATTCACAGGAGCATCATTACCTCTATGTATCCATTTGTTTCGCTACTGTTCATTTAGGTAATTTCGAACAGGTAATGGAAAATGTGGCGGAGTCCCATTGTGCATGAACCACATATCTCTACGAACTTGTAGAGGTAAATCCTGCATTAAATCTGACAACCTAATTTGAAGATGTTGCAAGTAAATTTTACCGATTAATCTTTGCGGTAAAATGATAGGGCCAACAATAATATTTCCTATTAAACCTGCCCACACATTAATTTTAAATTCATGTTGAAAACGTCTATCTTTGATTGTATGCGGACTTTAGTCTGCATAAACGTGTTCGTTATGAAAATTAGTTAGCCCTCTTCTTGTGCAACACGCTTTGTCAGCGAACAAAATGTTTTTTGAAAAGTTACGATCGATTTCACATTGATAAAACGATAAAAAACTAATCGTACTTCAGGATCTAAGTACTCTATTAATGGTAGTCTTATTTCTCTACTTTTCTACTTAATCGTACTCAGTTCCGGATCTTCTCCAATACGTTCTAAAATGTCTTCTTCAATTTCAGAAATTCTTACAGAACGCGGCCTAACAACGATTATTAGATTTTGAAATTTTTTTTTTTATTATTTTTGTTTACCTTCTATAATCAGCGGTATCAGGAACTAAGCGACCGGTTTCTCGAAGACGTTTCTCCACTGCAGCAAGCGTTGGAAGACTTGGTATATGACGATTTTGAAACCTCTCAGAGTAAACTCTGGCACACTATCTGCTATTTCCTTGACAATATGCAAAAAACGATAACATATTGGTATATTCTGCAATATTATATTAACAATTAATTATTATGAAAATTTATTAGTAAAAGTTACTTAAATGTGACAGTAGCTTTATTTAGTTGAAGCTATGGCAATATACTGTAGCGTCCCCCAGTTATCCTATCTTGAACAGTGTAATTTGAACTTATTTACAATAATCCAAATTCAAGAACAAAACAATCGCTAAGTGATTTATCTTGACTTTACAAACAATAACGCTACTATTACTCAAATTAATTGTTTGCCTTCTTTCACTTCCCTGGCAATAATTAAAACATTAGAGTTTATTACACAAGTCTGATATTTAATTACTCGCGTGGCCGTCTAGTGGTAGGTACGTTATGCTATTTGACTGAGATAGGCTGGATGAGGTATTGCATCATGTGGGGCAGGTAAACAATGAAACTACTCAAATTAAAATTAACGAGCTTTGCGCAATGGTGGTTCATCCCGTTAATATACTACTGTGGGAATGAACCACCAATAAAACACACTTTAATCATAAATAAGTAATTGCAAAGTACATTAATAAATAAAAAAAAAACAATGAAAGGGTTAAACATATAACAACATCATTAAATCAGGTTCAAGTGCGTACAAAATTATAACTTTAAGAGAAAAATAATTAAAAAGCAGTTTAGTTACACATAAACAATAAAAAAAACCAGCTAATCACACCCACAACTGTATTGTAAATAATCGGAATAGAAGAAATCGTAATACCTAACACGTGGCCATTTAAAAGCAATCATGCCGGTCATTAAGTAAATAAGCACATAAAGCTATATGGCAAATTACGGTACATATAAAATAGAATAACAGTAAAATTGCACAGGTGGTAATAAGGTAAAGGCAAGGACAAAAGAAAATAGACAAGGAATTAACACGTACACAATTGTTTAGTGATTACTAAAGCACAAAAGACATACGAAATTACAATAATTACATATAAAGAGAAATGAGTTCGCAGGCAAACAATTCTACTTAAAAAACTGACACAAAAACTCATTCAACAAAGCCTTACAAGGGTAAGTTATAAATTGATCATAACATCGTGACCTATATATAAGGTTGAGTGTGTTAGAAAAATACAGCGCCCCTTTCTCAGGTTACACATTACAGTTAATAACCAGAGCGGTATACGGTACCCGTTCGCCCACGCCTCACCTCCACAAAAATATAAATATAAACAACAGACAACAATGCTAATTCACACAAATACAACAGTGAGGGAGCACTGCACTGTCTTTTATTTTAGCAGATTTCAGCTTAATGATCCCGCGTACGAAGTAGATACCTTTGCAAGGCAAAGCTCGATTATTAATACGTTGTATACGCTTGTAACATTATTTGCTGCCAGCCTTAATTTATACAAAAATACCTACTTACAATTTAATGTATTCACTCTAGTTAAACACTTTACCGCCAACACCACGAGTTAAGGTACGCGGTTTAAAACTCTGCGCTGCGACGATTAATTACAGAACCAGTTTTGGAAAAATTTACATTAAAACATACACAAAAATAAAAGAACGAATTAGCGTTTTAGTTTTGCTAAAAGGTGCACGACTAAATATTTATAGACCGAACGGTTTACAACGGGAGTTTCTAAATTAAAACAATAAAAGAAATCCGCCTCGATCAAAATTCCAACAGCAACTGCCTTCCCCTCTGGTTTCCAACTAACCATGTCTTCTCGTTTTCAAAAGTACAAAAAAAACAAGAAACATTAATTTACGTTGGAACAGTTTCATATTAATTATTGCGCGACATATTAATTTTAAAAATATGCAGTCGTCCGGAACAAGCGCTACATTTAGGTCTCAAGTTTCAACACACCCATAAAGACATCTTTTGATCGCGGTCTGTACCGACACAATTTATTACCACTTTTTTTTTTTACCACAGGAATGTGCATACAGCAACTTTCAAAGATTCCTTACGCTACCTCAATAAAGCCAGTTCGAGTTGTTTCTATCCTTACATGTGTTTTTTTTTCAACCTTTATTCAAATATCAATTACGTCTAATACAGAAAATAAAATATCCAGAAACATTATCAAATTACGACTTAATATATAATAAAATATGTAACAACTTTAACCATTCTATCCCGGTAACAATTGAGATTTGAACATGTTTATTATAATAATAAAATTTTTACGTTGCGCTACCTACAATACCAACGTAGAATGTACCGATATGTTATTGGTTACTGGATAATTGTTAAGGAAATACCAAGAGTGTGTCAGAGTTCACAATGTGTTAAACAAGGAAAAATCTTTTATATTTGCCAAAGTCTTCAAAAAAAAAAAAAATGGCAACACCTTGTAATAGCTTTTGACTCACTTTGACAATTTATATGCGTCATCAGCTTCAGATGAGTTTTTCTGGGAAACGCAGCTTCTAGAAACGTCAATAAAGTATACCTTCCCTAACTGGAAAAGATAGAGAAAAAGATTTATCAAGCCCAAAATGACATACACCGTGGCACAAAAAAGTTTCCTAATCATCGCTTGTGACGCCCTATAGGGGCCAAAAAATCGTTCACAAATTTGAATTTCTCATCCCAAGAAACCCGTGTAGACAAAACTTAGTGAAATTAGCTCGAATTACTCGAAAGATTATGATTTATTTGTTCAACTTTGACACCAGCTTGGTTATTATCAACTTTTAGGAAAAGGTAAGTATAGTTAAATCGACTTATTTTGAGGTGCACTCTATGTGGAAGAGCGTTGTAAAATCTCTTCCGGGACATATTGTATATTAAATTTTAAGCTTAAAGTTCACTACTTATAATTTTATAGTAACACAGCGCACTGAGGTATAAATAATTAGTATTCTTAGAAATGATTTTATATTATAAACCAAGAGACTTTAATTAATCCCAATTATCGATAAAATCATTGTAAAGATTTCTTCCCAAATTGAACTGTGTAATGTGATGTTTGTTCAAATTCCTGCTTTATTATAAGGAACCCGTTATAAAATGATTGAACCCTCAAACAATAAGTGAATTGGTTAAAGGCATTTATTTCACCTTGTTAATAATGGTAAATGATAAACAATTACTTCTTATATTTTTTTCTTTTTCGGATTTCCTTTGACCTTCTAATACAATCTTACATTTAAATAAGTGTGTATAATTAACGCAATTATGAGAAATGTATGATTTTCTAAAGCGTCTGGTACGTGTAAGTGCTCATCCATAACACGATTTTTGAATAAATATCTAATATTTAAATTTCGTATGATTAATTTGCACAAAAATGCGTTTAAATTTTTTTGTAAAAATACATTATTATAATATTGCCGTATTTTTTTTCCGATTCAATAAAAAACATCTTTTGATTGCGTTGACAAGTATATTTTTGGAATATAAAAATATAGCCCATTTTATTAATAACTTTCTTCACAACAAAGGCGCTACTGTATACTACCACATCTTCTACGTATGGACTAAATTTCCACATTGTTTGTATACAGTGTTGGTAGCGGACCGCGAAAATTTATTATTGTAATAAACGTTTGTCAAATCGCCATTGTTACCACGATAGTAAAGATAATTAGTGGATTTTTAATATCTTAATGATACGTTGTAATTTGCTAATGTTTTCAAAATATTTTTTATATATATATTTTTTGTAGGTTATCTGGGATTGTTTGTAACTAATATTTATGTAAACGCATGTTAGTGAATGGCAGGTGCACGCTTAAAAATGATTTAATGAAGAGGCGTAACGAATCATTGGAATTTCTTATGCGCGATCTTGATGGAAAGAAAATGTCACTAGCTTAATAAGTAATTGTGTCGGTATAGATCGTGATCAAAAGATATCTTTGTTGGTTACTTGAAATTTTGAGAGCTAAATTAGGGTTTTTACGGACAAATGCGTCTTTTTAAAATTAAGATGTCGTGCAATAATTAATATGAAACTGTTCCAACGGAAATTAATGTTTCGTGTTACAGTTAGAGAGTCAATCGAGCCAGATCAATTTTTGGGTTAATTAAATACCTTCATTGTAAACAGTTTATCTTTAAAAATATTTCGTGCGTATACATTTTCTTTTGAATTATCCAACACTAATTTGTCTTTTCTTGCGAGTGTTAGTTGTAATGTGTGTTTCAAATATTAATCTATAAACAACAGTCGCCCTTTTTAAAGTTAAACCGCGTAGGTTAACGATTTGTGTCTGTGGTCAATTAAGTGAATATTTATTCTAGTGTAACTTTGTATTTTTATATAACTGAAAGCTCACAGCAAATCATTTTTAACACCCTAGATAGCATATTAAATTCCAAACATTGTCTAGCAAAGGTATCTTATTCGAACGCGTACTCATTAAGCTGAAATCTGCTAAAATAAAAAGGCCCTCTCACTCTGGTATTTGTGCGAATTAGCATTTCTGGTTGTTGGTTATATTTATAATTGTGTAGAGGTAGCTGGTGAATTGGTATAGGATACCGCTGGTTACTAAGTGTAAAATGTAATTGACAGCATGTACACATTCCCAAGCAAGACCACTAAACACCTCGAATTTTTATTTCTATTGTTTTTATTTGTTGTATAGATGAGTGTGTAACCGGAGAAGGGAACACGGTATTTTTCTAACGCACTCAAACTTATATATCGGTTACGATGTTAGTGATCGATTTATAACTTACCCTTGTAAGGCTTTGTTTTAATGTTTTTTTTGTCAGTTTGCTTAAGTAGAATTGTTTGCCAGTGAGCTGATTTCACTTTGTATCTGCTTTATTGTAATTTGATTTAAGTATTCTGTGCTTTAGTGGTCACTAAACAATTGGGTACGTGCAAATTCCTTGTCTATTTTCTTTTGTCCTCGCATTTACCTTATCACCTGTGCAATTTTACTGTTGTACTTTATATGTACCGTAATTTGTTATATTGTTTTATGTGCTTATTTACTTAAAGACCGGCATTATTGGTTTTTAAAGGGCCACATGTTTGGTGTTAGGATTTCTATTATGATTTTTATTTGGATTGTTTATGATCCAATTGTGCGAGTGACTACATGTGTTTTCTTATTATTGTGTTTCTGTGTAAATAAACTACTTTTTATTAATTTTCTCTTAATGTTATAATTTTGTACGCACTTTAACCTGATTTAATGGTGTTTGGTTATATATTTAACCTTTTCATTGTTTTTTTTGTTATTTGATTTATTAATGTACTTGTGCAATTACTTATTTATGAATAAAGTGGGTTTTATTGGTGGTTATTTCCCACAATAGTAGATTAATGGGCTGGACCACCGCTACGCAACGTTCGTTGATTTTAATTTGAGTAGTATCATTGTTTACCTGCCCCACATGATGATGCACTTACCTCATCCAGCTTATCTCAGACAAATAGCACAACGTACCTACCACTAGACGGCCACGTCGTTAGATCAGATTTGAGGTTTGCGGGTAATTAATTAAATATCAGGCTTGCAAATAAATTCTAATGTTTTAATTATTGCCGGGAAGGTCAAAGTAAGGCAGGCAATTAAGTTGAGTAATAGTGACATTATTGTCAGTCAAGTCAAGGTAAATTACTTAGGGATTGTTTTGGTCTTGAATTTGCATTATTGCAAATAAGTTCAAATTACGCTTTTCAAGATAGGGTACCTGGAGGACGCTACAAAAGTGCGTTCGTAAAGCAGCGGATAAACTCAAAATTTGAATGGGATTTTGGAGGAAAAAAAAATATAGATGACGTCATATCTTTTTCTTGGTACACCCTGTATATTTCACTTTTACGTAAAAAAAAATTCCGGACCTCTCAATTTTTATTTTCAATTTAGAATTTTTTTTTACGTAAAAGTGAAATATACAGGGTGTACCAAGAAAAAGATATGACGTCATCTATATTTTTTTTAAATGTAAACCCCTATTTTTTATTGCAGAATTAGAAAGGGTACATCTTTTTACGTACGACATGGTACATATGCATGATATTCAGTGGGTCCCAAAATTGCGCCCACAGGCCATGCCTCCCTTATTTAATGGAATAGGTGAACAAAATTTTGAGTCGTAGTAGAAAGAACTGAATCGCATATTTTAAAATTATTTTAGGTTATATAGGGTGTTTCATTTATACAGGGTGAACCAAACATCTTTTTAAATGGGACACTTTGTATGTTATTTCAAATTTGGATTTAACTCACTTCGGCCATTCTTTCAATATAAGGTTTGATTATGTTATACAGGGTAGTTTAGAAGATGTGGTCATTTTGGAGAAAAAATCATACCTAAATGGATACCATGTATCATTTCTAATACCCAAGGCGATTAACAAACGATTTTTGAACGTTACCGATTATATCTGCCGTAATGTTTCTAATTTCTTGGCGAATTCGTACTTTTAGATATTCTAAATTGGCCGGTCGCGTCGCATATACTCTTTTAAGTATCCTCACAAGACGTAATCTAGAGGATTTAAATGTGGTTATCTGGCTGGCTACTCAATTGTCCCTTTGCATCTATCCAACAATTACAGCTAAAGCGTAGTGTAGCGGTGCTCCATCTTGTTGAAAAAAGGGATCACGGTGGTGCATGCCAGGATATTCTAAATCTGGATACGGTTTTAGAGCAGGGATGAGGTCGTTTTGAAGAAAGTCTCGCACCAGTGAGGGTATCCTCGAAGAAGTAAGGACCTATAATTATTCCGTCAAATATGCCGCATCAAACGTTCAATTTTTTATCGTTTTGGGTTTTGGGTGTGATATTCCGTGAAGCAATGAAGATTTTCGGTTGCCCAATAACGACAATTTTGTCTGTTCACATGGCCGTTTAAAGCAAATGTTGCTTCGTCAGAAAAAAATATTCTTTTTACAAAATTGGCGTTAGCATAACATAATTGTTGCATTTGTTCACAAAATTTATTTCGCCGGTCAAAATCATCTTCCGCCAGCTCGTGAAGTAAAGGTCGAACTTCTTTCTTTTCAACACTTTATGCACAGTAGATCGCGCCACACTAATATTATTGTCCCTGTCCGTAATGGTGGCATTATGATTACCTTACACTGTCAACACAGTGTTCAACGGATCTTCCTCACTGATCGATTTTCGATCAGACTCTCTTGTATCAGGAACATGTCCAAAGTCCATAAATTTCGCCTCAACTCTGCTTACTACGCTTTGGCTAATGGACGGTCGATCAGGTTGAGTTGCATTAAACAACGCAACCACCTCTGGTGGAATGCGCGACCTATCTCCACAACTAAGCTTGCACAGGATTTCAATTCTTTCACATTCGCGTAAAGACCTCATATTTCACAAAATAAACTCACGATAACAATGCTGTCGCCGATCAAAAAAAGTTGCTAACATGCAAATAATTAAAATAATTTTAACAAAATGTACAATTTAACGTTTTCTTACATTGACTATGAAATTAGTAGGTAAGTTTGGAGACTTCTGGAACACACCACATTTCCAAGGACCCACATTTCCAAGGTTACCACTTTATCAAGGCTACCACCTGACAAAGGTTGCACAACTGCAGTGTCAGACCTACTTTCACAAAGCCCCACACGCCCAAGGTCATACAACAGTGACCTACTTTACCAAGTTCACAAACCATGAAGGCCACTCGTATGCCCTACTTCCTCGAGGTCCCAAAAGCTTACACAATACCAAGGTCAGTCATCTCATACATTAGCAAGGTCATTTTTGATGACCACGCACTGAACGCTACCTGTGCATCCTATCTATTCACCTTGCTTTACGCTTAGCTGATACACACTCTAGAAACCAAAAAAAGAAAACTATATATATATATATATATATATATATATATATATAATAAGTAAAGATTTAGTGGGTAGCAGCCAAGGTTGTGGGCTAGTTTAAAATAAAGAAAGATCCTTTGTTCAAAGGGAAGCTTTAAATTTTTACCTTTGTCAACCAATCTACAAGAAGTTATGCGTTGATAATACATGAAATTAAGATAAGATAATAACTTACGATCGTGGATTCAGTTAAAATATTGAAGCAGCATTGAAAGAAGATATTTCAATTTAAATTTGAATTAGATGTCAAAATCAATTTTGGACTTTGACAAAAAAATTAAAATTATTGTCATAGTTATAGGAAAAACAAAGAAAATGGTTATGAAATCAATGTATAAGTAGATCAATATGTTGAATGTGATTGTGTGATAAGTGTAAAAGTGTTATGAATAGGATCACTTAAGATTATTTGAATGTCTATTATTACATAGGACTTTACTTTTATGTGGGACATTCTGGAGATTAATACCAAATAGACCCATTCGTGATAACTCTTTACACTAAACAAAATGGTAAAATCCACACAAAATAAATCCTTCTGCCACTAAGGGTTAATCCGTTAATGGTTCATCCTATGATTTCTGTGTTTATCTAGATAAAGTATGTTAGAATAAATTATGTTTAAATTTTGAGTGTCACTTCTCTTATTCAGTACATAGTCTGTACAGCGTATATGGGCCATTTCTAAAACTTTCTTTTGAATAAATTTGATTCAGAGGTCAAGACTTGCACTTTGTCGAAATCAGGGCTGTGTCCAGTGGACTGTGCGTGTTGTGACAAAGCACAAGCATCTTTTCTGACTCTTATGTCACTGCGGTGTGATGTAAGTCTATATCTAAGATTCCTTGAAGTCATGGCGATATATGATTGGTTACAATTATCAAGGGATCTTATATATAACATTGTTTATCTAAAAGGGGTTTCTATACTATAGATGCACCATGTTGCTGGAACGGCGAGATATTTATGTGAGTTTCCCAACTTCTAAATGCGACTAGAGTATTTACATTTTTTCAATGTACTTGGTTCCGCTAATGCTGAAATGATATGCGAAAGTTTCCAATATATTTTATCTATGTTAACTTTTAATGCTTCCTCACCAGTTGAAATTACTGCGTCGTTATCAGTATTGCTGTGAACTAAACCAGTTCTTGTCTAATGTTCAAAATCACATTATGGTAGTCTTCAACAAAGCCGAGTAGCAGTCCAAAGATATACAAACATTAAAATAGCCTTGTGCATTTGTTAGTGTGCTGTTTGAGGTAGGAAACCAACCCGCATTTTCATTCCGGCGAGATCATTCGACGTCAATGATACCAATCCTTTCATTGTCAACGTTATTCCTACTTTAGTTACGGAATCTACCACTATTCTATTCATTTCGTATCGAATTTCACTGAATAAGAATGTGATACCATTATTAACAAACCGCGCGGTGTTAGACACAGTATCATCCTGTTTCAACAATCTTCCCTCTACGTAGACATATCTTTCTGATGGTAAAGTGCGCATGTCTTCTTGAATGGGTATCCTGATTTCGTCATTGTTTCCAAACCTCGTAGTATATGGCTGATGGGTGTGGAGTTCGGAATTTACTATCGCATTATCAACGACAACTTTTTTGTTAACGTTTAATATACTCATTGTAGTAATGTAAAACCGAAACTTTCCAAGAATGCTTTGTTCTGCGCTGTCAATGCTTTGATCGCTGAACGATTACTGACTCTTGCGTTTCCACGCTTCAATCTTTTATAGTTCACCTTGCTCTGGTTACTTGCACATGTATTATACCGCGTCACCATATTTTCTTTAAATGTAGTCCTATCGTAATGACTTCCCGTTAAAATTGATGAGATCTCCGTCTTGGTCTACTATTTTAAATTGAAATGGTACATGATTGATAGGTAAATAAATGACATGTTGAGGGGATTCAATTATTTTATATCCAGCTGGTACACTGGGAAGAATTGATGAATTATGTGTGACGATTCACCATTTTAAAACTGCCACTTGTTATATTACACTCGATAATTAAGAGTTAATTTTGATAATGTTATAGGATTATCAGGTTATGCACTTTTTACCTTGGTAAACAGTCTTGTTAAATCCCAGCATAGGTCTAATCGAATTTTCTACATTGAAGTCAGTGTCATGGGTTGCTTTCATATTTGCTTTACGCTTAGCTGATACACACTCTAGAAACCAAAAAGAAAACTATATATATATATATATATATATATATATATATATAATAAGAAAGATTTAGTGGGTAGCAGCCAAGGTTGTGGGGCTAGTTTAAAATAAAGAAAAGATCCTTTGTTCAAAGGGAAGCTTTCGGTAAATTTATTACCTTTGTCAACCAATCTACAAGAAGTTATGCGTTGATAATACATATAAATTAAGATAAGATAATAACTTACGATCGTGGATTCAGTTAAAATATTGAAGCAGCATTGAAAGAAGATATTTCAATTTAAATTTGAATTAGATGTCAAAATCAATTTTGGACTTTGACAAAAAAAAAATTAAAATTATTGTCATAGTTATAGGAAAAACAAAGAAAATGGTTATGAAATCAATGTATAAGTAGATCAATATGTTGAATGTGATTGTGTGATAAGTGTAAAAGTGTTATGAATAGGATCACTTAAGATTATTTGAATGTCTATTATTACATAGGACTTTTACTTTTATGTGGGACATTCTGGAGATTAATACCAAATAGACCCATTCGTGATAACTCTTTTACACTAAACAAAATGGTAAAATCCACACAAAATAAATCCTTCTGCCACTAAGGGTTAATCCGTTAATGGTTCATCCTATGATTTCTGTGTTTATCTAGATAAAGTATGTTAGAATAAATTATGTTTAAATTTTGAGTGTCACTTCTCTTATTCAGTACATAGTCTGTACAGCGTATATGGGCCATTTCTAAAACTTTCTTTTGAATAAATTTGATTCAGAGGTCAAGACTTGCACTTTGTCGAAATCAGGGCTGTGTCCAGTGGACTGTGCGTGTTGTGACAAAGCACAAGCATCTTTTCTGACTCTTATGTCACTGCGGTGTGATGTAAGTCTATATCTAAGATTCCTTGAAGTCATGGCGATATATGATTGGTTACAATTACTACAAGGGATCTTATATATAACATTTGTTTTATCTAAAATGGCGGTCTTATCCTTAAGCTGACTGAATAGATTGTTAACTCTTTTAATGTTTTTTGGGGCTATGATGATGTTCTTATCTAGTTTGAGAATTTTATTAATTTTAGGAGTAAGAGTACTAATGTAAGATATTGAACTGTACTTTTTATTTCAGTTTCCACCTCTTCGTCATCCAATGGTTCATTGTTACGTAAAGAAGACTATTATTGCTGATATTGGGTTGGTCTTCAATGTTAGGAGTAGAGTATAGCAGTTTCTTTAACATAGATTCAGGATACGAATTGTCTTTGAGTAATATAAACAGTAAATCTAAGTTTTTGTCTTAATGATGGATGGGATATTTTTGTGATCCTGTTTTTAAACCCAGAACTAAATTGACTTTCATTTTATATGTGTGATCTGAATAATAATTGAGGTACTTTCCTGAACTCGTCGGTTTCCTGAACCAGTCTAGGATTATGACATTAGAGTCATCTCGGATTAACAGAGTGTCCAGAAAAGGTACACTGTTATCAGTTTCTTTTCGATTGTAAAATTAAGTTGGTCGTTATACCTGTTGAAGACTTCAAGATTTCATCATAGTGATCTGCGGGAACAGCACATATGATGTCGTCAACATATTTTTTTAAAAATGGAAGCTCAAAACTTAGTTTAGGGATGCAGGTATCAAGTAAGTCATCCATGACGTATTGAGCAACGATGGGGCTTAATTTGGAACCCATGGGCGTTCCTGCTATTTGTTTAAAAATTGACCGTTGTATGAGAAAAGGTGGAGTCAAAAATAAATTCTGTTAATTTAATAAAATTATCTTTGGTAAGCGAACAATGTTGTTCTAAATTAGCCCAGTGGTTGTGAATAGTTTTAAGTACTAAATTAATAGGTATGTTAGTAAAAAGAGATTCAACATCCAGACTAATCAGCTTAAAGTTGAGAGGAAGTTTGAAATTGTTGATGAATTCTGCGAATTCAAATGAATCTGTGACATAGTAATCGTTATTAAAATTGTAAGCCTCTGTGAAAATCTTGGTTACAAACTTTGTAATTTTATGTTAGGAGCCTCAATACAAGAAATAATTGGTCTCATTGACAATATAGGTTTGTGTATTTTTGGTAACCCATAGAACTTAGGAGCTACACCACTATAGCACATTAAGGATTTGGCTAGTTCATTAGTAATTTCTCTTTTTTCTTTTAGACTTGAAACTAACTTATTGGATTTATTCTGAATATGTGTTGTTAAATTCTTGGGAATTTTCTTGTAATGGATTGTATCATTAAGTAATAATTGATTGCAAAGTTCATTATATTATTCTAGCCCCACAACCTTGGCTGCTACCCACTAAATCTTTCTTATTGTTTTTTAACTTAATCAGCCACGATTAACAACTTTGATTATATATATATATATATATATATATATATATATATATATATATATATATATATATATTATATATATATATATATATATATATATATATATATATATATATATATATATATATATTTTATTTTTTCTGTCTAAACAAGGACATGTACAATTGTATTATTCAGAAATATGATTTTCTCTAGGAATAAAACATTTTGATTTAGTACATTACATCTGCGTGGACGTGGTGCAAGTAACTGAGCATACGTGCAGTGTAACGCCCATCGGAGATGCTCCTGTAGCGGATTGTCAGATGGTTGCCATCACCATAGTGATATATCTATTGGAGCATATACAATGTGTGATGTCTGTCTGTCTGCCTGTCTACCTATCTGTCTATAACACAGTATGCGGTCGTATTGGCGGGTATGTTGGCTGATGTTTCGAATTCTATATGAAGAACTACAGCTTTAGAGTGTAATGCCTCTTTTTGATTTGAGCAATCTACCACTATCAATGGTGCAGCTGATGTAAATTGCGTAGGTGTAAGTAATGGTTGACCATCTCTTTGATAATATGACATTTGGAATTTAGCGAACATTTCATACAACATAGCAAAGAAAATGTTATTATAATTAACGTTTAAATTGTCATACGGATAACGGTCCGTGTTAAGAAACACCCGAATATTATTTAGTGCACATTTATCGAATCTGCTCATATTTTGCAGAACATTATTCTTTCACCCAGTTTGAAATCCTATAATAATGTATCTAGGTGTTTCTATACTAGTAGATGCCCATGTATGCTTATCTGTTGCTGGAACGGCGGGATATATGTGAGTTTCCCAACTTCTAAATGCGACTAGAGCATTTACATTTTTTTCAATGTACTTGGTTAACGCCAATTCCTCCGCTAATTCTGAAATGATATGCGAAAGTTTCCAATATATTTTATCTATGTTAACTTTTAATGCTTCCTCACCAGTTGAAATTACTGCGTCGTTATCAGTATTACTGTGAACTAAAATCAGTTCTTGTCTAATGTTCAAAATCACCTTATGGTAGTCTTCAACAAAGCCGAGTAGCAGTCCAAAGATATAGAAACATTAAAATAGCCTTGTGCATTTGTTAGTGTGCTGTTTGAGGTAGGAAACCAACCCGCATTTTCATTCCGAGCGAGATCATTCGACGTCAATGATACCAATCCTTTCATTGTCAACGTTATTCCTACTTTAGTTACGGAATCTACCACTATTCTATTCATTTCGTATCGAATATCACTGAATAAGAATGCGATACCATTATTAACAAACCGCGTGGTGTTAGATACAGTATCATCCTGTTTCAACAATCTTCCCTCTACGTAGACATAGCTTTCTGATGGTAAAGTGCACATGTCTTCTTGAATGGGTATCCTGATTTCGTCATTGTTTCGAAACCTCGTACTATATGACTGATGGGTGTGGAGTTACTATCGCATTATCAACGACAACTCTTTCGTTAACGTTTAATATACTCATTGTAGTACTGTAAAACCGAGACTTTCCAAGAATGCTTTGTTCTGCGCTGTCAATGCTTTGATCGCTGAACGATTACTGACTCTTGCATTTCCACGCTTCAATCTTTTATAGTTCAACTTGCTCTGGTTACATGCACATGTATTATACCGCGTCACCATATTTTCTTTAAATGTAGTCCTATCGTAATGACTTCCCCGTTAAAATTGATGAGATCTCCGTCTTGGTCTACTATTTTAAGTGTTGTTGAAATGGTACATGTATTGATAGGTAAATAAATGACATATTGAGGGGATTCAATTATTTTATATCCAGCTGGTACACTGGGGAAGAATTGATGAATTATGTGTGACGATTTACGATTTTTAAAACTGCCACTTGTTATATTACACTCGATAATTAAGGAGTTAATTTTGATAATGCTTATAGGATTATCAGGGTTATGCACTTTTTTACCTTGGTAAACAGTCTTGTTAAATCCCAGCATAGGTCCAATCGAATTTTCTACATTGAAGTCAGTGTCATGGGTTGCTTTCATATTTGCTTTCATAGTTCGCTCGTAAAGTAATATATCCTCTTAATTCCTTCACTGTCTCGTTAATATATTTATTCAAATCCGTAATTTCGTATGATCCTGGCGGTATTGTAATTCTTCCTTTTCCAAATACAAGTTTGTTATTCTTTGAAGTAACGTTTTGTATAGTATGGAAAGATTCAAAACTAGTCAGCCCAATTACATATTCCGCCTCATTATCAAGAAAAATCGGTGGATTAAAGGTGGCTTGCAAGATAGAGTTTTTACCGGTAAATGTAAAGGTGTACGAAATTACGACCACGTAACGACTACTGTCAATCAGAACGAACAGTCATGTAAAAATCATAGGACCAAATGACCACAGTTGTTTGTATTTAAGTGTTGCACCTTGGTAAAGCTATAATCAATTATGTTTTTGCTACCATCACTTTTAAAATAGTGGAGTAATTCAAAGGGTGGTTTAATATACCCTATGCTATCAAAATATGTAATATGTCTATTACACTTGATGTAAGGTGTCCAGTGTGTTCCCTTGTTATTTTGATCGTCCAGATTCACGATGCCACATTCATTTGTATGGATCCGTGTAGGTAAATTATCTCCCATATATATTCCTCTGAAGTAGGGTATCTTTAATTGCTCAACAAATTTTGATAGCTCAATATTGCTTAAGGTGTAGTGTGGTAGCTTCAGTGAGAGTTTTTTGCATACGGTTGTAAATATAATCCTAAACCTCGTTTATATGGTTTTGTATATAAACCCTTTCCTAAGGCTGCTGCTTCCATTGCTTGATTGTTTGGTTTCTTCTAACGTTTTTGTCACGGATTTTGCGTCAGTAACTGCCTTCGCCACTGCATCAGCACCTCCACCTAAAGAACCTAAAGTTCCTAATGCTGCAAAGAGGGGAATAAGAGGCATAAATCCACCACGTTTTGGTATTGGTAATAGTGTTTTCTTGGGCATCATAATTGTTTTGTGTTTCAGAGCGCTCAAGGCTTGTTGTATTGTGACTTTTAAAGATGATCGAAGTTTACCACCAACACGACGTCTGGCTAAAAGTATTGCTCTGTTTCTAGAAGCCACGCTTTCTTCGTCGCAATTTGCTTCCCATTCCCACTCTCCTTTTTCCTGCCCGTGGTTTGCTTCCCATTACCATTGTCCGTTTTCCTTTCATTACACCGGCTATGGTTGATGCTGCAGACCTCTCTCCAAAGGAGGTGTTTGTGGAACGAAATCTATTCCAAGCATTTTGTTGCAACGTCTTATCGGCTATGTGGCGCTGCCTTAGATCGTTGGACTGGGAGTATGCAATATCGTATTCTTTATACGCTTCGTCCAATTCGTTAATACCCGTATCACCGCGAACTAATCGTTCTTGTAACCGAGTGCATGGTCCACAGTATCTGTAAACTAGTTTACGCATATGACGCTATATATATATATATATATATATATATATATATATATATATATATATATATATATATATATATATATATATAT
This sequence comes from Vesta saturnalis, assembly GCA_036346205.1. Taxonomy (NCBI): domain Eukaryota; kingdom Metazoa; phylum Arthropoda; class Insecta; order Coleoptera; family Lampyridae; genus Vesta; species Vesta saturnalis. The sequence continues at coordinate 4,932,516 of JARFJB010000418.1, read as the reverse complement.
ATATATATATATATATATATATATATATTAACAATATCCAAACGCTGGTTCGGTACTGTGATGGGTGACATCACTTCGAACAAGGAACGCTACTGTAAACATAACGGTTTACTAAAAGGAGGACGTAAACTAGGCATAAGCATCGGTCCGTCCGGTTGCGGAAAAACAAATGTTATGATTACCTTATTAGAACATCCAAATGGTTTACGATTCGAAAATATATATGTATACTGCAAATCATTATACCAACCGAAATACCAATACCTGCGAAATTCAATGGAACCCATAAAAGAAGTCGGGTATTTTGAATACAGTGCAAATAGTGATGTTATATCCCCTAGTGATTCCCGTAAAAATTTAATAATGATTTTTGATGATGTAGCGTGTCATAAACAAAATGAAGTAAGAGATCATTTCTGTTTTGGCAGACATCGAAATAATGATTGCTTCTATCTGTGTCAAACTCATTCTTCAATTCCAAAACAGCTTATACGTGATAATACAAATTTACTTATTATTTTTCAACAAGATAACACTAATCTTAAGCATGTATATGATGATCACGTCAATGTCGATATGTCATTTGATAGATTTAAAAACTTGTGTTTCTGTTGCTGGCGTGACAGATTCGGGTTTCTTGTGACTGATAAAGAAAGTGACGTTAATGCAGGTCGTTATCGTAAAAGATTTGACTATTTCATTGCATTATAAATATTGTAGTAGTACTGTATCCATGCAGTCGTAATGGAGTAGCGCTTAGTACAAGACATTTTACGTGCTCGCAAGGGTGTGCAATGGAAGCACACTTTAAACTAATCACACAACTAATCACACAACCATTAACACAATTTATTACTAAACAAGATGGTTCTCTCATCAAAGCTGAACCCCGTACACAAGAAGTAAGAAAAGCTGAACCCATTGCACAGGTAAATGAAATTCGTACGCCTAAAGGGATTGGATTACATAAGGCTCCACGTACTCTTGTACCCGACACCATACCAGGACCTGTACAGGAAACTGTGATTGTTGATACCACTGACGACGGGATGGAAATTCCTACCTTACAACAATTAAAAGCAGAACTGTTAGCCACTGGATCGCGACCCGCCTTTGAAGAGTATCTTAATCAGAATGAAGGATTAGCGAAGTACTATGCCGAAGGTATATTTACAGATACCGAAGACGTATATGACTTGACATATGGATCATCCTTAGACTATGAGGGCACACCGGGATGATATGAACTACTCTTTAAAAAAGTGGCCACGGGATTCAACAAACGTGATCTACAGCAATATAATGACATTTTGCGTCGTACAAATGCTGCCCGACGTAATTATAATCCTGATGACCAAATCAGAGGAAATAATAGTAAGAAATACACTGAGATCATTAGACCATTACTTCAACCTAGAAAACGTTCTGCTACTTAATCACTTGTACCTCCAGCCACCACGTCTCGAACAACTTCTATGTCCAAAAGGGGAGATGAGTTGCAACTGTTGCGTTACAATAACAAATTTATTGAGTTTGTACCTTAGAATAATCCGAATAAGTTAGTAGATTGGTTAAGGAATTATTAGGATCAATGTCAGCAGAAAACACTAACGAACTACGTAACGCAAAAGTAATAAAGTAGGATCTCTTGTTATAAACCTATTACTATACTCATTTCGTTTCATTGTTACAACGACTATCACTAAAGATAGTACTGCATGTCCATCAGTAATGACAATAGATAAATTTGGTAAACATATTACTCAGCATCACAGTGATGCCACGGACTGTGATGACACGAAATCAGGTGATATATATTACGAAACTTATTTTACCTTGTAAGGTTCATTGCATGAGAAGACAGTAGATATTCCATTGGGTACAGATGGAAAATATTTGTTTTCTTATACAGAGTGTACAATAACGCATTGTATGTGGTCACTTCACATTCTTCATCTTCAAGTGGATGATCTACTATATACGACGCCGCTGTATATAATTAATCGAACTATTCGTAAGGAAGCTGTGATTCAACCTATAATACCAGAAGGTATACAAGAAGAATTTACGAAAAAACAATCATTCATCATAGAGATTCTATTAAAATCAAAAGCGAAAAATGAGTAAAGCTGATGTTGTTAAAGAACTGCACAAACCAGCAAGGAGAAATTTTCCGCGGTGTTGTGTAGTACTAAAAGGGTTAAATGATCTATTTCAGGCCGATTTAGTGGAAATGATCCCATATGTTCGAGTGAATAAAGGATTTCGGTACATTTTAGTGATAATAAATGCCTTGTCTAAATATGTCTGGGCATTCCCCATCAAACGCAAGAATGGTAAACTAGTTGCAGATGTAATGGATGAACTTCTGTCTGGTTAGCAAAGAACGCCTACACATATACAAACTGATATGGGAACAGAATTTTATAATGCGGAATTTAAAAAAGTGATGAAAAAGTTCCATATCAATCATTATAGTAGTTATTCCACTTTGAAAAGTAGTATAGTGGAACGTG
>JARFJB010000418.1:4912500-4920000 GCA_036346205.1 Vesta saturnalis | reverse complement strand
ATCACCTTCATGCGTGCTAAAGTAATCGCCGAGGGATGCCGGATCCAGCCTGCCACTGCCAATGGCCGTGACACGCTTTTGGGGTATATGGATAGGCATCGGACGGTATACCATACATATCAAAGAAAGACTGAACGTTCTTTCAAAGTGGTTCTGCGGGGTATACCAGTACAAATATCCGAAGCCGGCGTTTACTTGGAGCTAAAACAGCACGACATTAAAATAACTTCTTGTTTCAAAATGAAGGAACAAGGAAAACCGATCACGCTTCTGCTAGTCCACCTACCAACTGAAGGTCATGTGGAGTACGTGGTTTGTCTTCGTATCTCCATAGAAGACTTGGGCGGAGACCAGGCATCGGGCAGTGTCACCGGTGCCAGGGATTCAGTCATGCACAGCGTTGCTGTAGGACGCGGTGAGAAGTGCGCAAGACACCACCACACCCAGTACTGACCGAGCAAGGTGCGTAAATTGCGGTGGTGATCATCCGGCCAACTTCAGGGGTTGCCCTAGATACCCACGTCTCCCGCAGCCGAAGAAGACCGAAGCTCCACCTCCTTTGAGTTTACATGACTTTACTTTGTAAAGTTTCTTAATTCGAAGCCAAATAAGAAAAATTGAATAAGATTGAAAACGCTTAAGTTGTATGGTCCATACTTTTTTGAATGAAGCAGTCTATTAACATTTACCTGACATCACATTTTAAATGTGTGACATAAATTATTATTGTTTTTACAATGTGGCCTTTTTCATTATAAACGTATGTTTATAATGAATTTGTTTTTCCATTTTACATAATTATACATAAAAATTTTAGTAGCTCACTTCATTTGCCCTATATGTACCGGGTGTTTTTTTTTTCGTTAATATTATAGGGTATAGGCTAAACGGTAAGAGATACAAAAAAACTAAGATACGAGTCCCGTTCTCTTTTTTATTGTTTAGTTTAATGGTGCAATCGGATCTACGCTAACTAAATTGGTTTCGAAGATACAGAGTGATTCTCAAAATCTGCCGGTTTTTATTATCTCTTATGACTCGGTTATTTATGGAGATAAAAAAAAGCTTTGGATACGAAAGTTTTATGACTTTTTACGTTGAATCCACTGGCGTTCTTAAAAAAAATATAGATGTTTTATTTTTTGAGATATTATCAAAAGTAGCATTTTCTTAAATGGGACACCCTGTATCTGATAATCTCAAAAAAATGCATTTTTTCTTGAGATTGCAACAATATATAATACTTAATATTTCGCATTGTCCTAAATAGCTAAAATACTAAAAAAACATTTTTTTTTAGTTGGCCATGGATTTAATCAATTCTTTATTTTATAATAGGCATAATAAAATTGCAGATAATAACAATAATACAATATTAATAAACTAAAACAACAACTACAAAAAACAAGAAAAGATTTATAACAACTCAACAGTAATTATTTCAAATACTTATATATAACAATTAGCATAGGGTTAATGAGAAAAGGTGCTCAAATTGTCTTCCATTCTGCTCGATGCATTTTTGGGCTCTGCTTGTAACTGAACGAGTGGCGTTATAGATTTGAATATTTGGCACTCTTCCAATGCAATTAATAAAATTTGCTCTGAGTTCTTCTACAGTATTACTTAGGGTTTTATAAACTTCATTTTTGATAGATCCCCAAAAATAAAAGTCGAGTGGCGTTAGGTCGGGGGAACGCGGAGGCCATCTGTTTGGTCCATATGTACCAAGCCAATTTTCGCCAAAATTGACATTTAGTAAGTCCCTTACCATGTGGCTATTATGTGCTGGAGCACCGTCTTGTTGTAAATAAACATTATTTCTTGCAGCTAATGGCATGTTATCCAACTCCATTATTACACATTCTTCCAAAATTTGGATGTATCCTTGAGCATTCATATTTTCATTAAAAATTCTGTAGTAAAGGACTCTGTTTTGATATAGCGTCACCCATACATGGAACCCAAACCGTCCTTGTTGTATCCTGGCGACCGTCTGATGAGGATTTATGTTTGACCAATATCGATTAAAAATTCCTTCGCTAGATATGAAAGCCTCGTCGGTCCATATTATATTTTGAAAAAAATTGGGATTCCGATTAATCTGCTGCGAATACCAATGACAAAATGTTAAACGCCGCTCTTCATCTCCAGGATGTAAGTTATGAACCTTTCTTATTTTATATGGTTTATACTTATGCTTTCTTAACGTTTTTAAAACTTTAGATTTACTTGTGCCAATATCTTTCTCAATATTACGGCTAGATATCGTCGGATCAGCAGCAACACAAGCTAATGTGTTTATTTCATTTCTTGCTCTATTTGCCTTATTGTAAATCTTACTTCTTGGTTTTCCAAATGATCCATACTCACTTAAATTGTGATATAATCTTTCAAATATTTGTTGTTCTGGCTGTCGTTCCGGACAACGCTCAAAATATAAGTCTAGAGCTGCGTCTTTATTTTTATTACTCTCAATGTAGCACTCAAGCATATTTAATTTTTCATAATTTTGAAAATTATTCAGTTTAATCACCTTTTTTAAAAAATACAATCGGAAACGAAATAAGAATACCAATACATAATTGTTACTGAATTTTATAACATGTAAACAAACAAAAACAATTGCTTAAAACATTCAATTAATGGCCAACTAAAAAAAAATGTTTTTTTAGTATGTTAGCCATTTAGGACAATGCAAAATATTAAGTGTTATATATTGTTGCAATCTCAAGAAAAAATGCAATTTTTTGAGATTATCCGATAGAGGGTGTCCCATTTAAAAAAATGCTACTTTTGATAATATCTCAAAAAATGAAACATCTATATTTTTTTTAAGAACGCCACTGGATTCAACGTAAAAAGTCATAAAACTTTCGTATCCAAAGCTTTTTTTTATGTCCATAAATACCTAACCGAGTCATAAAAGATAATAAAAACCGGCAATTTTTGAGAATCACTCTGTATCTTCGAAACCAATTTAGTTAGCGTAGATCCGATTGCGCCATTAAACTAAACACTAAAAAAGAGAACGGGACACGTATCTTAGTTTTTTTGTATCTCTGACCGTTTAGCCTATACCCTATAATATTAACGAAAAAAAACCACCCTGTACATGATAAAAATTTCTACAACTAAATTTTAAATTCCAATTTTATCTATATTGTTCGTTTGTAATTAGAACTGACTTTGTTAGCAGACCTATTAACCTACTATTGGGGAAATTAGTGAACTAACTGTCAGTTCCTAGTAATTATTAGCAATTTTGAAATTATTTACGGTACTTCTAGTTGTCACATCTAAAAAAGCTTGAGAAATTGACTAATTTTTCTATATTTGAATCAATGCATGTGTTTAATTGTATGAGTAAGAAAAGAAAGAAGTGTTCAATTTGGTTTTTATTATTACCTAATAAATATATTGAATATTTTTTTTGGAAAGCCGTCATAACTGATGAATGCATTAATATTCATTCAACCTAAGGCATTAGTCTGACACATAATGACAGTTTAATAACTGGCAATAAGTTCGCACCATCATCTATCGTGTTTATAGTTAATCACTACTTTAAATTCAGCCTTTATCTAAAATAACTATGCATTAAAGAAACGTTATAGGAAAAACAACTCTTCAAATCCCACGTTTCGTCAGTGCATTGTACTGTGATTAAATCTAACAAATAAAATCATTAATATAACCGAAGGGGACAAAAGTGAACTTAATCTTTTGGAAATCGATGGACGCTTAAGTATTGTTAGAGAACAAAATAATAGTCAATTGTAAACACTGAAATTGTGGCTATCGACAATATAGTGTCGCCATGAACAACTTAAAGATCGTTAAAAAGGATGATTTTGTCATTTTCAAAAAAATCTGATTGTCATCTACCAATATTTTTATTATGTTCGATTCACCAAATTTAAGATCAACGATTTTATTCAAGGCCTTCTCTGAATACTTTCACAAACACTCAAAAATCCCTATCATTAATTTCGTATTATAAATCGATTTTGTTATCATTAATCTAATTACGTCAAATAAAGTAATGCAATACAAGCTTCTCGTTATGGTTAAAAAAAATAGTTTAATACTAAATTATAGGCCATTGTTGGTCAACATTCGAGATGAAGAAGAGAGAAGGAACAGACTCAGACAGGCATTCAAAAAAACTTTTTTCCATTTATCTTTAATCTATAGCTACCAACATACGCAAGTCTATTATTTCAAAGGCTTATCTCCTTTCAGATATTCAAATCAAAGACTTCAATTGAAAACCAAACTTTAGAGATCTGAATATGAATAAACTTCAATCTTATTGATGATTTACGCAGGTGTACATTTAGAAGGAAGTTTTAGTTTATTTATTTAAAAAGTAAGCTTTCATCCAAGTATGGTAATTCAATACTTTATTCCAGCTTAACTACCTTATACAATGAAATCGAAAGTAAAAATATTCAACCCTTTTCTTGTCTTTTTTCATGGCTTTATCTGGATTATTTAATAAATATGCAAACAGATCTCACATAGAAAGACGTTTTTAAATCAATTCATTTCAGTAATCACAAAATGAAAATGACCAAATTAGCCGCATGGTCACGTAACTTTAGAGCTGCCTTTTTTAACAATACTTGAGCCATTAGTACCATTCATGAATGGTAAGCTGTCTTAAATTTCTTCGTAATAGTTTATAAAGGCATTGTGAGCTTCTTGAAACATTGCTCATTTCACGCATAAAACATAAAAAACTTGCTATGATACGCTTATTTATAAACAAATTTCACTAATTTGAAATTTAAACGAAATGACTCGGACGTAAACTCAACGGAAGTAATGATTATATACAGTGCGTTCAATATAATCGGACGCACTCAATAACTCTTTTGTATTGCGTTTCACAAGAAAGTGTTTAAATAGTTTTTTATTCATTTACAACTCTATTAAGTGCTTGGTTTAGATAATTTTTTTAGCTTTCGGTTTGACCGGAAGCGCACATAATTTTATTTTTTTAAATCACACTGTATATATATATATATATATATATATATATATATTTTTTTTTGCATTTTTGCATTGCCTATTTTTTCTCAATACATACGTATAAAATTCTTATAGGGTTTTATAAAACAAAATTAGAGAAAAATGCCATCGAAAGTTTTTCAATTTTATTATATGATTAGAAAAATTAAACAAAATCAGTAATAATTAGCGAATAAATTGTTCGTCGCCTGAGTTCATGGTTAGTTGCTTTTTTGATTTGCTGCGTAGTTAAATTAACACATGCAGCTGTAATTTTATTCTTTAAGTCTATAACATTTAAAGGTGGATCGGCATACACCACTGTTTTTAAATGACCCCACAAGAAAAAGTCTAACGGTGTAAGATCCGGTGATCTCGCAGGCCATTCTACCGGGCCGTTAGTTCCTATCCATCGTTCATTGAACGTTTGGTTAAGATATTCTTTTACTATCAACGCGTTGTGAGCTGGAGCTCCATCTTGCTGGAGATACAATTGTTGTCGCAGAGGAAACTCATCGAACATGTTGGTAGCACGTTATCTAAAAATTCAAGATACCTATTGGCGTTTAGATTACCATCATAGAAATAAGGCCCTAGTAATTGATTTCCAATTAAACCGCACCAAACATTAGTACCCCATACGGTTTGATGGTTAGTTTCCATTGACCAATGAGGATTTTGGTCAGACCAATAACGATTGTTTTGTTTATTAATAACTCCATTATTTGTAAACTTGGATTCATCTGTCCATAAAATATAATCTAAAAATAATGGGTTGTGATCACATTTCTCAACTATCCATGCAATCAAAGTTAACCTCCGATCAGAGTCTTGAGGCCGCAAGTGTTGAACCAAATCGACTTTATACGGCAGCATTTTGAATTTTTTTAATGTCCTTTGAATTGAGCCAACTGACACACCTACTTCTTGCGCTACATGTCTAATAGATGACCGTGGATTTACTCTAAAATAACCCAATATTTGTACTTCAATATCTTCGGTCAAAACATTTCTTTGTTGTTCTAAATTCTGATAATTTACTCTTGGTAATGTTCCACGCATTCTAAGCGATTGTTCAATTTTTCGTATGTAACTTTCGGAAGGATGGATATTTTTGTGCGTATACTTCTACCGCTCGTCGAGAATTACGTTTACATTCACCGAAAATTAACAACAGGTCAACTTTTTCACTGTTATTCATTTTAAACAATTATTTCGATTGAAATCAAATTAAACTTTTATCTGATTGTCAATTGCAATAAACGAAAAAACAATTGGGATGCGATTTTGTTGTACGCTGCCTACGGTTTTGTTTGCTTCTTCTAATCGTATAATAAAATTGAAAAACTTTCCATGGCATGTTTCTCTAATTTTTTATGAAACCCTATAAGAATTTTATACGTATGTATTGAGAAAAAAATAAGCAATGCAAAAATGCAAATATATATATATATATATATATATATATATATATATATATATATATATATATTGTGATTTAAAAAAATAAAATTTTGTGCGCTTCCGCTCAAACTGAAACTAAACTAAACCAAGCACTTAATAGAGTATTTGTAAATGAATAAAAAACTATTTAAACACTTTCTTGTGAAACGCAATACAAAAGAGTTATTGAGTGCGTCCGATTATATTGAACGAACTGTATATTGTTATTTAAACAAGGATCATTTTTAGCGTTTGATTTCAAGTATAATAATCTACGAAACACAGAATTTTCAACTCAATTTTTAAATAATTCACTCGCTACGCTCTGCCTGCAATTTTATGTTCGTGTCAAAATAAAACGACCAGAAAAATAGCGAAGTAAGCGTAATCCAAGTCTACATTTTTCAAAGTTTCAAATGATTAATTTTATATTCCTTAAACTTCGTGGAATCCAATGTCTAATAGCACTAATATGATTCACAAATGTTTTATACAGGGTGGGCCACCAGTAACGCCTCGATCGTTTTGGGGAAAACGGTAAAACTCTTTAGAAGAATACAGAGGCTTTGCCACAGCTCAATAACTATGTAACCTGTGAATCAAATCTAATAAAATTTGGAGTACAAACTACCAGCTTCATAGCCTAAGGGCTATAATAAAAAAAAGTTTGAATGTGATACAGGTTGTCAGATATTGAAATCTCAATTTTATCTAGCTTCACACTTAAAAAACGTGCGTTACTTAAATGGATCGCCCTGTATTTTCTTCAGTTACATAGTTGCTTATTTAATTGTCTTTCAATCGATATTAGGCTTCCCTATACCTCAACCCATTATTTTCGAAGTTGTTTAAATTTTAAAATTGTTTTTATTAAATATTGTTTCTATTCATATTTTACATTTTTTAAATCAAGATAGCTGATGTCAGGTTTTACAAAACAATTATAGGTCACTTACTTATAATTTAGTTTGCAGTAAAGTTTCCCTTTTAATAAACTATTTTGTTTTTGTTAAATATTGTTTGTATTCCTGTTTTTTAACC